>PVLD010001656.1:0-192243 GCA_004027595.1 Dinomys branickii
CCTCTCCCTCCCGTCCCCTCCCCTGTTTCTGTCTCTCTTTCTCTTTCTTCTTTCTTAAGCTGTGAGTGTCTAGGTTGTAGCTTCTGCTTGCTAAGGCATGGCCTGGACTGGCTTTTGTGGAGGGAGGGGAGGAGATGCCGAGGTCAGCCGCAGGCCTCGCTGGGCAGTGTTGGTGCTTGCTGGCAAACAGGAGAGCATGTGAGTTCTAAGCAGCCTATCAGTGTTCTCTAATGCAAAAGTCATAGAAGGTAGGCAGAAGAGCATGCCATCAAATGGGCAACTAAACATGGCTTTATTTTCTGAAATGTGTAAATTGGGTTAAATGTCAATAAATTATATTATGCAAAAAGAATAAAAGGAAAAGCTGGTGAAAAGACTCACTTTTGGGTTTTTTTTTTTTTTGCAAGAATGAATTTGTCTAATTTTTCTGCAAATGAGAATTCACTCATTCTCTTAATTCATTCTCTAATGATAATAGTATGTCTGCCGGGTGCCAGACACAGATATATGACTTCCTCAGACACAGTAATTTCATTGCATTGAGCTGCTGACTTGTATGGAATAATTGAAACAGCTTATGTAGAATCAGGTGAAAAGGGATAGCTCCTTGGACCTCTGACAGAAAAGAAATATATGTTAATTAATGTCTCTTTCTCATTTATGCATACCTTTTAATTACTAATATTTAAGTCAACTTTAATTTAAAAAGTCACATTAACTTTTAAAAAGAAAACATTTGGTTTCATTATCAGATTGAGAGAAACGTGTCACAGATTGCTCAATATCATTTTTGCAGGTTTTTTTTTTTTGGTCTAGTGTCCAGTGCTTGATGTGTACAGTTGAACAGGTTGCTTTTCCTTTCCAAAAGTTTTCTTATGAAGGACAAACAAGCCTCGTTTGGCCTTTGGTTTTATTATTTGCCATTACATTTCTTTTTTCATTGCTATGAAATGTCATTTGGGATTCCTTTCATGAAATATATTTTTTATAGTAAGGTAGAAGTATCCCAAGCTATGTAGTTTTTACTAGCAGGAGATAGAAACAGAACACCTGCTGGAGGCTTTCAGTTAAGTTCCTTTTATGATAGCCAGAGATCACCAGGGTAAACCTACTGCTCAGACTTATGTAGTTGTTGTTGGATTGATTGACATGTAGAGGTTAAGAGACTGAGTGAAGTAGGGAAAGCAGCTTTGCATCTGTCGTTATCTCAGGTGGTTGTACGTTCATCAGCTCTCTTATGTACATGTCTTAAGGACTCAATTTTATCATCTGGAAAATGGATTAATTTGTTCCTATCTAATGAAGTCACTGAGATTAACATGTCCCAGAAGCAAGTGTCTAACTTAACATGGATCCTTACTTTTATATCCATGAATGAATTCAGCCCTAGGACAGCTTCACTGTAGGGATTTCAACTCTGCCTGTGACACCATCCTTTGCTGCTACTGCTCTCATGTTGAGTCTTTGGTGGTTGTTCTCTTTGCTGCTGTTTAACTTAAAATTTTTTTATTAGGACATGTTTATGGTGCACGATGTTTACATTCGTCTTAGGTAGGAGGTACGTGTTCTTTAACACATCTCAGTTCTTTTGATTCCCTTCTCCTCCTCGCCCTCTCTCTACCCTCCATCTCTAGATCCCCTTTCCATTTACAAAAGATCTATGCCCCTCTTCCCTATTGTATACCTTTTATTTTGTTTTTCAAATTTATTTATACTTTGTGTCTGTCACATAAAAGAAGGTGTGTGATATTTAAGCTTGTGTGTGTGATGTATTCCACTTGACACTACAGTCTCAGGTGGGCCGTGTTTTCCTACAGACGACGTTTTCTTTTTTTTTCTTTATTTTCTTTTATTTTCTTTTATTTTATGTTTTTTTATTTTTAAAGACAAAAGAATGGAGACATATGAACCAGAATAAGCCATAAACAATACCAAAAATACAAAATTATATAGAATGTAGTAGGGAATTAGCACCGGATGTTGTATTACATAATGTTATCTTCACATTAGTTATCACATAAACATGAAAGGAAATACCAAATTATAGAGAAGATAGTAGGGAATTAGCACTGGATGCTGTATAATATAAAGTTATTTTCACTTCTGTCAATACAAGAACGATTGAGGAAATACAAAATTATAGAGAACATAGAAGGGAATTAGCTCTGGATGCTGTCCTACATAGTGTTACCTTCACATTTGTTACTCAGTTACACAGATGATGGCCCTTTTGATCAGTTCGTTTTTTCTCCTCCCTCATCTCCGTTGCCCTACCACTCAATCAGTCTTCTTCCCTGTGATAATAACTGTACTCCTGGTTTTATCTATATCCTTGGACTCTCGCCTTGGGAAGAGATATAGCTGCCTCAGACTATATTATAACATACACGGGTGTATACAAACTGCCCTGGTCGGAGGTGGAAGAGCACTCATGCTCACAGCGCACCGCCCGTCTCTGCCCTGTTGCCGTGTTATGGGTGGGGGCGGGTCCAGTCCATGGGGCACCCTCAGCGGGGCCCACGGTGGAGCAGCCGCGGGGCACGCACCCCAGTTGGGGTGCCCTCGGTGGCCCGTTCGGCTCTGTCCTGTTGCCTCGATGCCAGAGGCCCTTTCTTCTCCTCCTCCCTCCTCCTGATCTCCAGTATTACCGTTCCCCACCCCTTGCAGCTGGGCATTGGACGAACTTACGATGCTTGGTATAAGGGCTTGAAATCTCCCCGGCCTGTTCTCACTGTGTTAGTTCAGGGTATGAACTGAGTCTAAAGATTAGTTCTAGAATAGGGTTGGAGGATTTTCTCGGGTCTGCTGTACAGAGTATGTTGTTGTTTTTCAGACTCCTGGTCCGCTGTCCCTCATCCGATTTGTTGCTATGGGTTCACGCAAGGTCCACATGTGCAAGCTGCAAGGAGACCCTCTTGGTGCTCACATTAATAGTTTGGGATGAGTCTTGGAGACCGTGGATTCATCCCATTGTTGCCAGGAACAGGTGGTGCTTGCTCAAGCTGCGAGACTCAAGGTGCTCCCAAGGAGAGTTCAGGGTGGGAGCTGAGTCCTGGCAACCCAGCTCGTGCTTCCTGCCTGATGTTGGAGTGAGAAGGGCGTGGAGCCACACGATCCACCTCCATCTGTATCCCCCTCCCGTTGCGGTGCTGGAGCCCCCGTCTGCCCCTCGGCCAGATCCCTGGGAGCCACCACGGCTCGCCGCCAAGGTTCCCCGCTGCTCTCCCTGGTAGCTGATCACCCAGCAGAGAGGCAGAGGGCCACCGCCTCGAGGCAGTTTCAGAGCCAGGTGGGCTGTGTACTAGTTGCATTGATTCTCTCCAGGCGCCGATTAGGAAGGTTGCCGCAGGGTGGGGACTCTGCCCCAGTGGCTGTCCTAACTTCTCATCCTCACACTGGGTTGGACAACTGCTCCGGACCGCCACGGCCTCTTTTCCTGGCTGCACCCTCCCCTCTCCAGCCCTGGACCAGCTCTCCGAACTCCGCTCTCCCCTGGCCGAGTCGGGAGGCCTCCGTGAGCGTGGGTCTCCGAAGCTGAAGCTCTTTCCTTTCTGTCCTTCACATGTTGCTATATTCCTATATTCCTTTGTCTGAGTGGCATTCCTCCAGGAGGTTCTCTCTCTGCTGCCTACCTGGTCGCCATCTTGAAGTCCTCTCGTAAAATTTATTTAGTTATTTGTTTCTTTCTAATGAATTTGCCATTACATTTCTAAAGTTCTGAAATGGCCAACAGTCCATAGAAAGATACCACTTTAGGCTCCTGCTTGAAACCAACAAGTTCAGAAAACTGCTGGCCTTGATTCAGGGCCATTGCTGGCCTTGATTCAGGGCCAGGACGTTTTCTTTATCCATTCATGTGTTGATAGATCTCTTTCCTTGAGAAGCTTCCTACTGTTCACTCTCCTGATGTGGTGCTGCTAGCTTCAGCTCTTGTGTTTTCAGGACTGTTGAGGGGCTTTTCTTCTCGCTTAGGGTGTGGAGGTCTGCCAAGAGGTGAATTAGGTACCTTCATTCACAGAGCACTCACTGCTTCCTGTCCAGAACCAGCTAAGAGCGAATCTGGCTTAGTAACGTATTTTGGCTTTGCTTTCCCTTGTCTATAATTTTTTCAGTACTTATTTTTTGCTCATGTCCTTCATCGCTGAGTGAAAAGAATGAGAACCACTATATTTCAGATTTTAACTTACAAACTTTTCAGCTTTGACTAAACTCTTGAATTTTCTGTCTAGATGCTGCAGATCTTTGAGGGTGCTGTGTTTTGCTGGCGCAGACTGAGTGCTGCCCAAGGCCAGGACCTCTGTCCACAGGGAGCTCTAGAAGCCTTCGAAGCGTTGTTGGGAGCATGCGTGTGAGATGAGAGCTGATGCGAAAAGTCAGGTGGTTGGGATCATCACAGGCTGTGAACCTCTGAGCTGTGTGATTTTATTTAACCTTCCTTGCCTCATTTCCCTTATCTTTAAAATAGAAACAGCAGTGCCTATCTCAAAAGAATGTTTTGAAGGACAAGTATGTTAATATTTATCCAGCACATAGGGTAGTTCCGGCACATACTGCACAGCCCAGTGACTGCTAGCTGTTTTTCTTCTTGTGTTCTTCACCGTTAGAGTCCTTCCCGTTAGCTCATTCATACCTTACTATTTTTCAGCTGTCTTTCGGTTACCTCTTATAGTTTCACACTACAATAGTTACAGCCATGTGATTTAGCTTAGAACTCACACTGCTTTCGAGTGTGTACATTTCTCTCTCTCTAAATACAAGAAGGCCAGGACCATGATCTGCACCTTAGGTGCTCTTGGCTTTCAGCACCCTCTGCCCTGTCCATGACTGATGTTGGTTGAAGATGTCTGGTTTCTGCCTTTTGCTCTAGAGAGAGCTGCTCTTCTCTGGGCTTGAGGCTTAAGAACTGGGAAAGACTCAAAGAGCATAATCTCTTCTTTGAAAGATTTTGTGAACCATTAGATTGTTTAAAATTAGCGCACAGAACAGTGGATAATTAAAAGTGCAACTAAACTCAAGGCCCCACGTCCAGACCAACAGGAAGAGGCAGGTTAGAGGAGATCCATGTCCGTGAAAGGCACATGGCTGGGACAGGCATTCACGTGATTGGCATGAGGAGAGTGGTGTGTGCCTAGGCGGAGGCAGGCTCAGCTCCAGGTGGTGCTGACAGTGTCAGTGCTTATGCCAGGGCTGGTAGCCAACATCTGGGATACTGAGGAGGGAACATTCACCAGAGCACATGCTGGGCAAGGTGCTTTGCATGCATTAACACGTTTAATTCTTCCCATAAGTCTGGCAATAACTATTATGTCTATTTTATAAATAAGGAATCTAAAGTTGCCAGTAGATTTTATTCAGTTGAAATTATGATAGAGGTTTTATTTTCTTAAGTTCTCAATTTTTGAGATGCATTATATATTAACCAATAATGCCCTGTAATTTTTTATAAAAATATAATTTTTAGGCATTTTAGGTTCATATCTTCCTTTGTAAATACGTTTTTATGATAACTTCTCCCCATAAAGACGTAATATGATTATCAACAATAACACATAAAAGATAAAAGGCTTTCGTATTTTGGAATGTGGGGTAGCTTTTTTCCATGTTTCTTTTTATAATTTAGGTCAGCACATTAGATTTTAGAGGTTTGTTACTTGCATGATTAAAAACAACTGTTTAAAATCATTTCCAGGAAGTAAAAGAGCAGTAATAAATTTGCAGAGTATTCGTGTGATAAGACTTCTGTGTGTGTTAACTTCTGTTTACTTGGGTGACAGTGACAGACCAGAATTTGCCTTCTAACTACCTTAACAGTGTGATCTTATCTAACTTTATACCCACTATAAATTGTGGATCATGGGCACATCCCATCAGCAGGTTTTTTGACAGCCCTTAGGATGGAATTACACTTCGCTTTTTACTGTTATTTAAAGGAAAAATACATCAAATTCATAGTTTTTTTCATTCTTCAAAGAGACTGTCTCAGTTTCAACTTGATTTGTTTTTAACTATGCTTTTTTTCCTGATGAGATGTAGGCTGTATCCTTGTTGTGTCAAAGAAGACTGCTTTGTTTCTAGGAGAAAATAAAAAAAAAAATGGAAATAACATGAACACTATGTGGTGATTAAAGTTGATAAGCTTTAAAATTGTGGATTACTGTGTTGATAAACAGCAATCATTGATTGCTATTGGCTTACTCATTTGCTAACATAACAGGTAATCAATAGGGCAAGTGTTGTGAGTCCTTTAATTGGGGCCATACTTCTTGTGGCTGTTTGCCTATCTATTTTCCTTCTCATTCACAGATCTTGCTGTGGATTAGTGTTAACAATCGTGTGTTTGAGACTGCTGTGAAACCTGATGCCCCACCTAGGAGGCCTGCCTTCCAGGGCGGTATATGAGGTATATGAGGTGTGACTGTAAAGCGGGAGACTGGTTTCCACTTTATGGACACGCTGTGTATGTAGAGTCTGCTGCCTACTTGGACATGTTTCCTTTCTCTGTGCATGTGTGGAAGAACGTGTATGAGAATTCTTTGTGGTGATTCCTTTTTGTAAATTTTCTTGCAATGCTTTGGGATGCTAAAATTGAGCTCTGGAACTTAACCCCATTAAGGTTGTTCTTTCATCTGTTTTTACTCTCAAGATCTGCAATGCAAATTTAGGTTCAAAAGGTTTTTCTTTGCTTGGCTTCCCTGTTCTGTGACCCTTTCCTTCCTCATGGGGATGCTTTGCTGCTTGTGATACACTCCTTTTACTTAGGTCTATGAGGTAAAACAATTTCATTTAGCAATTTAGAGTTTCACAAACTCTAAGATGGGACATACATTCCAGTTTCCTGTGAGCATGATAAACGTTACTGATTTCAAGATCTCTTTTAAGAAGGTGTTACAGTATAGAACAGTGGGTTTTCCCAGCAATGGCAACTTTCTTTATTGGGCTGTGGCTATTGTGGAATATGACTCATGTTTGATACGAATTGAGAAACACAGTATGGATGGAAGCAAGATAGACATATATGTGCCAAACTCCATTCTTTGAACATTTCAGAAAACTATTTTAAATAGGGTACTGTTAAACTGCAGATCTGACTACTATATATGTTCTTGAAAATATATAAAATAAAAGAAAAAAGAAAGATATGGCAGTGTATGCTACTTGACCGACGGGCAGGAGAATTTCAACTTTGAGGCCAGCCTGGGTAGTTCAGCAAGATCCTGTCTCAAAGGTAAAATCAAAAGGGCTGAGGATGTAGCTCAGTGGTAGAGTATGTTTCTTGGGTGCCACTCTCACCCCATAAAAAAGAAAAAGATCTCAATTTTCAGTCCATCAGTATTCTAGTAAAAAGGGAGGGCTAGTAATAATGATGTTCTTTATGGGTCATTCATCATGATCAGTTTGTGACAGTGAACACCATGATCTCTAGGGGTGAGTGGGCCCAGTTGCAGTGTGTATCTGTGAGGCTGTGAGATGTTGGGCAGATTTCTTCATTTCTTTCATTGGTATCATGTTATAAGTGTATCTTCCACAAGGCTGTGTTACAAGTTATGATTGCACTTCTGCGTGTGTTCTTGCTGGTTTCTCCTTAGGACTCCAGTCATATTGGATGAGACCCTGCCACCCCTGGGTGACTCGTTGCATCTTACTTTCCTCTTTAGAGCCCTTCCCCTGTGCTCTGTCACATGTAGAGGCACCGAGGGCTTCAAGCCAGGAATGTGAGGAAGCATAATTCAGCCTGTATCAGCAAGTCTACAGTGTCAGCTCCCCTTTAAAACTGTTCATTGCTTAGTATAAGGATGCTCTAGTAGTAGTTCGTGTAAAATAAGTAGTGCAGGTAAAGTGTGTCACTGTGTCCTGAAATAGGAGGGCTCAGGCTGGGGTGGTAGGAGTTCACATGAGAATGTTCGGGTTTTAACTGGATGATGAGGAGCTGGTAAGTTGAAGCAAAAGGGGTTGAGTCCAAGAGTTATGAATTATGTTTAAAATGTGAAGCTTGTGATGAGCAGAGTCTGGTTGGGAGAATGCAAGGAAACAGCTGTGGCCGGAAGATAGCTTCACTTCTGGAAGTACCGAAAGGCATGGGGCCGTAGGATGACGCACATGCGTGTTAGAGTTGCTGGAAGTCTGGACTGTAGTGTTTTACCTTGAGCTTCCTGGTGATGGGGAGCAACTATTAAAGAGTTTTGAGTGGGCAAATGACATAAAAAGAATGGGAGGAGAGTCATATGCATTTGCCCATCCTGTACATGTGAGCATAGTTTCTACAATGTAAGCACACATGTACACATTGCTCATGGAATTCAAACACCTTTGCCAAACACTTGACATGATCTTGTCAGTTCCTGGTTGTGGTTAGATAGCTGAGCAATCTGTTTGGACAGGTGGGAAACTCTGACCTCTTGCATGCAAGGGGCTGTCTGCCTAGGATGGCAGTATACAGCCTGAGAACCCTGCCAGCCTCAGTAGGGTTGGACTTGTCTCATCTTGGGGAAAGTCAGCACTTCACAGAGACTCCTAAAGTGGAATACTGCTTTGGGTTATTAAAATATTTCTTACTTCTCATATTTCTTTTAAATATTTTTACCATTATTATTGTCTGAGCCACATTGGCTATCTTTTTATAAGGACAGCATTCTTTCTTGAAATGTAATATAAAATTTCATTACAAAATATGTAGCTAGGTTCCATTTCATAAAATTAATTTACTTCACAGAGCTTTGGAAATGCCTTGGCCTGTAGTTTTTGATCTTTGATTAAAATGTCAGGTAATAAAAATATTATGTGAGTTGAGATATATCTGAAATGAAATCTAGGGTTGAGAGTTTGTATGTAGTTGCAACTTGGACAGTTTGTGCATTGTTTATTAATGTTGAAATCTCTTTAAGAGTAAAAACTTAAAAGGTCAAAGTGAAAAATAATTTGAAAGTTCATTTTCAAAGATTTAAATGGTAATTGAATTGCTTGATTTTTTTTTTTGGCATCAAACACAGAGTTTGTCTTCAAATTATTGTTTAAAGTGAATGTTAATGTCAATACATACTGAATTACTTCAGGGAGGTAAGGACCAGCAATCCCTTTTATCTTACTAGAACTATTTGGGCTGCTAAATTTTTATTTACTTTTACAAATATGAAGGACCAGAAATTTAGCTAAGTTTTGTGTTTTAAGATGTCATACATCAAAAAAATTCAATAAAACATACTCTATCTGTATTTACCAATTGTAAGTGAAACATCTCATTCTAGCTGTTGTACTGCAACTCCTGTTTACCATGAGTATCATTTCACAGCGCAGGTCGCCTGTATGCCAGATTCTAAAACTCTCTGTACATGGTTGTTTTCTAGCAGTAATGCCAAGGGATTATTTCAGGGACAACTGGGGACAGTGTGGTCATTTTCTAATCAGCCATATGTTTTAGAGATAGGTGACAGTCATGTTAGAGCATAATTGAAGAAAAAATATTTGGCATTCTGAAGTAAATTGGGTTTTAGGGTCTGCTTTAATTTTAAAAACAAAAGCTCTACTGTTTCTAGCCAGAAAACCAAATATCTTGGAGTTAAACATGGAAAATGTTTATAGTGTTGTATAGTTTTATTACTACAGACAGAAGGAAAACAGTTTATGGAGTACCTTTCAGGCAGTAAGAGAAAAATTTTGAACAGGCCAGCAGTTAAGAGGTGTACAAAAATGTTTTTGTGGTTTGGGAGAATGAGTGATAGCTTAAGACACTTGGCCATTCACTTTGACACAAGTGTCGTCCTTTCTGGCTTTTATGTGGCGATAGACAGCCAAGGAGAAAGGTTTTACAAGTTACAGGATTGTCCTTAAAATGAAGGGCATGCCTTTCCTTTTTTTTTTTTAAAACTCCTCTTCCTCGCTTTCTGGGATGCCAGTTCGATGGCTGGAACTCAAGCCGACGCTTTGTACCAAGTGTTACAAGTCATGTGTGAAGGATGGTGACAGAAGAGGACGAAAGGCGCCTGAGTCTTCTGGAATCGAGGAGTTGCCACACCAGACCTGCTGCCAGTCGATTTTATCTAGAAGGAAAGGGTCCGAACCTCTGTCTGTTCTCAGTCTCTCATAGCTGGGCGTGTCAGTACTACTGACTGAGCGACCTCTTCCCAGTTATATCCAGCCCAGGAGTTGGTAAACTAGGGTCTGTGGACCAAATATAACTGATTGCCTGCTTTGTTTCTCTCTCTCTCTCTCTAATTTCCTATGTATTCAATATATATTTACTATTGTAAATATTAACCATGTTAATATACCAATTTTATATTAATTTATTAAACAGAACAAATGTTTATTACACTTATTTGCGTATATGGTATATTTACATACTTTAAATTAGAATGTGGCAACTCAGTTGTTTACACGCTGTCTGTGCCCAACAGCAGCTACATTGCTGCTGCAGTAGTGGAGCTCTTAGAGACCGTGCAGCCTGTAAAGCCCAAACAGTTGTGATTTGGTCCTTTATAAAAATATCTTTTCAAATATTTAAGATAGAGTCTTATTATGTTGTCCACTATGTTGTCTAGCCTCAAACAGTCCTCCTGCCTCAGCTTCCTGAATGGCTGGGATGGTAGGCATGCAGCACCATGCTCATTTTACTGAAAAATTTCATTGATCCCTGAACCAGTCTATGGGCAGGCTTTGTTTGTCGTTCTGTGAACATGCCTATTGAAATCTTTTTTCTACATTCCCATTGGTCTCTTTCAGGCTAGTTATTTTCATCTCGTATCTAAACTACTTTAGCTACCTAGTTAACTAATTAGGAGCTTTCCTCGATCATTTATAGTTTTATCACTTGTCTGTTCTATCACGTGTGCCATAGTAGGGGAGAATTTCATAGCCATGAGCAAAAATGGCAGAAGCTTCCCATTTGCTACCACACCAGGTCATAACGCTTGCTTGCCTTTCACGGTTCGGTCTCCTGTCAGACTCACCATGCCAATGCTGTGTTTCCTCTTATTCCTAGAGCTTCTGTAACATACTTTTTAAATGCCAGTGTTTGCTAGGAAACCTCAGACCTCCCACACTTTGAGTTACCCTTTGTGTGTGAGGTAGCCGTGGCTTCTGCTGGCTCACTTTGCCTCCAGTGTAACCTAGTCTAGTCTGACTTCCACTCTGCTTTTGGAGTGGTTTTCTGGAATGAAGGTCTTTACCAATTTGCATTCCTGATTACAACCTGTAGTGACTCCACTTCCTCCCAGGGCAAGCTCTGGGCGTTCAATATCAGTTTGTTGGCGTTTCTCTCAAGGCTCTGGGTGACGTGGCCCTGCATGCCTTTGTAACTGTTTCCGGACTTGAGCCTGGCATTCTTTACCCTGTCCTGGTAGGGCTGGCCATGCCTGGGCTTCGTACCCAGCTTCTGCACCTTGTGCATTGTAATACTTCTCTCTGAAATAAGCCACCCGCTCTGCTCCTTCCTGCCAGCCTTTTCTGGTGTCTTACTGTGTCCTCATTAACCCTTCCTACGTCCAGCACTGCTGTCTCTCCCCCAGGTGCCGTCCTTGTGCCCTCCTGCTCTGTCCTGCTCCATGCCCTCTGTGTCACACTGAGCCTTACACATACACATCACTGGTACTTGGGTCACTGTGCCTGCAGGTGTGCTCTTAGATACATGCTGTTTGTGTCTTCTCACTCTCGCTTGGGCCGGCTAGTGTGTGTCTTTCGTTTGTGTCACCGGGTTAATGGTTAATGAATGACTTTCTAGAGTACTGTTACTTCATCCCACACCAGACCGGACCTTCTTGCTCATCCAGTGTGTAGCTCAGGACCTGGCACACAGCACTCAGTCCGTACTGGCTTGTGAGTGAGTGAATTAGGAGGTCAGAGCTTTTGTCTTTCGTGTTGAGCCTATGTCATAGGCCAGAACTCAGCAGTATTGGTTATAATCATGCGTGAAGCCATAAAGAGTGCTTTTCTTTTTAATGCAGAAGAATTTTTTCCTCCAATCTGATCTGAAATGCAGATAAGACAGAAATGGCACTTGTGAGCACACCTCCCATCCCCTGCTAGGTTCCTGAGTAATGTGGACTCCCCAGGGTCCTAGCTGAGAGTGGGGCCCTCAGCTGAAGTGGCCTGGGCTCCTACAGCAGAGGAGCAGGTCTCCCCACAACCATGTGGTGGGAAAACTAACCATTCTGAACTTGATTTCTTAGCCTTGAAATGAAAGGTGCTCCTAAGTGTTCTCTGTGCCTCTAGCCACAGGAGTCTGTCTCAGAGTTTCACGTCTATTGTAGTATACGCTCACTGGAGGGTCTTTGCCTCTGGCTATGCTAATACTTCATTTTTCCCATGGTCATTTTCTTTGGTGCTGGGGATCAAACCCAGGGCATTGTGCACGCTGGATGAGCCTCGGCCACTGAGATGCACCCGCAGCCCATGCTACCCCACCTTCTTTTGTCTGAGAAGTCTCTGCTGTCCTGGGTTCTTATCCCTGCTGCAGCCATGACCACAGCACGAAAACCAGTACACAAAACACAGAGATCCTCAGAATCACCTTGTAGCATGCATTTTAGTAAGTAAATTGTCCAGATGTCATTCACTGCCCAAAGTCTGCTGACCTTAACACATTCAGAGCACAGCGGTAATCCATGTGTCTCTCTGCCAGGTAACTTAAATCATTGGTGGTACACACATGACTGTTCACTGGGTGCTTTTTGTTTTATTAGTAAAAAAACCTGATAAAAGTGTTTACCTCTGTTTGTATGACCAGTGGTATGAGCTACCCAATGCAATGGTGATTCAGGCTGGTGGGGACGTGTTAAACACCCTAATAGTATTTTAAAATACTAATGTACTTTCTCCATGTGTATGTTGCCTTCCGGCAGTTACTTACATCTTGTTGTAATACTGTGTTACCCGTTACTGTCCATTTTCCTTGGCTTTGTCTGCTTAAATGCAGAGGTCTCCTGCAGCGCTGTCATGCCCCCTAGGCTTTACTCCTTACCAGTGCACTGATCAGTTGAAAGTTAAATACTTGTGTAGTTGCACCGGTTGGAAGAAGGGGAGGAAAATGTGCTTTGAACATTGGTAAGACTACAGTTGAACTGAGGTTGTGTTTACGTATACAAGGCTGGCAACACGTGATGCTTTGCCCACTTTTTATTAGATAAAAGAGCAGAGCAGAGAAGAGCCTTGCTCATGAACTCGGCCACCTAGTGTGAGTCAGAGCTACGCAGACCCAGCCAGGGGAAGAACTCTCTGACATTAGGGTCCTCACTCTTGAGGGGAATACAGCAGCGGCTTCTCTGTCGGAGTTCCTGGGAGTTCCTGTGAGGGTTGGTGGAGCTAACAGATCAGCAGCCTTACTCGTAGTAGGAACAGCCCCGAAGTTAATTCTTTTTGTGATAGTTCTTGTAAGTGGAGACATTTGAGTTGAGCCCCCACGTCCAGGATGTGTGGGAGAGCTAGTTATTCAGAGAGCACACACACATCTATTTATTTTGTGGCTTTTTAAAAGATATTTTAAATTTAAGTTATAAAATTATAAGGGTTTTTTTTTATCCCTGTAGTCTAATTTTCTCTTGGCGTAAAACATTGAAAGAAATTGGAAAAAAGGTGAAAACTTTCACTAACTTTGGGTAAAGCTGGTCAAATTTTGTGCAACTGAGTTTTTTCTTTAAATTTTTCTGGTGTTACGCTGAAGGAGTGTTTTTCCTGGTGAATGTAGTTCAGAAAACACCTGTTTTGATTTGGACTGAAAGAGTAAGCTGTGCGTGTGTCCCCGTGTTTTCACATCCTCACGGGCGTATTGACAGGATAAATGGGGCTCAGCAGCTGTGATCAGCCATGTGCAGCTCCGGAGTGGCGCTGCAGCGAGGAACGGTTGTGGAACTGGAAAGCACAAAGAAACACTGGAGAGTGGCACAGAGGGACAGCCCTCCCTGGGAGAGCACTTACAGAGAAGGTGCGTGCCAACGCCCAGTTGGAGAAAGAGTCTGACTCTCTCAGCAAGAAGTCCTGGCTTTGGACTCTTTTTGTTTAAATACTGACTTCTGAAATGAGATGAGAGTTGATACATGAGCAATGTTACAAGATCTCTCTCACCACGTGTTAAGTGGCGATAACACAACCTTGTTGGATAGCTAATACCGTGTTGTTTCTGATTTACAGCCCTGGTAATTTTCCTTGTTCTGGGAATACAGTGCTTGAGAACTCACGTGGAAGCTAAAATTAGCTTCAAACCTACCTAAAAGTGAGAATTCTCATATGATGAACCTAAAAATGTTTAGATTTAACATAGAATTTAAAGGTGTAGATTGAATTATCTTCTTCAAAGTAAATATATCAAAAGAGTAAAAAATACAGTAATAAAAACAGAAAGAGCACCAGGAGTATTTGCAAGGAATGACAGGTTGTTTTAAGAAAGAAAGTAGAATACTTAAATACCCATAAAAAAATAGTATAAAATTTTTGCTACATGAAAAAAACATACATCTTCTTTAGTATAAAAAATACACTGTGAAGAAAAAATACAAATTTCTAGATAGGTTACAGTTTTTTTCAAAGAGGAATCAGTTATACAGTAGATATTGTTTAAGCAATGAATTCCTTATTGAAGGATGCACAGTGATACCCTGGTTCATGAACTTGATTCTTTCCATCATTCTGATCCCAAACCAAGTTGGTGGAGAACCGAATCAAATTCAGTGGTTAGGTTCAATGTTGAGTTATGGGGAAATTTGATTTTGTTCTCATCCACTTCAGTTTGTGGCCACAGCTGTGGAGAGAATTGAGCTTGTGAGCTGAGGAACCTCTGTCTGTGGAAATTTGAGTAACTGGACAATTCCATGTCCTTCCTTTGACTTTGTTCATAGGGCCTGAGGGTTTGCAATAGAATTTTTGACAACTTTTATGCCTGAAAAAATTTTGCATTTTACCGGTTTAAAATTAAAGTACTCATAAAACCTAAATGCTGATGTCTAACTGTGGGTCATTGCAAATGTTTGAAATGGTAGACTTATACTGGAAAAGTTTTTGTGAACACAGCAGCTGCTCCCTGTGAGTATGGGGGCAGTGAAGGAGCAGGTTCTCAAAGTCCCGGAAGGGAGTAGGAGCCTGGGTCAGGGTGGCCTGTGACGCAAGGATGATTTGTCTCAGGCAGTGGCAAGAGGGGGCAGGAATGCCAAGGGTCTGAACTGTATTCATATGTTTGTATAGGAGACTAGAATCCGTGAGAAAGCATTTCACCTGTTATTTTCAAGCTCTATTACCTTTGTAGAGAAGTAAGCACATAAGAGTTAAAGGATGGTTTCCTTATACTTCATGTCACTTTCTGTGATTCGGTTCTACTTTTTTCTTTTATAGTAATTTTCACTTGCACATACTTTTGCTGAAATGAACAAGATTTTTTCCATTAACTAACTGTATTAGTAGGTGAATTCTGTTTTGATTGTACTATCATAAGAGCTTCAAATAAAACAGATCCAGAAATTTATGAGGCACCGAGAGATAACACACCTTCTGGGAGATCGGTCATCTTCTTTCTCTCACTTGGAGGGTATTTCCAAATGTGGCCATCATAACATCTTAGTTGACTTTCCTCACGAGTAGTTACCCAGTATAAACTACACTTGTAACTCTACATTCAGAGAAATGTTCTTTATCTCACTTTTTGTCATCTTTGGACTTTTCCTGGAATCTCTCCAAACATCATCACTTAATCGTATTTATATGGTTCATTCTGCTTTAGTCGCTTAGGAAGGACCAAAGCTAAAGACTAGGCGATCAGAACTTGCTAATAATAATAGTCGCACCTGCCTCCTGTCCACCTTCTGCTTGGTGATAAGATCTCACTGGAGGAAAATTTTCATGTTCACTGAGATCTAGTGAGTATGTACTTAGGTTTTTGTTTTGTTCTGTTTTTTAAAAGGCAAGTTTAGAAAGGCATCATTTTAGACTGTATTTTAAATTTTTAAAATACAAATAATGTATGGACTTCAGGAAAATAGTGTTTTTTTAAACATTAGGCACCCTCCTTTGTCAGATGTAAAAATATCTCTGAAAAAAACTTGCAGTACTTTTTCAGCCACTAAAACGGTAACCTGGGGGAGTGCTGGAGAGGCAGCAAGCTTGAAATGCTGCTGTTTGCCTTCGCTGCATTTAGCTTTGCTTGTGTGGAGCTTAGAGGCAGCTCTGGGAGCAGGCAGGGACTGGCGCGCGGCTCTCAGCCTGGGCTGGAAACAGCATGTAGCTGTATTCTCTGCGGAGTCCGTAGTAACTCAAGATCTGGATGTGTGTTTTACCATTGGCCCTATCATGTGCTGAGGTCCTTGTCGTGTGTTCTCAAGTAATTAGGTCTTTGCCATTTGGTGGGGGTTCTCTCTGTTCTGGGTGCACTTTGCAGCTTCTCGCTGTTCCTTTCTTCATGGATATTCAAACATTTTGGGGGCAGGCAGTTTGTCTCAGACATCGTGTGTCTTTTATATCCCATGAGTCACCATATCTGCATTCTGACACTGATAATTACTTGTTCAGCAACCTGCGGTTATTGACTACTGGATTAAATTGTTGAGTCTTTAAAATCTGAAGTCCCGCCGGGTATGGTGGTGCAGGCCCGTCATTCCAGCACATTGGGAAGCTGAGGCAGGAGAGTCACAAGTACCAGCCCAGTCCATGGAACTTAGCAACTTAGTGAGAACCTTAGTGTCAAAATAAAATGTACAAAAGGGATTGGGGGTGTAGCCCAGTGGGAAGCTGTGGTTCAGTCTCCAGGATGACACCAAACAGACCAAACAGAAACCTGAAGACCTTTATTTTAGCGTTCATTCTCAGAAAACCGGTAGCCTGTTAAAAACATTTTAAAGCTTGAAATGGGACATTTAAAAAATCTCCTACTTTCCTTTCGATTAGTGCTCGGGTGCAGCCCTGCAGCCCATCATGTTTGCACTCCTCAAGTAGAGTTGGCATGTGGACGTCACACATCTCATTCCTCTCTCCAGCACCGTCCTCACTCGCTCTGCTTCCTACTTGAGAGAGATCTGTCTTTCTACTTACTATTATCTGACTTTTCTTTTACTCTTCGTACTCGGAGGTTATTGTATAGAGAAACCGTGTGATAGTTAAGCTTGTGTGTCTGATTTATTTAACATTATGGTTTCAAGGTGCATCCATTTTCCTACAAAGGATTCAAGTTTATCTTTCTTTCTGGCAGAGTAGTTCTCCATAGTGAATCAGTACCACGCTTTCTTTATCCATTTATCTGTTGATGGACACGTGGGCTGCTTCCCGGGTTTAGCTGCTATGAACTGTGCTGCTGTAAACATGGGTGTGCGTGGGCACTGTGATATGATGACTTTAACTTGGGGATTAAAACTCAATTGTTCTTGGTGAAATAGTTAATACAGCAGAAATCTTTTTTCTCTGCTTTATTTTTTCCTCGCCACTGATCTCTAATGCACTGAATATTTTACTTTTGAATCATAGTTGTCTTTCCACTAAAGTGTAAGCTTTACTTGGGAAAGGAATTCTGTCAGTTCTGTTTTTCTGTGTATCCAGTTTTTATAGCAATATCTGACACTACTTAGTGGATCTCATTAAATCGTATTCTGAGCTATTATCTATTAAGTAATTATGTCTTTAGGTTTATAAATCTGCCAAAATGTTAATGATTATGGTGTTCTGATTGTCTTGCATCCTTACATCTAAAACGTGATATTTTCACAAGTTTTAAGATGTTTACTATACACTGAAATGTTTTGTTTCCTATATTTCAGGGTTATGGTTGCAGATTAGCTGTTACTTATAAAGCAGGATTATTTATTGTTAATATCTCTTATTTTGCATAGCTATATTTTTTATGGAGCCATTAAACTCATTGAAATCAACTATACCATATTTAACTGACCCTAACACACAGGGTCTTGCAGTTACTGAATTTGGGTTATCTTTCACTGTTGTCATGGGACAAGTATGATACTGCCCCCCTTACTACTTCAGGATATTGCGGGACAGCAGTGTGAATAATGATGTTTTAGTATTTTGAATTAGTTATGTTTTACAGTTGGGGACAATTTTGGGGCATTCATAATGTTTCATTTTTAGGGTAACATGTTTCTATTTGAACCATAAAATTGCTGACAAAATTTTTAAAATGTGACAGTCTTCTTCTATATGTACTTGAGTTACTCCAGCATGGCATGGTGTGGAGAGGGTTTGTTATTAGTGCATATCAGATGACAGGGGTGTTTATCACCTGATGGTGATTGTGGGGACTGCTCTGACACCTCATGTCAGGAAAAACTCTCTGCACTGTGACAAAGCAAAGCATCTTCCTGTGGGGACAGCTGTGAGTTTAGAGCTCAACAAGCCTGGTTGTTGAGTACGTTTTGTCTTCTGGATTACTGCGTGTGGACATTTGAGCATCAGTCCAGATGTTTGTGACCTGCCGCTCTGTAAGGTGTAGTTCTCATCTCTAACAACCAGAGGTGCTCTCCGGAGGCCTACTCAGTCTTTGAGAGAGTATTAGAATCGTATGTTGAACAAAGGCTTATGAGCGTCTGGGTCTGTCTCTCAGGTGGGAGAGTCTTCCAGCCTTCTTACTCCTGGGTCTCAGTACCATGACAAGAGAGAGCTGGACCGAGGAAGAGGGCAGACGGAAACGGCAGCTTCTCCTCCAAAAGGAGAGATGTCTTCGAAGAGTGTGACCTGCCACCCTATGTGTCTGTGCTTGCGGAAGAGTATTTGCGTTAAAAGCAAGTAGGAACTGACTTAATTGCTGTTGACACTGACATCTTGCTTGGCTTATTCTGCTTGTCTTTTCCTCACTCAAGTCAGTGAGCTGCCGTGTTGAGGTTCACGTGACAATCACATGATGTTTAAACACATTTTATTCTAATTTGGAAATGTCTCAGTACAGGCATCAGCTCCTAATTTTTTGTTTTCTAGAAGTTTGTGTGTGTGTGTGTGTGTGTGTGTGTGTGTGTGTGTGTGTGTTCAGTAGTAGAGACTGACTTCAGGCTTGCTTTACCCCTGAATTATACCCTGGGCCCTTTTTATCTTTTGTTTTGAGACAAAGTCTCACTAATTCACCCAGGCTGCTTTAAAGTTGTAATCCTCCTGCCTCAGCCTCCTGAGTGGCGGGAGTTACAGGTGTATACTTGTAATATTTTCATAATATTCAATCATTAGTTGCTTTAATGGTTTTCATTCTTTGGTTTTATAAATACATTTAATTGTAGTGATCAGAAAAACATAATTGAGAGAGCACAAACTGTGATGCTGTATCCAAGTTTCTAATCTAGATACACCCTTTTCTGGATTTGTAACTTCATAGTACTTTTTCACTTATAAAATAGAGGTAATACTAACTAATCTCAAAGTATTTAAATATTAGAAATGCTAAGGTAACGGTGTTTTCATAAAACCCAATTCATAGTAGGTAATGAGTATAGGTGTCATAATAGCATTTGGTGATCATTACTCTTTGCCTGTACAGCATTTATTTACTGAAATCATGATTCTTGGTTCTGATCAGTTTCTATAAACTGAATTACTAAGAAAAAGGGTATTTACTGTAGTAACATTTTACACCTCTTGTTCTATGTCCAGAATGTTTTCCAGGATATTCGTATCAGTTCTCGCTTGCTATTATAGCAGTGGCGAGTGCTTTTCTTTCTAGAGCATTTCCAGTAATCTCGCTAAACCTGTGCAGATTCTCCCAGCTGGAACTCTGTTTTAAAGTTTTCATTTATTTTATCTCCAGTGAAGTTGAGATTGTCATGCTGGTTAATGCTCTGTTCTGTACATTAGATGATTTTGATGTTTTGTACATTAGCTGTCCCTTACTTTTTCCTTTGCACATCCTCTGTGAGGCCTGAACAAGGGTTTAATATTTGATTATGCCACAGTTTATTATTTGATTATTTTATCTTATTGCTTTAAAAAATAATTACATCAGTCTGCCCTGCTGCATTACAGCTTTCTTCAGAAGAGTGCCCATAGTTTACCCTTTCCTGATCGCCAACTCTCTTAGCACAGGCAGGGAGTGTAATAAGCACTCAGACACACACACACACACACACACACACACACACACACAAACATACACACACACACAGAGGGGCAGGGGAGGGAGGGACAGAGAGGATATAACTTTAGATAACTGCCTGCTCTCTGCTTCCAAATACACGCATACACACATTTATTTTTACTTATCGAGAGACTAGCAGAAGGAATGAACTCTGAAGGGCTTGGTACCAATATCTTGCTGTTCCTTGCATTGTTTCATCGGTTATGTTCCGATTCATATGGATGCCACAGAGGACCAAAATATAGCCAGAAGACTACTTCACCAACTCTGACCTCTCCCAGCGGACCTGGTAGGGAAGGAGGTCTGAGATTGTTAGTTAAGATTCCACAGCAGATATTAGACTGTGGAGGCTGCAAGGCCCACTGTTTGAGAAGGAGGAGAGATGTGAGCCCTCCACCAGCCCCACAGGGAGGATCTGCAGTGTCACTTGGGTGTGCACGGAGCAGAGACACCGACCGTCTAGGGAAGGTCCCTGAGAGCTCTCAGAGATTCAGGTCCTTGTGTGGAAACTTGGATTACTTAGCAAACAAATCCGAACTCTTTCTTTTTCTTTAATGTTACAAGATTGCAATACCTGACTTTTTGGTTTTCTTTAGTGATTTTACTTAAAGACAATGTCATGAAAAGAAAATATTTTTCCTTCTTCAATAACTTTATCAGAATATCTATTATTTTTAGTAATTGCTGTAAAGTTTTTCATACATAACAAAAAGATATAATTTTGTGCTTTTGATATCTATTAATTATAAGTATATAAGAGAGCATTCCAATTCACAGTGGCTTAAAACCACAGAAACTATTCGGTGATATCTCAGTCTCTGTGGTCCCAGAGTTTGTGTAGAGTTGGCTGTTTGCTTCTGGCCCAGGTCTCTCTTGCATGTTCATTCAGCCAGTCGATGGACATGAAGCAGAGTGTTTGAGGCTGGCAGCTGGCTGGCAACATGCCCTTGTCCTGGCCCTATGGTTTGCTCGCTCGGGCTAACTGGGGTCCCTGCCTGACACGGTAGCCACAAGGCAGGCAGCTAATATGGCGTTTGAGTGTTTCGAGAGAGACTGTCATATGATTACAATCAGCAATGTGAGAAGTGCATTGCCTTCTAGGAAGCAGTTTCTGAAATCAGACAGCTTCATTTATGCTCTGGTGGAATATTCAAGGGGTGGGAATGGAGACGACAGGGGTGTGGGTTCCAGTGTAAGAAGAATATGTGGGATGGGAGGTATTGTAGTCATCTTTGGGAAACGTGATTTTCCACAGTCCACCCTGTAACCACAGCCACTTGCAATCTTACCCATGCAGAATTTCCCGCATTGCGGCACTCAGAACTCTCCAGTCTCATTCCATTGCTACATTAACTCCATGTCCAAGGTCTTGTCTTCCAAATCGTACCTACATGTAGACAAGGCATGCGTTTCCTGGCATAAGGAAAGCGTTGAGCTCTTCTGAACTAAAGAGAGAAATTCCTTCTCCTTCACACATGCAGCATTCAGTGGTGGGAGAAGCCTGGGCAAATTCTATGGTCTTTTTCTCTACCCGGGGAAGTGAGGGGCTCGTGCTTTCTCCAGCAGTTCAGGAACGCAGATGCTCAGGCTGCCATTTGCTTAAGGAGAATGCAGCCCGTTCCCTGGGAATTGTTCTCTGTGACTCATGGTTCTGGCTTCCCGTGTGCTCAGGTTTCCATCCTCTGAATCATTCTTTTTCCAAAAAAACATGGCCTTTATTTATAGCTGACAGTTTTCTCCTTCTTCTTCTGGTCCATGGAAGTTTGGGAATCCAAAGACTACCTTTTGTTTGGCATTGTCTTTGTGTCCTTCCAGTTCCTGTCCCGTGTGGTAGAGTTCTTTCCCATTCTTTGAGGGTTTGTTGTGTATCAATTCCTAACACCCGAGCTGGAAAAGCCATACCCTGACCTTTTGAGATGAGTTTTTACTAGGGATTCCCTGTGAGGCTCCTGGGGATAGCACATTCAGAGAGTCCTGCTTGCTATTCGGCAAGTCAGGCACGCAGCCGTCAGGGTGTGTAGAAGGCCTGTTACCGGTCTAAAGGTTGCTGAGGCACTAGCTTGCCCTGCTTGAAGTACTAAAGGGCTTTGTGATTTCCTAGTCATATCCTTACCCTTTTTGGCAGACCGGAGCTTTCTGACTGTGCTTGGTATTCTATCTTCTCTGGAACTTGTTATTTTCAGGTTGTGTTGCTTTGTGAAGTGACAGGGATGCAAGATAGTTCTGTTTGCAAACAGAATGAGTTTTGTCTTTTGTTTTTTGGTTGCTCCTTTAAGTTTTGCTGAAAAACTGCACATTTCTTTTTTTCCACTCATCTATCTCTGTCCACATCATCGAAACAAAAGGAGCAAACAAAAATCAGGTGCCTCTTACAGTATTCTGGCTAAAAATCTCTTTGGCTAGATCCTTAGAGCATTTTCTGTTTTCAGCCTCAGTGGGATGAATTTATTGCTACATTGTCTCTGCTACCACCCAGACCCCATACCGTCCAGTGATGTGGTCCTTTCTTCTCTGATGCCCTCAGTCAAAGGCCGGGAGCTTTTCCTGTGTCCCTGACAAGCCCTCTGAGGCCCTCTGTCTTCTCTCTGCTGTCCAGTGCCAAGGCCAGTGCTCATGCTTTGAGTACTTTTTAAAAACAATACCTCCTGGCAAGTGTACCATCCTGAGTTCCATTCCTGGTACCAAAACAAAACAGAAGCAACAGTACCTCACTTTTGCTGTCAAAATATTTTCCAGTTGTCTATGGTTTTTAACAAGTCTCTGTAAATGTCATGGTTTAACACAACAAGAACAATTGCATTAACCTCATGGTCTCCCTGAGTCAGGGTTTGGGGCGGGGCTTCATGTGGTGGCTCTGACTGAGGCTCGCTCGCGTGTTTGTAGTCAGACGCTGTCTTGGAGAAGGAGCAAGGGGCAGCTGGAGAAGCTCAGAGCCATCCAGTCCAGGCATGTCTTTTTAGATTTTGTTTTAGACAGAGTGTAACCCAGGCTGGCCCTAACTCATAATCCTCCTGTCTCAGCCTCCCAGTGCTGGAATACTGGTGTGCACCACCACCCTGGCTCAGGTGTGTCTTTTTTCCTGCAGTCTCTAGGTCTGTCTGGTTTCCTCCCACCAGGGAGCTTGGTGTTTTGGACGGTAAAGTATTTTTGAGACAGGCTGCTATAGTGTAGCTAAAGGCTTTGAGCATGTGTATTCTGCTGAGTACATTGGGCAGTAAGTCTAATTTTTGGACTGTTTTGGGAAATTATATAACGCCACATTCCCCTTGATTGTAAGATCACCTGACTAAGAAGGCAGGATTTAGACCCCACTGCATAATGGGAAGAGTATTCAAGATACATCTTAAACATTTGGGATGGGAGAGATTGTGGCTGCCTTTCTAAAATAAAATCTGCTATATTTCTTCCTATATAGTAATTGTAGGTTAATTCAACAGTAGACTATCAATACCAAATTTTGCTAATTAAAAATCCAGTGAGTTTCTGCTTAGAGTATTTAATAGTATTTTAAATGTGATGTTTTTCTTTCCCCTTGGCAAGGCCACCTTTATGATTGTAGGTGGTTCATGTTTTAAGTTGTATCAAGTTCTCAGACACATGGAGTTTATGAATGGCAATAGTTTTTAACTGGCCAGCTATTGAAACCTCGTGTTTTAATAAGAAAAGAGGAAAAATGTCCCTAAAAAGGAGAAATTACATCTCTTCCTAAAATCAAGTACTACAGAAGTATTGACGGGTTGTCTCAGTTGTCCTTAAAATTAATATTTTAAAATACCAAGAGCCTTATGGGTGACATTCATAAATACGAACAGTGACAGTTTGATTCAGGACGATGAGGTGCAGCAGCCACGCCGCCTTCCTCTCGGCTGCAGCAGCCCGGCTCATCCGTTGTCGCGTGTGTGAGCCACGGGTGCTCTGCAAAGCTTCGGACTGCTTCAGACCTTTAGTCTCCATAAGCTTGGCCCTACTCACTGCATCCTATTGCTTTGGACTCACTGTTGCTGTCCACCGCAATACTGTCCAGCTGCTTTGTGAGAAACAGCCAGGCATGAGGCAGCTTGAGAGAACCAAAGACCAGAAAACTGTCCCCTCTCTGAAATGCAAAGGTATCTTTCCTGAACTGGCAAGAGACCAGGTCCCATGTAGGCCTCTTCCGGGGTTAAAGGTAATAAAAAATGGTGGCAAATGGCAGGCTAAGTTTTCACTGTTCACTGTGATTGTTGTACCCAAGAAAGTACATCGTGTTTTGGCAATCAGCCTGGCCGCTGATGGTGAAAATTGTCACCGAGCTTGAAGGCAGTATCTCTAATTTATTAAGTGTAGAAGAGTTCAGCTTCAACCTAAGATTGCTTATTCCATGTCATAGCCATAATTCATCCCAGAAATTCAGCCTTGGGTAAATTCCTCCAGTGAAACTGGCAGATTTATCTATTAGATTACATTTTCACTTTTAAGATTGTGAAACCAGCTTTCAAACAAAGAAAATTGCAAACTGTTGTGTTTTTCAAACATAGGTAAATATTAAATCTATAAAAGCAACATATAGTGACATAATATAAAATGATCGGAACTGGATTATGGAGAGAACATGAAAATACCAGAGGTAGGTAGGTAATTAGAATGTCATATTTTGATAAAGTATTTTCAGGTCATTTCAACGTACTTCTTTGAGTATCTTAGTTGTACTGTGAAGTACATGTAGTGATTTATTGTTACTTCTTGTAAATATTGATGTGCATTTCCTTTAAGCAGAAATCAAATGTTATGTTCATTAGCTTTCTACTAAAAGTCTGAAAGTTGTTTATTTCTAATTGATCATTAGCTTTTTGATTATCCTGGTAGTGCTTATATTAAGTTGATGTGTTCGTCACATAAGCCAGATTTTATTAACACTTCTAAACAGTAACATTTCAGGCATTTGTTCATTCATTCATTCACTCATAGCTCCTCTCCCAAGTGGTCCCCTGCCCTCCTTCTCTTTTTCCTCCTCCTCCTCCTCCAGTTAGCACCATGGATTCAGCATTCCCGCTGCTTCTTAAGACTGCCCAGTGGGCTGCCATTGCTGGACAGAGCCTCTCCAGAGCAGGCGAGGTCCCACCACGCAGGCGCTTCCCCTTTGCTGGTCTTATCTCCTGGCCTTCCCTGACAGCAGGCCTGTTCCAGCCACAGTGTGCTCACTCTTTTCTCACACTGCACAGCCTCTCACATCTGCACCACTCTTTGAAATGGGTCCCTTGCACCTCCTCTGCTACCCTAATTTTTACTTATCCTGCAGATGTAATTCTAAGATACCTAAGTAGAGCTTTTTTACCAATTACCTACTATACTTATGAATTTGTCACTTCTTCACAGTGCCGGCATTGCTTTTGTCAACACCCTTACAGATTTTGACTGTGTGCTGCTTGCAGGCAGGGGTGTGCCTTAGTTACTTTTGTATGTAATAGGTGCCTGGTACATATTAGATATTCAGTATTATTTACTTATGGAGTGAGTGGCTGAATGAATTTATGGTCCTATTTTGTTTTCATTTGAGTTGCAGTCTTTACTCAAGCAACTCACTTTCCTAGTGACGGACCGTTCTTACTTGGCACTTAGTCCTACCATTCATTTCACGTTTTCAAGTATTCCTCACTTTCTTTATTTTAGTGAGGGTGCAAACTGGAGTCAGGGCACGGTAGTGGCGATGTCTGTCTGCACAAGTTCATATCCGCACTGTGCTGTTGTCCTGTGTCTTCAGCAGTGGAACGTTGCTAAGTCTTCACGTTATTCATTCGTTAATTAGGATGACTGTTTAGCGCCACAAAGAAAGGTACTGTAAATATGCAAATAGATATAAAACTAGCTCCCATTTCAGTGGATGGCAGTAAGGGAAGACAGGTATCCATCTCTGACCAACTGAGAATACTGTGCATCTCTATAAAGGTACAGAAAGATTTACCGAGGCTGCTCTGAGCTGGAGATGGCCCAGTCTGCATCTGTCAGGCAAAGCATTAGGAGGAAAGGCTAGAGTGGGAGTTGTCATTCATTTTAACACACGTACTGTGAATTCCATGGCCAGTGGACTGTGCAGAAAATTGAGCCACTGCCTTATAATTCCTCGTATGAAAAATTGGTGATAGTATAATAATAACATACATGGTTTTCATAAACTGTTTTGAGTAGGTGACTAAAGGACCATCATAAGTTTATATTCTGTTGAAGTTTAATTAAGTTCCTGAAGTAGTCAGCACTTTTCTGTGTGCTAAAAGATGCTCATGGTGCCACTCTTCTCAGACCTGCACCCCACACAGTAGTGAAGTCAGATTTCAGTTGATTGGTTTTTCTTTCTTGCTTTTAGCCAGTACTTCATTGCTTTTGCCTTTCTTATTATTAACTGAGGTTGCTTGGTTATGGATGATTATTAGCTGTTAAAAATTAAGAGCCTAAACTGACACTAATACTTGGAAATATGTGAACTTTTCTTATGACAAGGGGACTTCATTGTCTGCTAAATGCAGTCCAAGATAAGGCATGGCAAGTTTTATTTGAACAACAGAAATGTCAGCTGTACCTGCTAAGTACATATAAACATCAAGTCATCAAAATCATCGTATGAACGTGTGAGGATTCGAAGGTGCTCATAGTCTTACTAAATCAACCCCACTTCTCTCCAAAGCTTAGTTTGTCCCCTGTTAAGCCATTAAGCTCCAGTTAATGAACTTTAGTTAAAATTGCATACTGCAAAAGTGCTGTGTCCCCTCAGCAGATGGGCTCAAGTGCACATATAAGCTACAGTGTCAGAATTACCTTGATCAGGTACAGATCATTAAAAGAATAGTGTCAGACATGGCGATAGGTTCCTCAGCTCATGAACTAGATTTGTTTTACGATTTGGGAAAAGATAGCCACATTTGTGTTGTGTGAGAAAGATGGCCATCGTCATGTTTGTCACCCAGTGTGGAGTTTGCAAGCAAAAGCAAAGTTTTGCAAAACACTTTTGTTTGAGAACTGTACTGTTAGTAAGCCAAAGCGTTCATGAACCTTGATAGGACTGTAGTCTGAGCAACTCAGGCTGCTGAGGTGGAAGGATTGCTTGAATCAGGACCAGCCTGGGCAACATGGTGAGACCCCCATCTCCTAAATAAAGAATAGTCTCAAAATAGAAAGCAAAGAGAAAGGGCTGGGGATGTAGCTCAGTGGTAGAGTGCCCTGGGTTTGATACCTAGTGTTGCTCCCCAAGAAATAGTATAAACAAAAATTGGCAAAGTTTTTTGCATATCTTTTCCTCTCAGAAAAGTATTTATAAATTTTGAGCAGATGTATTCTAGAATACAGAGAGAGTACATAAGACCAGTAGATACAAATGAATATAACTGCTTTGGACAGTTCTAAAAGAAGCCATTTTCACCTAAATTGTTTGAATTTGGTTAAGGAATAGAATGTATTTCTAAGATGTCTTGCTCCTTGTTCCTAAACATCTACGTACAAATTAAACACTCAGGTGCATGGCAGAGAATGCAAGTGGGCTGTTAAGTGACTGGTCATGTGACTAGACTGACATTTAAGTTCCTGATGAAGGCCTCATTTTTGCCTGCAGCCATGGCTGCATATCGGAACCACAGGGACTGCTTTGGAGAGCCCTGAACTCCCGCTACAGGGCTTCTGATCTCACCAATCTTTGATCTCACCTAGCATCTGGATTCTTAGCAACGTCCTGTTGATTCCAGCGTGCAGTGCATGAGGAACCACTGGCCTAGCACAGGCATGCCTTCTGCTCTGTCTGCTGCTTTGCCTGCTCCCTGTGCCTGCTCCTGCCCCCTCTTTCCCGTGCTAGGGACCGCAAACCCAGAGCCTCCAGCAGTTCCTTTCTGTTCCCAGCACGCTCTCACAGGCCTTCTTGTGGCTGGCTGCTTCTCCTCATCTAGGCCTCCGCCTCGAGGGCAGGGCTGTTCTCAGACCCCCCACCAGGAGCTCTTTCTCTATGATCGCGCTCATCTGTTTTACTTTGCTTACTGACTTTTTCTTCTCCTTTTTGCTGTGAGATACTGATTCTATTCATTTGTCAGTGTTTCTTTTCCCTCTAGAATGTAAAGCCCATGAGGTGGAGAACAGGAATATCTGGCTCACCATGACGTCCCTAAAGCTGCAAACCAAGCTGTCATATTGGAGTTGGTGTAAAATGTTTACTGAATAAATGAATAAAAATGCTGATGGGAAAATGATTGTCACCAGTCAGTCCTCTCCACAGCCTTGCTGAGAAAAGGGATGTGAACTGGATGTGATGGTTCATGCCTGTAGTCCCAGCACCATGGGAAGCTGAAGCAGGAGGATCTTGAGTTTGACACTAACCTACACAACTTAGTGACTTTGTGAGACTTTCTCAGGGAAGGAAAAGGGGGCTGGTGCTGGGGATGTAGCTCGGGGAAAAGGCCCTAGGTTAGTCCTCTGAACTGTCAAGGGGTGTGGGGTGGGGGTAGTGACAGGCCTGTCACAGGTACTCAAGCAAGTTTATTGAGAGAAAGAAAAAATAAATACAGAATAGTACAGAAGAAGCCCTAGAAGTGCCAATTAAAATTGCAAAATGGATTTTTCAGGACTATAAATAAGGCAGATTGGCTTTTAATAGAATGCAGCAAAAAATAAGGATATCCCAAGTCAGCTGGGCGAGAGTGATGTTATGCTCACTTAAGAAATTAAGAAAATATCATTGGTGCCAACGAGTCTGAGCCCTGGCTCCCAGCTGATATGCAGCTTGTCGTCTGCAGGAGGCTTTCGTCACTCACTTGGGACTTTTGATACATTATTTACTCTTTTTGATAAACTCTTCCATAGCTGCTGTTGAGATAGATGCATTTTCCAGTAACACCTGATATACATTTTAAAATGTAGCTTTTAATTGCTATTGATTACAAAACACCCAATGATAACATTCACCAGTGTACTGTAAACTTCGTCATTCTACCAAAAGAAAATGCAGCAGTCTTTGTGCACATAAATATTTAAAATTCTCTAGTAGATACCCTGTTAGTTCCATTGACACTGTTGTTGTAATTCAAGCACTTATATACAATTTCAGATTACTCTTACAGGTTGCATTCTGCTTTAGAATGTCTGCAGTTCTACTCTGCATAATTTTACCTGGTGACTACAGGACTAGGTTTTTTTGAAAGAACAATCACACAGTTGAAATGGACATATTTTTCTTTGGCTCATTTTTTTAACCACAAAATTGATAAATCATAAAGAAGAGCAAGTGCTTAGGATAGAAATACTGGCCAGGTCCTATAAAATCATATTAAAAATACACAGTATAGTTATAACTTTGCTGCTGGAAGCCTGAGAATCGTATATGTGTTTCCCTTCAGTTTTCCTGAGGAAACATTCCCGATCCAATCTGTCACATTTTTAAGAAGACCACAAACAAGAAATACAAGGATTCTTAACACTGCGGTTATGGCATCCACACAAATCATCTTTCTTTTGATCTGAATCTACATTTCTGCATGTTTGGATCCAGTCCTATACTAGCTTAAAATTTGCTCCATATCTACACAGATGAACAGAAAGTCACTCTATGAAGAGGCACAGAAGAACAGAAGTGCTGCACATGGCATTTCCAGCGAACACAGGGTTTGGTGTCTTGGGGAAGCATAACGCAGGGTTTGTGCAGCAGGATTTAGGGAGACGAAGCTGAAAGGGGTGAGCTGGGGCAGGGTGGTGTGCTCTCTGTTGGAAGTTGGAGCCCTGTCTTTAGGAAGAGGTGGTATGGATGAAAACACACACGTTACAGTGTAGTAACATTTAGATATGGAAGACTGATAAAAGACAACAGGGTGGCAATGAGAGACTGGATTGGGATCATTTGAGAATTGAAGGTCATGTAAAAGCTGAGTGTGAATTCTTGTAGAAATAGAGGGAAACAAAAGGAGTCCAACTCCAGAGATTTTTCATAAAACAGAGTCTTCGTTAAGTTTCTGACTGGAAACAGGGAAGAGCTGAAGGGGACATGTTGTAAGGTTTTTGGTGTAGATGACTAATGCTTCCTTAGAACACCATAGAAAAATAAGAAATGTAAGCTCTGCGGAGATGCTTTCCCAGGCTTTAATGTGTGATGAACTGGGTTCAGATGCTCTCCATCCGTTTGCACTTTGAGGCTTATTCTCTGCCCTGTTGTGGACATTTGCTTCCCCGTGAGTGAGGTAGGGATGCGCCCATCGCTCATCCTGAAGGTCAGATGGAGCACTCCTGAAAACCATCAGTACTGTGAAGGTGCGTGGTTGGATTTGGGCTCACCATTTGGAGTGGGAAAGGAAGGCAGGTGCTGCCTTGTGAGCATGGGTTCTTCCCCCTGAGAACACATTCTGAGATTCCTGTAGTTCCACAATATTCCGCGGCAGTCTCTGCTCTGTTTCTTAACTGTGGCGTGTAAGTAGCACTTTGCATATTCTTCTCCAAACACAAACGTTCATGCAAAACAATTATTTTCATCTAGTGGTTCGATACACATTGCCTTTACAATAAAATAAAGACACAAACAGGTTGATTACTAAAATGACATGCTTTTGTTAGCGTTATTTCATCTTTTTAGTAGAGTCATGGGAAAGTGTAAGGATTTCTTTCTTCTTACCTTTTCCCCAACTGTCTGGTCCTCAGTCCAGTTCCTGCTCTGATGTGGTTCCATGTAGACCTAGAAGCAGAACGAAGCACACGGGAGGGGAAAGCGCCTGCGTGTCCCTGACCGCTCCGCCCACTTCCGAGTGGCCATGCGATGAGAGCTGACGGGACTGTGAAGTCCCTTCAGTCCGTCTCAAAGTCTGATCACTGCCTGGGAATGTTACAAGCGACAGTATTCAGATCTAATAAATACAGAACTAAGCGAGAATTTTTTCACTGTTAGTCTTTTAAAAATGATCCTTCTCTTATTTTTAATGTCATAGTTGAAGAAAATTTCAGGCTCTGTCAGTCAGGACGTCTGGTGGAACCCACACATTTTCTGTGTGGCCCAAGCAAGAGTAATGGAAATAAGAACCATTTCTTAAACATTAGTACACTTCGTGGTTTTCCCCTCTTTTGGAATTATTTTAATTTGATATTCAATATTGAATGAACAATGGTATTCCTCAGGTTTACAATTTAAATCCTCCATGACGAAGCATATTTATCATGGAGCAGTAAAATGAACCAGTGTTGTTTTTGTTTTATTTTCTTTCACAAACCATCAGACTTAATGTACATTCCTATTTTCACTGTGTAGTTAAATTTAGTCATTCTTTCATATTTTCATGAGCCAGTGCTATGATTAATACACAATAATACAGGCTGAAGTTTGGTGGACAAGCATCCATTTCCCTCCTTGAGAATTCTGAGTTCCGTTTGGATGAATCTTTCCTTCCCTGCTGGGGTTTCCCTTCCAGCCTAAGGAACATGTGGCCTTCCCTGTTGTAGGGAATCCCCCAGTCCCTGCTTCTCACCTCTCAGCAGCACAGACCTTTCCGGGGTGAGGGGCTCAGCATCTCCTTCTGACCAGCCTCTTCTGTTGGAAAGGACACTCAAGTCTTAAGTTCCATTTCCTCAAAAACAAACAAACAAACTGCAATTTTCCCCCACAAATAAACATTTCTTTAAATTAATGGCATATTGTTAATTATGAGTGTTTTTATAAGTAAAAAGACCTTCAAGTTAGTTGTTTCTTAAAAAGAAGCATATTAAGCACATCTTTATGCTAAAAGAGAAAAATTGCCTGAAGTACCAGGTAGTGATTCTTATCTGAATATTAGACCCATCCAGAGATTAATGGAATTAAACAACTTGATATAGAGTCTTACTGTCATATAGCTCTATCTAATTTTTATTTTGGGTTAGGAGTAGAAAGCTTTGAATTAGTGGAAATTAATTTGCAAATTTAAAAAAATGTTCATTTAAAGATATGTGATGGTTTTAAGATCTTTAAACTTTAAAAAGTAGGAAATGCTTCAAATTGTTTTATACATAAATATTATGTTAAAGAATACTTTTAGATTGTCTTTTATGTTAAATATGTATGTAGGGCCAGGAGGGGAAAAAAAGGGTGCTGGTGTATAGCTAGAAACTCAACTGTTGTTAAACAGTATGAGGGGACATTAGTAAAGTTTTGATATGTCCAGTCAGAAACAGATGTAACAATAATTTGATACTCCTGATGCTTTTCCTTATTTCGTTACCCATAATTAAGTACCGCTGCTGGTTCTGGTTACATGTGTTGAATTTCAGAAGAATTTCTATTCATACACGATAAAGTGTTTGAATTTAGTTTGGCTTTAGCTTGGTGTGAAGTAATGTCAAATAAAAGTTGAAAGGGACATGCATTCTTTGCAGCCATTTACTTATTTAGTGTATTTTGCATTTACATACAATATTGGTCCCGTCGAAAAGAACAAATGCACTATTTATTAATTGTGCAGTCAGCACTTCTCAAACGAATAATGGGTACGAATTTGAAATAAGATCACAGCAGTAAAAGTTCGTAGACTTATGTATGATTTTCCTGTGGGGTTCTGGGAGCTCAAAGTATTTATTACTTGAGAACAAAGAACCTTACAGTTAAAGGTAAGTGACTCTTTATATGATATGACTAATAGTAAGCCCTTAGCAGAAGAAAAAAGGAGAAAATAGTCCACACCGTACTGTTGACTAGGCATAAATTATAGAATCAGGTTTTTTCCCCCTCAGCTATTTACACTGAAGGTCACATACTTCCTCAGGTGAAAAATAAGAGCAAGCTTGGATTACTAATATTTCGCTTGTACCCGTTTGCCCCTAAGGAGTGTCACATTCTTTGTAGGGTTAGATAAGATTCTGGTTTTCATATCTGATTGCTTGCCAACAATATATTTTAAAATCTTTCACTACTTAGCTTTCTGCTTTCTTTACCTCTAATTTCAAGGAAGCATTAAATTAAAGCATTATTATAATGGGATTATAATTCCAGTTTCTTAATACTATCTGATATTCAGTTTATTAGCAAACAAAAAATATCAGTGTTTAGTTATAATACTGAACATACACATATTTTCTCTGTAATTGCTTTCTCCCCCTAAATCTTCTTTTCCTTCCTAAACATTTTATTGAAACTGTATATGAATTCAAATTTAGTTTAAAATGGAAATAATACCTTAATTGTTACATCTACTATTTCTAATTTTTTAATCTTTCATGTGTTTCCTCAGTGAACAAATGAGTGGATATGTCTATGCCAGGTAAAACTTTATTGAGCCCTTGAAGATACATTTTAAGTTGTATTTGGTGCTAGACTTTTCTGAACTTGTGTTTCTGAGAAGTCTAGAGTAGGTAGCCCAGTGGCCAATAAGCATATGAGTCACGATTCAGACTTAGCAGTATCACTGTGGAGGAGAAATAAAGATAGCTGTTTGATGAGGATGTGGGTACGGATAACTCAGAGCCTTCACACACTGCTGTTGGGAAGGTGAAACGCCACAGCCACTTTGGAAAACAGTTTGACAGTTTTTAAAAAGAATACACAAAATCGTCAGATTACCTGGCAGCTTCACTGAGTTGTGTCTGGCCAAGAGTAAGGACAGCGTGTGCTCAGGCAGAAACTCGAAGCAAATGCTCATGCCAGTGCTTTTGATAATGGTCAGAAGTGAAGGCGCCGACCCGAATGTGCTAAACAGAACCTGTCGTATCCACACTGGGAAATTCTGTAGTAAGGTAAAACAGAGTGCCTGCTTCTCCACACAAACACTAACGTTAAACTAATATTTATTAATGAAGCAGGTAAGGCAGGTATGTGACTTAGTCTAATTTGAGAAAGGTGCAAACTCAGGTCACCTGGACTTCAGAGCGCTTACCGAAGCCCGCCCTGTAATAGCTCTCGTCCTGGTTTTGTTGGTTTCAGTCACTACCCTGCCTTCCTTTCTCTTTTTTGTGGCCAACCCATTTGAAGGAGTGGCTTCCATCTCATTTCATCTCACGTGCTGGCTCCCCAGCTCCAGGCAAGCAGTGAAGGCACAGTGCTTGCTTTCTTTATAACTCCTTTGCTAAAACCTAATTCCTACGGCATAGAACTCACGCCTTTAGATGGCGCTTTCTGTGGTTTCCAGGTCAGAGCACCGTGGGAATGCTGTGCAGAACGACCTTCCCAGCTTTGGCTGGTCCCTCCGTAGCACTCCACCCTCCCTAGCCCTTCTGTCATTCTCCTCCTAACCCCTTCACTGTTGCGTTGCAGTCTTTGTGAGCGTCTCCTCCTTCCCCTACCTTTAAAGCGTTGATTTTGGGTGACTCCTCATTACACACACTACCACTGGGAGATCTTCCAGCGTCAGGCACCAGCTGTGTTTGTGTGTGGCTTCCCAATGTCCATTTCATTCATTTATCCAGCAGGTGCTTATTATCCGTTCAGTATGTTCAAGGCTAAGACTGGCATTTGAAGCCTATGCTGTTGAACCTATTTTGTACTGAAAAGAGTGTGGCATCAATGACCTAGTAGTAAAGAAGGAAGACAGCAGCTTTCGGTGATGTGGCAGCGGCCTGCGAACTGAGACTTGAAGGAGTGGAAGGCTCGGCTGTGCAGCTGCTTGCAGGAGGGATGGACCGGAGCAGGAACAGCGGACAGAAGGGCCCTGGGAAAGGTGGGAGAAGCGAGTGGGGCGGGCCGGTGTGGCTCTTGTGGGTGCTGTGTGACAGTAAAGCATCAGTTCCAGCAGGACTTTTAGGCCATTGTGAGAACTTCGGCTTTTATTATGAGTCAGGTGAGACGGGAGCTCAGAATTTTGACCAGAAGAGGAATACGTCCGGCTGGTGTTCTAAGTAACCCCTGTGCTGAGAGTAGATGCCAAGGATGGATGCTGAAGCAGGCAAACAAGGAGAGGCGAGCGAGGACATGCAGTCTTCGTTCCCGGATATGCGCAGTGGTGAACCTGTCCTTCGCAGGATGCAGCGGTTGTTCCTTATCACTGAAAGCTCTAAAAGGTTCGCCGCCACTGCCCTATGTGACAGGCTGGCACTTTCAAGTGCTGGTTAGCATATCACTCGTGCCCCATGCAGACAGCTCAAGTTCATCACTTCCAAAACTCAGCTTGTCTTCTCTTCCCAGTTCCTGCTCGAAAGCTGCTCTTTCTCCAACCACTGTGGGGCAAAGTCCCAGCTACCCAAAAAGGAGAGCCCCTTGTGTCTTCTTGCGCTCTTTACCTTCGGTCAAACTGAGGATAAACACATTTAAATTACTCCTAGTAGGATGTGTCTTAGTTACTTTTCTCATTGCTGGTTCAAAATATCCAACACCGAAAGTGAAAGTGGGAAAGGGTTTATTTAGCTCATGGGTGATGGAGGTTTCAGTCCATGATCGGAGGGCTCCAAGGCAGGGTGGCGTGGCAGAGGGGTAACAACAGTTCATGGTGGTGGAAGACAGCGAAAGCAACAAGAGTGAAAAAAGGGGGAGACCAGCCTTTTTCTGCCCCCTTTATTTTATGCAGACTGCTGGGATCAGGGCAGTGCCAATCTAATCACCCACACTCTTAATCCCAGCATTGCACTATGGATCAGTCACAAACTCTAGATTCAGCTGCCTCTGTGCAGGACCCATCTAAAAGTGCATGAGGCTTGGGGAGGGACATCTGGATACAAACTATACAGGGCATATGTGACTTTAATTTCATTAATTCTTTTGATTTTGTTACTCCTTTCTGCTAGTTTTAAACACCCAGTATTAAAGTTATGCTGCTTCCTCTGGAGAAATGTCAGATGCCGCCCTTTCAGTCTCTTCTGACTTGTGAGGGGTCTGCTTCATCTGCTTCCTTGCCTGGCCTGGGAAGCCTGTTCCTCTTATGTATGTGATAGATAGACAGTATGGGTATTGTAGTCTGCTCAGAGATTTGGGTTGAGCCCTGGTTGTATAACTTACTGGTTTTATGACTTTAGTCAAGTCACTTAACTTTGATCCTCAGTTTCTTCATTTTACAAAAAGCAAAAGCATAACCATCTCAGGGTGTTTTTAGGGTTAGAAATATTTCTCCAGCCCCTGAGAGATAGTAATTGACAATAATCCTACCACTAGACCATATGCTTCAAACAGGGGAAGGTCTCTGCGTGCCTTAGGGCTGGTTTCATGCTGTACAGTTCTGTAGGTTTTGTCAGACCCACAAGTCTCACACACGCCATCACAGCCTCACGCAGGCAGTTGCCCTGCCCTGAATGCACCCTGTGCTGCACCTGCCCGGTCCTCACGCCAGGAGACCCCTGGAAACCAGGAACCTGCCGTTGTCGCCACAGAGCTGCTTTCCAGGGTATTACGTGCCTGACGACGTGGTGCATTGCCTTTCCAGACTGGTTTGTTGCACTTAGCAGTGGAATGGGTAGTTTTAATGGGATCAGTCTCCAACTTCGCAATTTCTGCATGCACACTTTATTAATATTGATCCAGCTAAGAGCCATGGTTTATTAATGACAGTTTTCTCTCAGTATAGAAGAAAAGCCTACCCTCCACCATCCCAAATCCTACCATAGTGTGTTGACTTGGAGTCTTAGAAAATTTCACAACTTAAAATTTTCAACTAATGTATTAAATTTGTATTGTAGAGGAAAATGTCCCTTATGAAGTATATTACAGAAAATTCTGTGAGGGAGTGAGATGAAAATAAATGTCAAGAAAATGGAGTAAAATGTAAAATAAGATATTTGGCTGTTAAAAGACATGCTATTTGGATAATGATTGTATTAAATTATGGATCTAAATTCTATGGAATATATTTAAAATAGTTGATATGTTTTATTTTAACATCAAGTTTTCAAACTGAGGAGAAACTAAATTTTTTGCAAACACATACTTTACCATAGGCGAAAAGTTGTAGCTGTTAGGTGGGTAATGTGTGAGGGTTACATAATTTCTCAAAAATATTTTAAGAGTCTATGAAAAAAACTGAAGACCGGTAGCCTACCCTACTCTGTAAAATGCAAGTTTGTTAAGTGGCATTATAAAATCCCTCATTACCTTCCTCTTTCTCTGATCCTTTCCCCGCTTTAAAATCACTGTGCCCATTCCCCGTGTTCCAGAGAGGCACAACTGCAGCCCCGTGTGTCCGTGTGTTCTGGAGGTGGAAGCCCCTGTGGACGGTGCGTCCGCTTGGCACTGGCTCGGCTCTCCCACCTCCTCCACCTCCTGTAGCCTCACGGAGGTCTTCACCGCCGCCGAGCCTGCCAGTTCTGCAGCGACCCTCTCCCCCCACCAGGAGACAGCCTTGGGGGCTTTGGGAGCGACACTGAGTTTTATTTTCGCCTCATCAGCGTCGAGCTAAATGCCTGTCCTGGCAATGAGTTGATTTATTGGACAAGTATTGTTGAGCAAGAAAGATGGATTTGAGTGGCTTGAGAATTGAGTGTTACACGTTATTTTTGTCCGTTATGCTGCAAGGGGCTCTTTTGTTTTGCACTGGTTGACTTTCTGGCTGCAATGTGCACGTTTATTGATAAAGGTTTCAGTGCAGATGAATCTAAAGCGGCTCTGAGGACCTCCGTCCCCAGAGGAAGAGCTCAGCCGTGGAGCAGGAGGGCAGGAACTTCACTTTCGGATCTAAGGAATTTGCAAATGACCCTCTAAAAAGTGGAGCTTCATTCTTTACATCTGTGAAATAAGTGGCCAGATTATTTCCAGAGATTCCCCCCCTTTGATTTAATCAAGATAAAACTTTAATAGGGCAAGCAAATGATAATCCTTGGCAAAAAAGTAGAAAACGTGGGCCTGATTTATCTTGGTCATTCGTACGTGAACGCTGCAGGTGCAGGTGTAGCTAGCAGGGCTCTTGTGTCACCTGAATACTACAGTGTATCGTCATGATGATTACAAGCCAAGTAAATAACGTTGGGTGTTGATTCTCACATTTTCAGATTACAGTTAGCTTTCACCACATACATAATTTTCCGACCAGCATTATACTTTCTGACGGGTTTCTGTCGTTCTGGAAATGAACTTACTTCAGAACATCTCGTGGTAGCCAGTCAGTCACTGAAGCCTCATTTTAATGAGGAGCAGTATTGAAACAGTTACACAAGTGCTCTCTGGTTGTGGCCATTACGATGTGCAATGATAGCTTTTATGAAGCGTGACTGAGTAACACCGTAGGGTGATTCTAAGGGGTTTGGGGCATGTGGTGTTTGGCCAGAACAAAGGCTGCGTTTCTTGTCTTCCTGTCCTCCAACCCTCTTTGCTCCACCTGCTCGCGTAAAGCTGTATTTCTTCCGACAAACCTCATAATTGCCCTTCTGTGCCTGATGTGGGCCTCAAGAAAGACCTATAGCATCTGTAAAGCTGGCAGCAAAATGGTATTTCCAGGCAGGCACAGGGCTGCTGGGTAGTGAGCCAATCCACAGCTTTGTCTGAGCAGCTGAGAACTTCGCTGGCTACGACCACGGCGTTCAGTAACGCAGACCTGTGCCATGCGCAGGGGAAGCACTCACAAGTGTGAGGGTCAGTATTTATAGACCACTACGTCGCTGCCCTGCAGAGGGACGCAGAGGGCAAGAAGACGGATCGCAGCGGAGGAACTTTGATTTCCAGTGTTTTGTGAAGAAAACAAACCTCCAGTCTTTTTCTCTGTCAGGTCCAGACTTCCGCTGAATCATAACCATTTGGCGCTGAGCTATGACAAGAGAGGAAACAAAAAGTTAAAGCAGCAAGCCTGAGTGCGCGAGAAGGTAAGTAATCAGCCAGCGGGGCCTTGTGGGTGCTGTGAACTCCGCGTCCCTGTTGCTGCTCTGCACCGGCGAGCAGAGGGGTGTGTGGCGCTGGGGCTGCCGCGGAGGGGCTGCTGCGGAGTGTTCTCAGAGGCAGTGCAGCGTGTGTGCGTGTGTGCTGTGTCTGTGCCCAACGCATTTTGTGTGGGGTGAGAGCAGCGCTCACTGCAGGCTGGGTCCTGCCAGTAAGTTTCTCTCTCTGTTCTCTCAAACTTGGGTCTTCCAGTTGGTAAATTCTTCCTTATTTTTCTGTCAGTATGGAAACATCAGTGTCAGCACAGGGTAGAGCAGTGCGTGGTGCAGAGAGAATCGAGGGGAGAGTTTAGGTGAATGTGTGAGGGGGGCAGTGTGGGCGTGGTGTGAGCAGTGTGGGGTCCTTTACTCTCCGACCTAAGGATTTTAAGCATTTGGGAGATGGTTGTGGCTTGTTCAAGTGTCTTGCTATTGGTTTTTTAAGATTCCTTACTAAATATTGCAGTAAAATTAGTATCTGTTGTTGTGTATTAATGCTGTGTCTCATGGCATGTAGCACTTAGACATGTTTCTGTGGGTGTGTAGTCCTATAGTTCTTTCATTTATCATGATAGTTCTTCATGTCCCACGTCATCATTCAACAGAGTAGTTCAGAAGGAGTTCGGAAGAAAATTGTTTTCTGTGTTTTTTCTGATTTGGCACACTCTTGAAATATGTATACCTTTTTGTTTTTGCCTGTTACCTATGGGTGAGGAAGTCAGTGTCTTGCTTTGCTAGAACTATGGAATTAACTAGAAGAAATTTATCTACTGACAGAATGGAAGTTTTCTTGTTGTTTAGATTGTGGAACATTTAACATTAGTACGATATTTAACCATTTTAAGGTCAGGTCACATATGATGGAATAGTTTCAAAGGGTTTTATGTAATACATATTTAAAGGCAAAAATAACGTTAATGTTGCTGTAGACTTGTCTCCTAACATAGTTTTTATTACGGCTCTGTGCTGAGACCAGCTCATTCTGATACAAATCTGACCAAGAAGCAGGTGGAAGAAGTCTATATGTAAAATAAACCTCCTCGAGTGAGGCCAGTCATTGGACAGCATCACTTCTGTTGAATGCAGATAAATTTTTTAAATGGTGCAAAATGATTCAAAGTAGAGTTTATTAACTCATGAAAGCTTTGAAGCTAACCTCATTCATATTTCAATGTAAAGTATATGTTAACATTTAACGCTTATTTTATCTTCTCAATCAAGCTTTCCCCTTGTATTTTTTCAAGCTATGTTTACAAATTTATTAATGGGGTTTCATGTGAAGGTTTGACAGTATTTTTATTTTGAAAATGCAACTGTGATTGATGTAATTGGACAGTCGCCAATTAAAGAACCTGCCTAGCTGCAGATATCAGTAGATTTTTCTTTGCTACTGTCTTTGGGTAATACGTCATGGTCAAGATTATGATTTCAGTTCTTCATTCACTATCTTTTATATTTGCTTTATATGTTGTATAACTATTTTTTGCTCTTTCTTATCCCTTTTTATTGGTTATATTTTCATTCCTTCTGGTGCCTTATTTCTGAAGTACCATACTGGAACTTGGGGCAGAAAGCAGGGTAAATAAATCACAATAATAAATGGAAACTAAACAATGTTTTCCCCTCAAACAGGAGGCAAACAGTAGATGGGGCTATGGTATTGTGTGGTAATATCCAGTATGGATTTTATATTGGTTGAGTGTTTTAAACCTTGAAATGCCTTGTCAGTATTATTTTGGGCTTTGTCGTCAGTCTTGATACTGGTTATTTATCATGCTCATAGGTAACGTTTCTATGTGGTTGTACTATAAAAATGAATACATGGCTTTTTGTATTTTGTGTGAAGTACCCACTGAAACAAGGAGAGCGGATTTAGCTTGGAACATCGTTCGCTTCCTGTTGGCCCCCACTCCATCTAGCACATCACCTTCCAGAGACCACCTCGACCACCTCGTGTGCAATGAATGCAGCGCTTTCTTGCAGACACCCTCCCCCCAGGCCTCGGTTACTCCTTTATGCTGTTGTAGGTCTCTTTCATTTCGCTCCTGCTCGTATTCTGTGTCCATCTTCTGCCATTCCTTTTCAAATATGACCTATGCCCCTCTTTCCAACCCAGAAATTATATCCCTCTTTTCCTTTGTTTCGTGTTCCAACAATATTCAACATCTGACCTTTTATGTTTCTTAAAACAACCCTTGCCATGTTGATTCCCTCTGGAGTTATGTTTCCCTGTTCACCTTTCTTGGGGGGACAGTATTGGGAACTGAACCCAAAGTCTTCAGACTGAGCTTCATCCCTACCCATTCCTCTGACTTTTTTATGTTTTTATTTTGAGATAGGATCTCACTAAGTTGCTAAGTTAACCAGGCTGGGCTGGTTACCAGCCTCCTGCCTCAGTCTCTCAGAGGGGTACAGGGATGAGCTCCCACATCTGCTTCTCTCTATAAACTGCAAGCCCTCTGAGGCTCAGTGGAGGCCTCTATCCCCAGTGCCCTGCATGGCCTACTTATCTCTGATGCTTGGCTTTCCATAGCCATTTGTCCCAATGCTTTCTAAAGTTTTATATCATAATGGTTTGTGCTGCTTTTCCCACATAAGACTGTAAGTTATTTGTAGCCAGGTTTTAAATTTGTTCTTTTATGTGACCACAAGTTTTCCAGAATTTGAAACAAAATACATTAATGTATTTTAAAATTTAGATTAAATTGATGGAAAGTACTTCAAGTAGATGGCGCATTCTTTGGGGGCAGTAGCAGTGTTTTTTTTTTTAGACAGTCTAACTATGTAGCCAAGGCTGGCCTTGAACTCACAGTGATCCTATTGCCTCAGCCTCCCAAGTGTGCACCAGCATGCCCTGGCAAAAGTACTTTTTAAAAGTAGTATTTTGTTTCTCTTTCTAGCATGAGTCATAAGAGTGTGTGCGTATTTGTATGCATTGGTCCAAGTAGATATTTGAAGAACAAAAGTATAATGTTATACTGGATAGCAAATGCAGATTCAGGGTGCGTATGCACACAATGTTGTTTACTAAATTAATTTTATGGAAATGTCAGTGTAACCAGCTAGTCGCTGCTGTCTTGTGGTCCTTTATGATAAACTAAAAGATGCCTCACCAAATGGAGCCACGTAACACCTCCTGAAGGGCCCAGGAACACTTCAGGTGAGAATCCACCCTTACGTTCCGAAGGTTGAGAGTGAAGTTGCCCCTACATTACCGATAAAGGAATACCTTTAAGTTTTATTTGCTGCTAAAGAGACAGAGATTTAAGGAAATAATAGGAAATCATGACTTAAGAATTCCCAAACCTGAAAGGTGATACTCTATTTCACTCAAAAGAAGAATTTGCTTCTCGAAATAGAAATGTTGAAAGAAGAGGAAGTCAGTGTTTAAAGAAGTGGTTGAGAAATAGCAGCTGTTTCTTTCAGCTCTGATACTCATTAAAAATAAAATTTGTTTTGTCTTTGTGTTTTATTTATCTATCATACATAAAGCACTTACTTTATATATGGAAACTTTGTGTACCAGAGACACATGTAAAATTTCATGCACAATTTAGAATTTAAAAATTTTCTTATTTTGATTATTTTTACTTCTTAGTGTAATCTACCAGCACTTTCCACTACTATTTAAACCTTATAAACCTCTTCCAGACATTGAATGTGACTCTTCTGTTTGTTTAACCTTGAGTTGTATCTGTCTCAGGAATGAAAACAAGACTGGTGTTTTCATAGAAAAATTTGGCAAACTTTTAATTGCTTGGAATGGTCCACAATTTCATTTGAAATTTCTTTTTACATGGATTTTGTCCACATAACTACCTAGTGGTAAAACTGATATGGAGAAGGTTCCTTACCAAAAAGTTCAAGCTATAAATTTTATAGCTGTTACTTGCGTATCGAATAATGCATGTGTTACAGGACTGGGAAAGTGGAGATTTCTTTGAACGTGGATGTAGAAACATACATAGTTTCTGTTAGACAATGAGGACAGAAACCTAAGCTTGCCTCCATATTACAGATTATAGCAAAATGAAACATAGTCTAAAAAGCACCACTATCACCAAGAAAAGGCCAAAGAACTTTGTGGTTGGAATGAGGCATAAAGGATTTTACCAAGACAGTAAAGTCTTATTCTTAGCAGCTTACTTTGCCAGTCAAAAATTTTTTATAACTATGGTTGGCATAGAGTTTGAGAAGAGAAGAGGAAATTAATTATGGAAGTAGAACTTTAAAGTTCTTCTTCAACGTTTTCGTGTTATAAATAGGTAGTTGTGGCACAAATGGGTAATGCAACTTGCCAAATATAAGCTTGTGAAGTACCTAGTTAAGCTTTGGGTTTTAAAAAAGAAACATAAGGCCAGTGTTTTATTAACGTAGCTTTTCTGATTTGGTTGTAATTGCTTTGCTTTTATTCTGCACATTGCACTGAAAACTTAATCTGTTGTATCTCTGTGTTTTGTATTGTATTAGACTCCTTTGCATTATTTCTTAATTCCTGGAAGTGAAAGCTACTAGTTATTGAACTTAAGTGAGGAGTATTTTTTTTACTTAAAAAATACTTTAAATATTTCTTTTCTAATGATGGATAGACTGGTTTTGCTGTTTTGTTTGGTAAAACAGTCCCAGATACGGCCTTACAACCTTTCTCCTTTCTGCACATATGGCAGGATGTTAGTCAGCTCTCCCTTGGTGTGACAAAGCACCTGGGATAGAAAACCTCAAGAGCAAAGATTTATTTCCTTGATGACTTCAGTTTGTGGCTGGCTGGCTCCATCGCTGTGGGCCTGGGCTGAGGCAGAACGTGGTAGAAGAAGGACGTGGTGAGGCAACGCTGCTCACCTCATGGCAGCCGCAGTGGGGCGTGAGGGAAGGAGGCCGAGTGGAAAGGCTGAGGGGCCAGATTGAGCTCCGAGGTCAGGCTCCCACGTCCAGTCCTTTGGAGAGACCCCTCCTCCTATTTCCTCTAAACAATGCTGTCAAATCAAGATCTCGTCGCCGATGAGGGTAGAGTGCTACTGGTCCAATCATGTCCCGAGAGCCCACAAGCAACCGTCTTTCTGGGGGACATTTTAAACCTAAGGCGTAACAGCAAATAATCCTGAAGCAAAAATATAAACCATGAAACATGTTTTGTGGTCTGATTGTATCTTAAGCTTTCTCTTAGAGGATGCATTGTTATATTGGTTGTGTAACTTTGAATATGATTATTTATTGTAATCAACAAAAGGAAAGAGCCTTGAAAAAAACAAACTCGGAATCAAATATTCTTTTCTGGTTTGTGCTGACTTGCGTTCAGGGTCCTTCAGAATGTAAATAAAGAGCTAGAGAGGGCAACCAAGCTTCCTTTGCGTACAAACTGCTCTAGTGCCCTTCGCTCAGCCGTTTGTGTCTCCGCCACTGCAAAGGGGCTCAGACTCCTCAGCCCCTCCCCTGCTCATTACCGTTAAGGCCCCTGGGTAGGGGGGAGAGGTTTTGAGCAAATAGCTGAGGGCTCATCTCAGCTTCAGCCTTTGGTGTCTGTTCTGTTCTGTGCCCTCTTCCCTCCTGTAGAGGTCAAGGTGACTGTCACTCAGCGCCTCCCAGCTGGTGAGGAGGCTCTGACACTTGGGTGGGACTGACGCCTCGCACTTTGGCTATGCTCCCTCATGTTTCTATATTCTTATCCTTCCAGAGATTTGTAATTTCTAAATCTTTGCTAATGATAAAAGAAAGTGATATGCTATTTAAAATACGTTTTCAGTTAAACCTAAGTGATTATGATTAGAAATTTTATAATTTATCATTAATCTATGTATATGCTTAGTTTTTCTCTCAGGAGCTGTATTTCTCTCTTTGGCTTACAATAGTTCTCTTTTTTTATTAAATGGAATGGTCTTTATTCTTTTCTGAGTGCTATACCACTGAGCTACACTCCCTAGGATTTTAATTCTTTAAAGACAACTGTTTTCACAAGCTTTTGATTATTCTTTGATTTTGTATGTTTTAAAATATGGCTATATTCTGAAATATTATTTTTAAAGCTAATTAGTATTTCTGCCATCTCCTTTGAAAATTAGAAAGCTCTTTTGTATCCAGAAATAGGTAAAAATTTCTACATTTTGACTGTTCGTTAATACTATGATCTACACAGACGCTGTAAACCAAGTACTAGTAGTTTTTGAATAATTCTCCTTTTCCACATATTTTGTGAATTCATCTTGCTATCCCATGGTACCAACTTTAGTCTTTGTGCTCTCAATCTTTATCTCCTTTAAAATTTTACGAGTTTGGGATACAATTCATGTTAAATGAGGTTTAAGCATTGGAATATGTTAGGGTTTTGTTGCATTTAACTTGCCTGTCAGTTACTGCAGACAAGCAGCTGTGTGTGTTCCTTGCACTAAAGTATGAGCTAATAAGAATATTACATGATTCTCTTATATGAGAAAACCGAAGTACAAAGGAAGAGCAAAATAAAAGATAATAGGAGGGAGGGAAATAGATCTTTCTCAAAGGTGATGAAGGGAGAGAGGATAGGGAGGTGAAGAAAGGGGTGGGGTGTGTTGTGTGACCAGCTCCTCACAGGGAGCATAAACAAGATGTACTGCAAACACTAATGGACAGAACAGTGCAATCTGTGTGGGACTTGTGCATTAATAATACTCACTATTAATCAAGAGTGTGTATGCATCTAACTCTATTAATCTTTACATTAGTTCTTTCTGTGACTTATTTTCTTTTTTAGAATTAAAAAAACTGAGACCCCCCCACCCCCACCCAAATGTAAAGTAACTTGGTCAGTCTCGCATAGCTAAGTGGTAAGGTCATGCTATCAGCTCAAGTCTTGCCAAAATCTGTCTTTCAAGGAAATATTGCAAATAGAAATTATACTTTTTTCCATAAATAGCTAGAATAGGTGTTGGTCAACAGGGGTCAGATGTCAAACATCTCCCAGCTTGGATCTCTGCAAGATGTGATCTAGAAACAATGCCTTTCCGAGCATAGTAGAAACCAACAAAGCGAGTGGTATGTGCAGCTTTTTATTGCTTGGGATTAGCACTGGATTCCCAACATGGAAGGAAATAGCGCTGACCTTTAACTCGGTTTGGAGGCAGCTAAGAAATTCTTTTAACTTTTTCAGATCTTAGTATTCCTTGGTATTGATCTCACCACTCTCTCCCATCCTGAGCCCACCCAACCTTTCCTTCTCAGTTTAGCTGAGACTTCCTTCCCTCACCTGTCTGCTGAGGACTGTGAAGCTGGGCAGGCAGCTCACCAGCTCCTCAGGGCTGACCGTTCTGCTGGGGATCTGTTTCTCCACCACGAGTTACACGCAGGGGAGAAATGAGTCCATCTAACTGGAAGACTTTGATGTCATCTCTATTTTAAGATACTTAGTTAAGAGACTCAGGTTTAATACTGCGGTATCAATCTCTAGGATTGGAAAAGGAAAGGAAATCCTGGCTATTTTTGTATCACTAGAACTCAGGACTTATATACTAATTTCTTACCCAGAATGATGTTCATCTTCTGCCATTCCTTTTCAAATATGACCTATGTCCCTCTTTCCAACCCAGAAATTATATTCCTCTTTTCCTTGGTTTCAGGTTCCAACAATATTCAACATCTGACTTTTTACATTTCTTAAAACAATCGCCATGATGTTCATGATCTAAATGGACATACTTCATAAACACTGCTCATGTGTTTGTTAGTGGGAGTCTGTTATGGTTGATACATTGTGTCAACTTGGGGAATCTAGAGGTTCAGCAGAGTGACTCAGGAGGAAGCTGGGGTGCTTACTTTGTAAACATCCTGAGCCTGTGGAAGAGGAGGGCATGGAGATTGTGTGAGAGCTACACACCCCCTGGGTGGGGGTAGGTTGTTTACAATGTAGGGAAGAAAAGGAGGCTGCTTGCAGCCATTCCTCCCTTTTGCTTGCGGTTTTTGCTGTGCTCTGCTGCCGTGAACAGTTTGCCCTCTGCCATGTGCCACTCTGTCTCTGAGACAGCCATGTATGGACTGAAACCTCCACAAACTGTAAGCTAAATAAACCTTTCCTTCCTTCATTTTGGGCTTTGGGTATTTTGTCTCAGCAACGAGAGAAAAATAACCAAGACAGAGTCCCTATCTGAGATGAGAGTTTCTGAAAAGAAATCATTTATAATACTGATTTGTTGTTACGCATTTGACCAGCACAATATAATTTGTCCTGTTTGCTTCTCTAACACAGGCAGCTTTTTAATTATTATTTTTATTTTATTTTTTTAGCTCACAGTTTGTGTTTTTATTTTTCTTTTTATTTTATTTTAAAGACAAAAGAATGGACACATATAAACCAAAATAACACAAAAACAAAATACAATACAAAGTTATAGAGAAGACAGTAGGGAATTAGCACTGGATGCTGTATTACATAATGTTATCTTAGCATTTGTTAACACAAAAACAATAAAGGAAATACAAAATTATAGAGAAGATAGTAGGGAATTAGCACTGTATAGTGTATTACATAATGTTATCTTTGTATTTGTTACTTAGTTATACAGATGATGGCTTGTTCAATTAATCAGTTTTCTCCATTGTTCTCCCACCCAATCATTTGTCTTCCCTCTGATAATAACTGTACTTTTTGATTTATTTGCTCCCTTGAGCTCTCACATTGCGAAGAGACGTGGCTGCTTCAAATTATGCTGTAACAAACTTATGCACACAAATTACTATGACAGGAGGTGGAAAAGCACCCATCCTCAAAGATGGTAGATAGGCAGGGAACCAAGTTCACTATGGTCAAGCTCCCACTGGCAAGCCCTCAAGGCCAGTGGGGATCTGGTTGAGTCGGCGGGGCTACCCCGCAAACTGCTAGGCTCTGCCTTGATGTAGTGCACGTGGAGGCCTGGGCCTTGGGGTTGCCCCAGCAGACCGCTGGGCTCCACCCCATCAAGGCACTCCTGGGGGCCCCGTCAGGTCCACAGTGTCTCCACCGTGGACTCCAAGGCTCTGCTCCGTAGAAGCACTCCCGGGGTCCCAGTCGAGTACTTGGCGTTGCCCCCGTGGATCGCTGGGCTCCGTCAAGACATTCCTGGGGGCGGCCTCGCAGACCACTGGCCTCTATTTTTATTTTAAAGAGAATAAAACATAACAAAATAACAACACAGACAAAAACAAAACAAAGGAAGAACAATAAAAATGATACAGGGTTTCAAAACAAAATGATAGATATTAACAGTGGTTGTTATATTACATATTGTTATCTTCAACGAACTTGCTTAGATTACCAGATGTAAGAATGCAAGGTTGGTCAAACCATTAAAGAGAATAAAAAAATAATAAAAAATTAGAAATGATACAGAGCTTCACTAAACAAGGTGGTGGGGATTCATCAATGATTGTTATATTGCATATTATTGTCTTCAAATTAGTTGTTCAGGTTACCAGATATAAGCATGCAAAATTGGTGAAAAAATTTAAGCATTAACTATTCCTTTCAATAAACCATTAGACATCAGCAGTACAGTTATCACAGCTGCCCTTCCTTCCTTCCACCCGTCTATCTTCCCGTCCTTCTTTTTTTCTCCTCTCTCTCATCCCAGTTGTTCCTTCCCTTTGAGGAATTTCTTTCCATTTCACAGTATCTATTCTACCTTTTGGGTTTTATGTACCATTTTCTGATGTCTTCTTCAATCTGCTTTTCAGAGTACTGTAGTTTTCATTATAGAGGTCTTTCATTTCCTTGGTTAGGTTAATTCTAAGTATTTAATTTTTCTTGATTCAATTGTGAATGCTATTTTCCTGCTTTCTTTCTCTGTTGGTTCATTATTGATGTACAAAGGATATTGATTTTTGTGTGTTGATTTTGTATCCTGCTACACTGATTAATTTGTTAATTCTGGGGGCATCATTTGGTGGAACTTTTTGGGTCTATGTAGAGGATCATATCATCTGTAAACAATAATAATTTGACTTCTTCCTTTCCTATGCATATTCCCTTTCTTTCTCTCTATTGCCTCACTGTGCTAATGTTTTTAGTACTATAATCAACAGGTGCAGTGACAATGGACATTCTTGTCTTATTCCTGATTTTAGAGGGAAAGGTTTCAGTTTTTCCCTATTTGATGTGTTAGCAGGTTTGTCATAAATGGCTTTTATCAGATTAAGTTCCTTCAATAAATATCTTCTTTAGGGTTTAATCGTGAATGGATATTGGATTTTGTCAATGGCTTTTTCTGCATCTGTTGAGATGACCAAGTGATTTTTGTCCTTGCTTTTGTTTATGTGATGTATTACATGTATTAATTTGCATATGTTGAACTGTCCTTTCATCCCTTATCTGGAATCAATCCATTTCTTCTGGATTCTCCAATTTATTGGTGTGCAGGTTTTCGAAGCAGTTACTAATAATCTGGATTCTGGGCTGTCAGTTGTGATTTAGCTTTTTAATTGCCTTGATTTGAATCTTTTCTCTGCTGTTTTGATAAGACTAGCTGTGAGAGCTGGATGTGGTGGTGTATGCCTGTAATCCCAGTACTCAGAAGGCTGAGGCAGGAGAATCGCTGTGCATTTGAAGCCAGCCTGGGCTACATAATGAGACCCTGTTCTAAAACCTGTTTCATAAGATGCTAAGCCTTCTTTGACTAACTGGTCATTAGTACTAGCGGGAGTCATTCCAGGAGCAGCAAAGGAATCAAAGAGCTCAATGAAGTGTACATCATCTTCCAGAGTTTCAGTGACCTTTGCACAATACCAAATTCCATCTTCAAATTTAGCTACATGGGCTTGATCTTGAACTGGACATACACTTTCTAAATTTTCCCCATCTTCATTTTTACAGAATTCCCCGCTTAGATAATAGCAGTAAAAAATCCAGGTTCTGTACCAGCTGAAGACAGAAATCAGTAGGACTATTTATATAACAAACAATACTGAAGAATCTGTCCTATCTTTAGGCAAAATAGGTGGATGATAGCGTAAAGTCATATTTTCAGTGTGACTTCTTTGTGACTGTGACCTAAACCTTGGTAGTTCCATAAAAACTAATGCATCTCTAAGAAACACAAGCATATCATTGCTTATTGTAGTTGTTGGTGGTTTCTGCAGATCTACAATAAACACACCATCTCTTCTCTAAAAACGTTCATTAAAGCAGGCTTGTCATTTACCATTTTCAAAAATTCCACTTTAGCTTCCTCTTTCCAGCCTTTACTTGAATAATGTGGAACAATGTCTTTCAAGGAACAAGGGTGAGCTAACAGTGGGATGTCTTTCAGCACCTCTTCAATACATGACTCAGACTTCCTTAGAACCAGGCATGGTTCATTTAGCATGTTATGCTGCTGAGTAGTATGTTCTGGTCTCATATGGGTATCACCAACTTCCAGTGTCAGCCTGCCTGTAGGTAGAGGAATAAAATCTGATCTTCCCCACAGCTTCTGTGGCTCCTCATGTACCATTATTACAAAAGTATAAATAATTTAAAAAGCAAATTAAAGTATTATAGGTGGCTAAGTTAGATAGAAATTAATATACAGTCAGAGAGAGACTGGGCTCAAGGTAGTCAGTGAAAAAGACAGTTGTGGCTGGAGGTACATCTTCAGGCAAACAGTTTTGCCTAATGATAATTTAAGCCTTTTCCTCTTTGGGCACTCTATTTTGATACATTGCAAGCATTTAAAGTATGCTTTATTGAAGTTTTGTTTCATAACACTGCCCATGAGCGTTGAAATGTAAAATATACCTTTTAATTAATAAAGCAAATTGTTCTTGTAAAAGCTGCAAAATTATTCATCAGTGCCCCTCCTAATTAACATCTTACAAGTTCTAGCAGGCTATTCATATTATCTGTCCTTTTTTGATCATGTTTACCTTTTGCTTTCATGTCAAGATGGTTATTACTACTCAGTATATCACTGAAACAGAATATATGTTAGAGCCTTAGTAAATATTTGCTTTTCTGTATGTGGAATTCACTTCACTGTAAAGTCCTCTCAGGTTCTCTTTGTACTGATTGTAACCTCATTAGTAAATGAATACATGATTGTTCCCAGCAATAGCTTTGCTTATGAGCTTTGCTATCTCTGTGTGTTTCGTTGTCTGAGGCTTGTTAGCACAGCAAAGTGGACAATAATAAGCAAAGGGAACATGGTGACCTGGGACACGCTGTCCTAAAGGAATCCACAGTTCCTTCAATATGTAATTTTTGTTATTTGCTTTATTTTATTTTATTTATTTATTTATTTATTTATTTTAAAGTAAAAGAACAAAAACACCAACAAATATTCACACAGTAGCACAAGAACAGTACAAAAACCAAGCTACAGACAAGGTGTCAGGGGATCAACAATGGTTGTTGTATTACACGTTGACAACTTCAAAGTGTATTCTCAGGACAATGCAAACAGACATACAAGATTGATCAAACAACTAATCATCGATTGTTCCCCACATCAAAATGACATGAGACAATAGTGCAACCACGTCAGCTATCCCACACATACGTACATACCTACACAGCCATCCCCCTATTCCTCCCCCCCTTCCCTTCATCCTGACCGCTCTCTACCTTTGAGCAGTCTTCCCTCATACCTTCTGATCTATATTCTCACCTCCAGGTTCTTACTATTTGCTTTAGATATATAATGCATATGTTCTTTTGAGTGTTTCATTACCTGCATGAAATGTTTTTAAATTCTTTCTGGTAGAAACAGGCTTAGAGTGACTTTTTCTCTTGTGCTGTTCGCTAGTCTGAAATAGATTTGTAGCGTTTCCAGAGCACAGTGTGAGTTGCACGTGTGCAGAAGAAACCTCATGCTGGTAACGCAGGAAGCTGGATTTGTGCTCAGTCTGAAGCTGCTCACATGCTGCCTGAGCCTTCCAGGCGGATCCGTGCTGTCCGTGCTACCAGGAGCCCAGGTTCCCATTGCTCTTCTTCCCCGTGCACGCTTTGTTCCTTCCCTGCTTCCTCCTTTCCCTCTGGCTTGCTCTCCTTCATTCCCTGAAGTTCCTTCTTGTGCACGAATGAGTGCTGCCCTGCGATCAGTTCTTGTCACACCAGGGACTTCTAGCTTCAGCCTCTCCCTACCCTCTGTCTTCCACCCATGATCCATTCAGAAATCCATTCTTCTGTGCAGTTTGAAGAAAATCTGTCCAGTATTAGCAGAAACACAAAATGCCTCAGAAAAACCCTCATAAAATATTAAAGTACAGCTACTATCTTTCACAGTTTCTCAAAAGTCACCTACTTTCTCATTTTATAATTAATGGTAACTTGGGCAACATTATATCCTGAATGTGTGTGTGTGTGTGTGTGTGTGTGTGTGTGTGAACTCTTACAATAATTGTGTGGTGTGGTTAGTAGCATCCCTCCTTCATAGATGAGAAAATAAGAATTCAAGAAGGTTAAATAATAGTGCTTAGGATCACACAGCTTTGAAAGCACAGGAAGTAGAATTGGAATTTGGCTCTCTGGCTTTAATAACTTTACAGTATAGCCTACATCTTCCTTGTGAAATAGGTAACTTCACTTTCTTACTCCTGTACATGTTTAGAGTTTGAGCAGTAGCACAGCCATGCAGAGAAGGCTTGCAGAGATAGCAGCTGACCAAACCAGAGAGCAGGAACTCCACTCCTGCAGGAAAGACAGGCTTTGTTGATATTTATCAACAGGAGAAATAAATCTTATGCTTCTGTTCTTGTTTCATTCCATATTTTCTCAGTTTTGCAGTTCTACTAGCGTTTTTATACAAACAAAAACCTTAGAAAAGCTGTTCTTTCCCATAAATCCGTGCTACGTTCTTGAATGTTTTTGACACAGGTGAGAGCTTCATCTGCAGTGCAGACATTTTGATTTCGCTTAGAGTGTGTCTTTTTAATCAGTTATCTCACACCAAGATCGCACTTTTCAGATCATACCCTTAAAAAAATAGTTTCTGGTTATTTGGAGATGAGGTTTTCTGTTTGTAGTTTAACTTTAACCTTTGTGTTGCTCTGCTTTTCAGGAAGTTTCTTAGGCATCTTATGGAGCAGGAAACGATGTTCAAAACAGTACATTTTTGTTTTAGTTTAGTGAAAAAAAAATTTTTAAGGACTTTGGTAGAAGTAAAAAAAATTTTTAGATAAAAGAAGATACAATTTAAGGTTATGAATCACAACTCATGTGAAATTTTTACCTCCTAAAATCATTTCATGGGCAGTGTTCCTTCCACCGTGCCCCTCACGCACTTTGATGTGCGTGTACACATTGATGGATGGGAGAGGTAAAGTCCAGGGGGTCAGGAAAGACCCCAGAGGGAAAGCCCAAATGTCTCCACCTTTCCCAGTTCCTTCTAAAGTGTGTTTAGCTTAATTCGAGTACAGGAAAATGTAAAGAAATGAATATATAATTACATGCCAATCCATGACAGACTTTAGTAGAAAAAATGAGTAACAGGTGCAAGGCTTTTAAGAAAACAAATTTCAAGTGTTATCTAATACTGAGAAAATTTTAAAAATTTAATTTAGTTGTTTCTCAAACCAAGAAAAGAGTTAATGTGATTATATGGTAGAACACCTGTATTGAGCTTGAGGAGTGATGTAGGAATCTAATTTGAGAATTAGAATCAATTATCTCATAAAAATTCTTAATCAGTATATAAGGTAGCAGTAGTATTTTCTTAAAGATTTTCATAAACTGTGCTGATATGTCAGTGAAAGGAGTTTATAAGGAGAACAGGCCAATTCAAATAAACTACTGGATATCTCATACTGCTTGGATTAAAATGATGCAAGCGTGACTATGTAAAGTTATGTAAACTGTGTAAAAAGTCATGCAGATTTGAACAGAGGGAATTTTTCACGTTGGTGCCCCCTCACACCCTGCCCCTTGCATCTCTCCCCATGTGTGGTTGGCTTCTGCTTTAACACCTGCAGGAGGGACGTCCGTACCCTTCTGGCCCAGCCCCTTGAGTCTGAGCTGCACTGGAGTGCAGTCATTGATTGCCCGTGGGAGAAGGAAGTCGAGCCCTGCTCACATCATCCCGGAAGCAGAAGCAACCAGGAACTCTACCTTTCAGAAGAGCGATTTAACTCTGAAATGCAGGGCTGTAAGATACTTAGAACTGGTACTTATTTTAGTGTTAGAAAGGAGTTTCACAAGATGGGAATAGTGCGAACTGTGAAGGAAAAATAAGCTAAATAGCATTAAAATGAAAAAAAAATTTGTGCTCATCAAAGGACAATAAAAAGGAGCATGAATGGCCAAAACTAATTTATGAATAGAGTACATTAAAGATCTTGTGAATCAATAAGAAAAGGACAGAGTAAAAATAATTTCAAACAGAATACACTCATGTGGTCAGGAAACACGAAAACTCGATGGTCCTCAGTAGTTACAGAACTGTAAGTTAAAACCAGGTGGCGTGGTTCGCTACTTTGTGTTTACCATGCTGGTAAGAATACAGATGTGCACAAATAGCAAATGTGGGTGCTGATGTCCAGGCCTCCTGCACCTCCTCTGGGGGGATGTTGGTGCGACTGACCCGATGACTAGGAATCAACGAGAAGCGCGCCCTTTCCCTCAGATTCCAGCCTTGCGTGTGTGTCCTGCAGAAGCTGTACTCATAGGACCCAGGAAAAAGGGATGGGTTTTTCCTTATTGTTTCGTGGCTTTGTGCATAACAGCAGCACGTAAATCTGGAAACAACCCAGTGAGAACAAGTTGGAGAATATTTCTGTACAGTGGACTTAGCACGATAATGAAGAGGGATCAACCCCACCTATTTTGATTAACCTGTATTATAAATCTCCAGAAAAAAATGTTAAATTAAAAAGCAAGTCACAAAAAATACATACAGCATGAGTCTAGTTATACAGACTTTGCTGAGGAGCAAATCTGACTCATATGTTTTAATGGAATCATATGGAGGATATGAGCAAACTATAAAGAAAATCAGAGCAACGATTAATACAAAAATGAGGGAACCAGGTACGGTGACGCACGCCTGTAATCCGGCACTCAGGAGGCTGAGGCAGGAGGATCGCTGTAAATTTGAGGCTATCCTGGTTTACAAAGAGAGCTCAAGGCCAGCCTGAACTGCATTAAATAATAAATAAAGAAGTAAATAAATAATGAGAGGATTATGTACCTCCAGTCACAGGAAAGGATTTAATTCAGAAACAAGCCAGAGAGTTTGGGTGCTACATGAATGGATGACTATAAAAAAACCATTCTTCGTTATTGTAGATGCAGTATAGATTTGTGATGTAGGTAAAACTGTAAATAAATATTTTAATAATTAAAAATGGACATGTATAGTTTATATACCATAAAAAATTGGAGGATGGATTTTTTTCTCTTTATCCTGCAAAAAAAATCCTTTAGAATTTTGTGTTAATATTTATCAGAATATCCTCTATTCTTATGTGAGTGCTTATAAGTTTGAATTTTTACAGTTTATACCTCAGTTGCCCTTCCTGCCAGCTGTCTCTAATGTCCAGCAACTTTTTGAAAAACTTCTTTGCATTGATTTTGTAGCCTGCTGTGACTTCCTGCTTGTAATAGGGTGGTGGTGTTTGCTTAGTAGTACGTGATTTCTTCAGTTCCTTAACTCCCACAAGTTCACCTGCAGGATTCTGAATCTGCCTTTCCAGATTTCTTTCCTCCCTATTTCTGGGAGGCTTTGGAGCGCTCTTGCGTGTGTTTGTGCAGGGAGGCTGCCCTGCGAGCGGCGCTCTGGCCTCTCTCAGGCTGCTCTTCTGCACCCTGTTGTATCCCTCCTTGCCCGCAGCAGAGCCAGGCCCCTGCCGCTGGGCAGTGTTGCTACTCTGTCCTTGTTAATCAGCGTCTTCTCTCTCTCTTTTGCTCTGCTGCTGCTGATGGTGGCCTGTCCCTGACCACTGATATTTTTGTTTTCCTGGACTGATTCTTGGCTTCTTCTAGACTCTTGGGTAGGGACTTTTGCCCATTATCATGAGTCTTCTTTTATGCTTGGGATGCAGAACGTACAGTCTCCTGTGAAGAGAGCAAAGGTGTTCATTGCTTTTATTTTGAGGACCTGTAGTATGTTTGCTTGGGCCTCAAGGTGTTTATGAGTTTATGGAATCTTGTTTTCTAGTTTTACCTCTGTCCTCTCTGTGTCCACATGACTCAAAGGTAAACAGATCAGAAGAGGCTACGTGCGTATTTATCAAGTTACAACAAGAAGCCTTCGTCTCTGAGTGTCTGGTCCTGTTACCACATGTAGCTCATCATGTCCGGCTCTTTGCTCTCTTGGAGGTCCTGGTTTCCCCACGAGAACCTATTTTAGAAAATGTGCAGCGTCGTTATAGCCGCAGCCACTGGAACAACATCGGTTAGACAGTGTGTCTCAGTCTCCTGTCCCCCTCCCTCTTTTTCTCTCTTACGCACATGGACCTCATGACCTAAAGTCTGACTGTGTCGCGTCCGCATGTGTGACCGCTCTTAACGTGGATCCGGTTTGAGTTATTTCTTAAGATAGCTCCTTGGGCCCCACACAAGCCTGCTGATGCCCTAGCTTGTGAGAGAGTTGGTAGCGCTAAGGGATGTGTGGCCGCAGATGTCAGCTTCTAAACTTACAACCCAGCCAGTATCACACAGACAGTAGTAGCATAGGCAGTAGCAACCATAAATACGTTTGGCATATTATGTCATTCAAATAAAATCTATGTTGCATGTTTTATCTACCCCATTTGATAAGTGATAACACTGAGACTCAGGTTATATAGACAGCTTCAATTTGGATAAGTGATGTGGTGAATTAACTAGTGGTCAATTTATAACACCCTGCTGAACTGAGTTCGCATGGTTCGGGGTGTGGAAGGCCCACCTGAGGACTGCTGCCAGCAGCATGAAAGCAGAACTGGTGGAGATGTGTGCTGTTGTCCTGGAGGAGCTCATCACGCCGGCTTTACTGACGTGAACTCGGCTGTTCCCATCCTCGGAGGAGCTCGGTCCTCACTGTTGCTGAAGATGGCTGTGGTTCTTTTCAGGGGAAGCTCCGGTCCTTACCATGAGTGTCACCTCCTGGCTCCAGTGCAGATCGCTCAGCCTCCTGCCACAGATCCTTCATCCCGCTGGCACAGATGTTCTAGCTTCTACCACTGACCTTTGGGCCTTCGCAGTGCAGATCCTTGATAAAGACTTGCATGAGACATGGTTGTGGGCCCCTAGACCTCTAGTTGAACTCATGCAGGACATTGCTGTGGGATCCAGATGCTCAGCTGGATTCTTTTCATCTCTAATGAGTGGACAAATCTCTTGCCCTTGTCTGCATTTGACTTTCTGGGTCAATATTATTTAAAAAATCCTATAAATTATGTGTCCTGCATTAATTCGGTTGCCTTCTAAACCCTGACTACAACAGATTGCAAGAGTGAAACTGGTGCAAAAGAACATATTCTTTTTTTTTTTTTTTTTTTTTTGCGGTACTGGGGATCGAACTCAGGACCCTGCGCCTGCTAGGCAAGCGCTTATTCCACTGAGCTATATCCCCAGCCCCAAGAACATATTCTTAACCACTAAAGTAGCTATATGTTTTTAAAGTATCAAAGTGTGCCATGTAAAATATTTTTAAATGATACATGAAAGCATAGATGTACATATTACAGGGTACATGAGATATTTTGATATATGTACACATTTTGTAACATTTAAATCAGGGTAAACATATATTTCCTCAGATACCTATCACTTCTTTGTGGTCAAAAACATGAAAATAGATACTTCTGAACTCTGTGGTATGCTATCACCGTGTAGTCACCCTCCTGGGCAGCAGCACAGTAGCGTCCCACCGCTGTGTCTTAGTACTCACCAATCAGCTTTCCCTGTGCTGCTTCCTCCCTCTTAATGCAAATTAATTTCATTTTTTTCAAATTAATTTCAATATATTGCTAAAATGGAATTTCAGATTCTTTTCATAATTTCTTACTCTGAATAACTTCACTAAAATAATTGTGAGTTTTCTGTACTACAGCAGGTATTTGTTTGAATACGGTGGCTGAATGGTGGAATTCTTGGAAGTGTTTGAGATTGATGTGGTGCATTCAGTTTGATGACATTCTAAGAAATGCAGCTACTGGATGTCTCCTCTACTGTCCCGGAAGCTACACAGTCCGAGGTCATCCACGAACAGGAAAATCTTGTTAGTCAACATTTATTACATTGTCATTGAGGCTTGTTAAGCTTCTACAAAATGTAGTTAAATGTATTTTAATAATCTTTCCCCCTGAATTACAGGTGGCATGTATTTCTAAATAATAAGTAGCTTCAGGTTTTGAGCTTGAGTTGTCTTGCGGAAAGTTTCAGGAGAGGATGAGAGTGATCTCGCTATTCTATGAGAAGAAACATGTCTGTGAATCTTCACTGTCACACTGTACGTCATCTGAGTTTTCAGCCATAGTAGGATATATGAACCACAGGGTAATTAGGCAAACAAGTAACACAGTAATTACATCAGTGAACGAGGTTGTGTTTATCAACTTGTGTAAATGATTACAACATGATATTGGGGAAGATAAGAAATTACCGAAAGACACATGAATTTATATCATGTGCACAAAAATGTTTAAAAATTCCACAGAATACTATTTATAAAATGCACACATGATGATTAGTAGATAGATTGATAGATCTACCTGACAACAGTCTATAGCAAAATCAGGATCCTGAATACCTCTGACAGGAGGGGCGGGGCTATGAGATTGGAATTGGATCCATGAAAGTCTTTGTTTGCATAGATTCATTATATTTACTGCATACTTTCAACATTTCTAAATATTTCATGAAAAAATACATGAGCACACAAATTTTGAACTGTACACTGGCATAGAAAGCCAGTATCGAATGTGGTGACTCTTTGTGGCTGGGGTAGGGTGTTGTATACATCTTGGACCTGCCTCAGCCCTGCCTGCATCGGAGCCTGTGACACTCAATTTTTAAAAATAACAGTGTTTTCTTACCATGTCAAATTTCATAAAGAGAAAGTGACAAGAGAAAGAAAAAAATGTAGTCCACTTGCTTCCCTTTCTTTTATTTTGTATCATATGGCCTCACTATGAATTCTATGAATTCTGTACCCTATGCATTCTGAAATCTAATGCCTTAATTCAAAGATGCCCACTTTAATATACTCTTAGTTTTTGAAAGAAAGCAATTATATATATTAAATAAATACATATGTGCATCTTAAGTTTACATATATGCATTTTAAGATTCAACTTGTGAAATGTCTTCCAATATGTGTTTAAATTAAGACATAACAGAAGAGGACACTTTCCTAGACTTTTGTTAGAACAGTTCATATCTGCCCAGTTACACCCGAGTGTGCAATAACCCTTGATGTTTCAGTGGAGCCAGGTTCATGTTTTATCATATTAGAATTGATTTTTAAAATTATTTCCATGTGAAATACTGTAGCATCATCCTTTGTCACTTACTGACAAGGTCCATTCCGAGAAATACATCTGTAGGTGATTTTATCCCGTGCGGACATGACAGAGTACGCTCACACAAGCTATGATAGCTCAATGTCACTTGACAGGAGAATCTCGTGGGAGCACATAGCCCATGCAGTCCATTATCAACTGAATTGTGTTTATGTGGTGCATAGTTGTACTTAAGAACTGTTTAGATGGCTACTTTACAAAATATGTATTTAGTTTTGTGTAAGATATTTTTAAAGTGACCTACATGTAGCTGAATAATCCCAAGCAACTGGACTTTGATATAGGAATGCATACTTGTGCTGTAATGTTGCAGACATGATTGTTGACAACTGTGATTTCTTTTCTCCAAGGTGAATATTCTGTCACATATTAATTTTCCTCTTACTATGTGTATGTATACTTAATAAGGTAGAATTTCTTCTTCTGATGCTCATAGTAACTTGAAGTTGGCTCTATGGAATTGAGAAAATATGATATTTAAGACACACTTACGGAGTACGTGGCAGCTTCAAACATCCGATTCCAATATACTCTATTCTCTACTCTGATTATTTACCTGGTGGAGGTTCTGTGCTTGATAGGAGGTAAAAGATAAGCTCTAAGTTGACAGCCTGAGCTCTGGCTTACTGGGCTGCTTTTCCTTAAAGGAGTGGTGCACTGTTACTGTCAGTTCCCTTCCCGGGCCCCAGTTTCCCCATCTGTGAGGACGGATCTTTCACATAAGAGTTGTCTGCCTTTCCTGTGGAATCCAGCCAAAGGGTGGGTACGGTAACAGACACGGAAATATAATGTGGAAATCACCCACGTCTGAGCCAGGGGTTATAAAACAGGGGACATTTGAGAGACTAAAAAGAGCATAAAGCAAATAGATTTGGGGACCACAAAGAAGGAATAAAGACACTTATTTTTCTATCCTAGCGAATTTGCTCAAGGCTGATGCTGTTTATCTAGATAGGAAATGCAGGAGAGGCTCATTTAAGGGGGAAGATGGGTACATCTCTCCATGTATAAGCGCTGTCATCTCAGAACCCCGCCCCCAGTAAGCTCATCATTTACCTTACTGCTGCGATTGTGTACCTGTCCATTCTGTGTCGTTCCAGAACACTGTTCCTGTACTTTCCAGTGGTGGTTGGTTCATGGATCTGTTTTGTGCTTCTGCTGGAATAGACTCATGTTCTTCTGAAAGCAGGGTGCTTGTCTGGAGATTCTTCCACCTTCAGGGAGCTGCTGTTGTCGAACCAGTGCTCGTTGGCAACTCCTGTCTGGGACCTTGAGTTTGGGTCTCTCTGTTCCTTTTGGTGTGTTGGTGTCCATAGCTGTCAGCATCATCCCAGTACTTAAAAAATACTATTGAATCTCAAGGTCAGTGGAGTGGGGCATTTGTGCATCTTGGAAGGACTGCAGCTTGGACTATAAGATTTATTCAGCCTCTGCTAGACCAACTCTTTAAACTCCCGGGAAATGAAAGAACTTTAGTATTTAGTAGACAACCAGGAATCCCGGCAGCCTTTGTCTCTGTGCAATTGTGTCACCTTCACCTTAGCTCTTATGAGGAGAAAACCACTCAGGTGGTCAGTAGTAGCTAAGGAAGACTTGTTTTGGGGTGTGTTTTGGTGTCTACAAAGATCAAAACAGGTTGATGGGTTCTCTCTCCTATTACGGTGTTAGGCTCACTGTTATCAGTTGTTAGGACATAGGATATATAACATTTCATTTCTTCATATGCACATTCTGTAATTCCAGGAAACTGGAGATAATGATGGAATGAAAAAGAACTTTTCTTTCATAGAAGTTCAGAGGTAGACAATCCAGGGATTGTATGGCTGCTCCACAGGTATAAGGGACTTAGTCTTTTTCTATTTCTCTGCCCCATCAGCCTAGCATGTGTCTCCCATCTACAGTGATACATTATGGCTCATAGTAGCAGCCATTGTACTGGCAGCCATGTCTCATTTCTGGGGAACCGGAAAGAGGTGCATGTGAGGGACAGTTCCTATAGCCACATCTCCAAGTCAAGTACTTTTTTGCAAGCAACAACCCAAGTTACACCAACTCAGGTTACATTTCCCTGGCCAGCATTTAGTGAAAGGGCTGTTTGACCTTTGAGCTGGGTATGTTGCTCCCCAGAAGTCCCATTAGGAAGAGCAAGAGTGGATAATGACCATAGCCTGCCTGCTCTGCCCCAGGCATTGTATTTGAGATACTGATGGAAATACATCATAAATAAATAGGAAAAATGTATAGATTTTCTATTCTGGATGTCCCTGATGGAATCTTTAAAATTCCTTAGCCATTTACAGGTAAGTTTTTTAAAACCCCGTTATTTTGTTTTCTATACATTAAGTAAAAAAGCTTAGTTTTGTGAAAGGCTTGAGTATTCCTCTGAATACCTTAGGCAACTGAGGAGCTGAGGGATCAACTAATGGAACTGAAGTTTAAACGTCCAGACATGTCTAGAACCTCAGGTCTATCAGAGAATGTGTGTATTTTAGGCAAAATGAGAAAGTGAGGCAGTACTTTGTTCACAGGTGAATAAATTATGAAGTATTATTTCAGTAAGTTACAGTGTTACTAATTTAAGAGAAATTTATTTTTCATGTGCTTGAGTGATTCGTTTCTGGTCTTAAGCGTAAGTATTTAATGTAGCCCTTATATACTGAGATATAATTATACCTATGTTGCTTCTAATTGATACTGATTTGGAATTAATAATGGCACAGGGACAGTTATTTTTGGTGCTTTTCCAGCTGTGTAAATACTCCTATTACATAAACAGACTAAATTTAATCACAGCATTTACTGTGCTAGCAGTATTTACAACCTTATTGTGGACCAAATATTTTAAACATCTGTCTTTCATTTACTGTACCTTAAATATAGACATTTATAACACAGGCAGATTTGGAAGTATTTATACAAAGATGATATAATAAAATAGTACTTGGAGGAAAGAATGAAATTTCTGAGAAAAGCATTTTTGAATAATTAATAGTTTGGGATTACTAACCTTCTGTCTCTTGGAAATACATGTCTATCAGAAAGAAGAAAGACACCATACTTTGACAGAGTGCCTGAGAGACAAAAATTTAAGATAACTTTTAAGATAGTGAAAGGACATTTTTAATTTAAAAAAAAATTTTAGAGTGGATATAGGTCTTCTTATTTTTTATGTTCTTTCTTTTCCAATCAGATTTTGTTGGTACCTATTGTTTAAAGGAGAGATGTATGTTGCTTAAAAATGTCTTTGGCATGTGTTAAATTATGCAACTTTTTCATTGAATACCTATCCTTTCAAATGAAAAAAAAAAGCATTGTGTTGTCAAAGTGAGTTAGGAAGACGGACAAGATTGAGGAACAGATTTAGTAAATATGACTTTCTTTTTCATACAAAACAGTGATTGTTTGTATTTTCATTTATACATCAGTCAGCAAATAATAATCTATTCTCCAAGGATACCAGGTTAGATGTTGTTAGTTATTTCAAGTGAAGATTATGTCCCCTGCTTACTTTTAAGTTCTTCTAAAGCCGTGTCCATATATTTTAATCCTTATTATTTCCTTCATTATGGTAAATATATTAAATATTTAATTTCTGCTTTCCTATCTTCTTTACGAACTTGAAAGATACGGGAATGTAGTTTAGTATTTGTTTTCATACTTTTGCCGCTTACCCAGTGGCAGAGATTGGCTAGTACGTGAGCCAGTACCACCTGTCCTCCTCCTCACCTCTTGCTGGTGTGCTGGAAGGATGGGACAGGTAGATATCTTTGAAGCATGTGATGCATATATGAATTATGGAGATAAAAGTAGAATTAACTCAGTCCTTGCAAAGCAATTTCCCGATCTCCCTCTAACTAAAGTTTGAAGTAACTACAGACCAACAAATGGGGAACTACAGATCACATGTTAAAATACCTTAAAGTTTTAAATAAGATACGATTACATATTTAACAAAATAGCATCTATTCCTGGCAAATAGGGTCTTACTCACAATAGAAAAATATATAAAGCCGTAGTTTATACCTGTGATGGAGAACCTTTTAGAGATGAGTGCCCAAACCCAAACTCACTCCTTTATTGCAAAGTACCAGCACTGCAGTTAATCTGGGTACTGAGGTTTTAGTTTAGAAAAAGCCTCATGCATCTTTTACCTTAAAAGAAAAACAAATAACACCTGTGTCATAGCTTTGCCACTACTGGTTTTTACTAATGTCACCAATTCACAATGGTTGTCATTTTCCACCTGGGACTATGATTTACTCCAGGGGGCCAGCAGTGTTGGTGAAACCAGAGAAGAGCAGAGGAAAGGGTTTATTCTCATTTTTAGTTCTCCTAGCTTCTTCCAATCTGATAAATTCTAGAGAAAACACTCCCTCATCTTCCTGTGAGTACAAGTTCTCTCCCTCCACCCAGGCTCAGCTGCGCCTGCACCTGTGCCCTTTCCCTGACTTTCCTGTCCACACAGCTCGCGGGACACCCGAGTGATGACTCTACTGGGTTCTCGCCAGTGTATCCAAACCATGCAGGCAGCCCCTCTTCCTGTGGACAGTGTCTTTTGAAGTTTCTCAACTGGCAGTGAAGTTGAAAAGCCAGCTTCCAATGACCAGATTTGTCTAAGTTCTATGCCAGGCCACTACTGGTTTGGAAGAAGTGCTCTGGCCCTGGTCCGACCCATCCTCCCTGTTCTTGCCCTCCGCCACCTTCCTGAACCATAAGGGACTTCTTCTGCATGGATGTGGGCACTCTTGCCCTTTTGCCAAAGCTGTCCTTTGTGGCCACTAAATATTTGCCATTGGTCATCTTTTGGCCTAGATTTGTACATGAGGACTATTTGGGAAGAGAGCTCCAGGGTCCCAGGAATGCGGAATGTTTTTAAAAGGAAATCTAGAGAGGCGCATCTCTTTGGCTCCATGGATCCCATAGCTGGTGGGGCATGCAGCCAAAAAATGCAGGCCTCAAGATGGGGACCCCGTTTGTCCCGTAACTGAGGGCAGTATGCACCATACGTGACCTGTACGTAACATCAGTATTTCAGTGTGACCTTTTACGAGAAACCTCTTTAAACATGTAATCTGATTTAATTTTTTCAGCAGTTTTGTGAGTTTGTTATTTTTAAGTGTATACTGTAATGCTACTGGGGAATTTGGATCTAAGATAGGCTTGGAATGTATCTTTCTCTAATGCCAAGGTTCTACATTTTGTTCATCAAGATTTGAAAACAGTATTGCCTAGAATACCTGCTCTGTACTGTGGTTTTTCTAGAGAGACGAGACATACTAATGCCTGCGTCAGAAAGAAAACACAGTTGCGAAATGGGTAAACAAGTATAGAAGGCTTCACTGGGGCAAAATTCTCTGTAAATTTTGAGGAAAATATCGTTTTTTCACTAAAATTAGTTTATATTAGGGGTAGCAAATTGTATTATTTAAGTTGAATTGCAATATTCATTGATGAAGTATGAAATAATTATTTAACATTGCATGTCATACGCATGTGTCATAAAATTTGCATCATGATATATTAATTTGCGTTTATAATGCTGTTTGTTTTGAAAGAAGTAAGTTTAGATCTCCAGAATAATAATGTTGTGAGCAAAGAAGTTGTAGATTGGGCTGGGAATTGTGTGGAAATACTTTTATTGTCTTTGGAAAGTATTTCTTTTTTAAAGAATGAACAGTCAGATTTAAAAGTGACTAATAATAGTTCCATAAAACAAATAATGAAGCCATTTATTCTGCTCTAAAAAAAGTGTGGTCTTAAGCCCATAAAGTGATGTTTGGTAGCCAGGGGGTTACTGGTTACTATTAATCACACAGCCAAAAAGGGCAGGCCTCAAGATGGGGACAGTCATTTCAGTTATTTTGCAGTGTTAATATTAACTACAACCGATTTATAATTTATAATGTGAAAACATCGTAGTCACTGTGTTACCTGAATTATTTAGTATTTTGTGTCCCTGTAAAATAATGAATGGCCACTTGTTCAAGGAATTATAGGAACTTTTAATGCAGCTACTTGTAGAATTACTATTTCATGCAGTTGAAATGTCTTCCAAATGATGTATAATTCCTGTTTACCGGAACTTCCAAAGCAGCCTGGCTAGGATGCAGTGTTGGGTTGCATAGACAAATCAACAAAGTGTGGTGAGGAGGCAGAGCTTGGACTGGAAGAGTTAATTCACATGCTCAGCTGGGGCTGTGTTTACTGACCCTTTCCTGCTTAGTCCTGCTAATTGGCACCTCGAACCCCATACTAATTAATAGGATAGCAAGGGGCAGGTGGCGCCTTCTATTCTGATAATCCTTGTCAGCAGCATCCGTGTAATCTTCTTGTTTAATTATAATGAATGTGCCTTTGGGGTACATGAACTTTCAAGAGTTTTTTCACTGAAAGTTCACCAGTCAAGGACAGTTTTGCAACTGAAGGACACTGCTGTGTATTGCACACAAAGGCAGTTGTTTTAGCGCTGCAGTTACTAATTCATACCAGTGGAGTCAGTAAGGGAAGCAACCTGTGCTTCTTCAAACTAGATGAGCATAACTCAGAGAAGTGAAAAAAAATGCTTCATTTGTGCTTTTTTTTGAGTGTGAGTAAGAAATTTTGTTTAAATAAAGACATTTAATTTTAAGAGTGCTTAATGGATGAAAATATTAGAGTAATGTTTTCTCTGGAGGAAAGAGCCTCGGCAGGAAGTCAAAATAAATGAAACTACTTAAGAATGTGCAAGGTTTAGCTGTGGAGTGACTAGATAAATGATCCTGTTTGGAAGTAGGTGCCTATGAGATGATGCATCTTTTGCTCATTTCCATTTTAAAGAGACTGATAAGCTTTCCCAAGTGAAGTTAGGCTTCGGTAAAGTAAATTCACCATACTGATAGTTTCAGACTTTGGGAATGGTCATAAAATTATGGTCCATGCAATGCATTATTTATTTGAGAGAAGTGGGGGGAGGAAAAAGTAAAAAACACCTCTCTGGCTGTTAATACCTTGAAACTTAGTGGAAAGGAAATAACACCCAATTTATAAGAACTCCAGTGTAAACAAACAGGAGCCATGATAGGAAATAGCACTAGGGCCAATTTATAAGCCTTGGTCCGTGTTCATTTTTCAGATAAAACTTCCTGTACTTACTCCTAACCTTTTGGGCTAGACCAAAACCAAAATAAATCTTCCTCAAATAGTGAAAGAAAACATTTTAATTGGACAGTATTTTTAGAAAATCAGAAATAGTTACTTCTATTGGTGCTTTGATTAAATTTTAAAATATTATTGAAGGTAAAGTATAAATTTGTATGAACTGAGATGTTATGTACTGTATAGTGTATTACACAATGAAATTTGATGATATTTGTATTTGACCATATACTATTGACCTATCTTAATTGAGATTTACAATTGAAATGAAAATGAGTTGATTTAAGCCTGTGATTCTTCACACAGAGACAGTTTGTCCCTAAAGGCCAATGTCTGAAGACATTTCTTATTCAACCTTTGGGAGGGGTGCTCCTGGCATGAGTGGAGAGGTCCGGGGTGCTGCCGCATACTTAACAATGTTCACCCTAAGAGAGAGTTATCTAATTCAGGCTTCATATTGTCGTGATCCACAGACCTGCCCTACTAAGTGGTGTCTCCGAAGAGAAAACACTGTCTTATATAAAATCACTAGATTGTGAAGATGCAAGAAACTTTTGCTTTCTTCCCCAAAGAAATTCTGTGCACTGAAAGACATAGAGGTGTTGTATGCATGTATTGCATTGTGTGGGGTTAACTAATGATGATATTCCTAATTTTTATCTTTTCTCTCCCTCGAAAATTATAAGCTATATTGTGGGAATTAAGTGATTCATCGTTCTGAAATATCATGGGAAATAACAGTTACAAAATTCTTTCTAGCTTTTCTCTCATTGCCCACTATATTTGTGTGCAGGATTGAAGAAAGCACAGTAGTGGCTTGAAAAAAAAAATACACCAACTGTGAGAGTAGTGACGTTGTCCTATTGCATACTTTTTTTTTTTTTCATAAATTCTTGCATCATTTTCTGGGTGAGAAGTAGCTACACGTTAGAGATTTTTTTACAAGGATTTTTGACCAGCCAGTTAAATCCAGGCCTTGTGTGATTACTCTTGATTGGAGACTGGATTGGCTTGAGTGACCCTGAGGCAATGAGGGAAGCGCACTTTCGAGTCTCATAGGACGCGGCCCGGGCACTGGATGTGGGCCGTGGCCTCTTGCTTTGTGGCCTTCTTCTGCTTGCAGTTTCTCAAATGCCTCGAGTTGAGCAGCGTCTGTCCACCATGCCCTTGTACCATCACGCTTCTTCCTGGGAGCCTCACGATGGCCATCGGGTTGAAATTTCTGAAACTGTGAGTCAAAATAGAAGTCTCCCTCTTTAAATTATAGTTGGTGGATGTCTCTCGTCCCAGTGGTGGAAACCTGACCAATGTACGGTGATGCCTTGGTTCATGAACAATGTTTTCTGTGATTTTTGAAATCAGAAGTCTGTGTTTCTGTGAGAAAGATGGTTCTGGTAGTGTTTGTCATCCCACGCAAAGTTTGCAAACAAAACCAAAATTTTACCAAACGCTTCTGGTTTTGGATCAGGCACAGTTGCAGAGCAAATGATTTGCAACCAAAAACGTTTGTGAACTGAGGTACCACAGTACTTTGGTTCATCTAACTTGAACAGTTTGCCCTCATCTCTTATTTATATATGCTCTTATGTGAATCTGTGATTGGTAGATAAAAATCTAAAGCACATGTTTACTTACTATGAAAACAGTACTTTGATTCCAGCTGAAACACTAAATCTCAGCTGATCATGATTTTTCTTTCATGATGATACAACTAGAAACATGTTGACCAGCGTACATCACATACCTTTTTGGTATTTTGATATTTATAGTCTACCAAAAATAAGTTTTTACAGGTTTCTTTACATAACAGGGCAGAGACGAAATGTAGAAGTTATAAAACTTGTCTGTTTTGTATAAGCAAAATATATATAAGACACATGTAAGTTAGAAGCACAAGATTTTTTCTGAATCTAACCTTATACCTAAAACGAACACTATTCATGCTGTTTGGATATTGACTAAAATATCTACAGATGTTTGTTTCCTCTGTGACCCCGTCCATGCTCAGATGTTATAGCCTGTTGTATCCAAAGATCAGTGGGGTGGCTTCTCTTTTGTGTGCATTTCTCGAAAACAGTTTACTAAACAAATAAAAACGAACTATTTTGAAAAACAGTTTTGTTTTCTTCATTTCATTCTGTGGGAGGGAGGCAGCGGCGGCAGCACCCTGGCCGGCAGAGCTGTGGCACACACTAGGTGGCAGGAGGCGTTGTCCACGGGAACGCCGAGAGTGGTCGAACACAGTGACTGTAGTGTGTTCTGCACGGAGGCCTGAGTCTAAAAATATATGCTGAATGAAACTCTTTTTACTGCACAGGGCCATATGGTTTTTAAAGGGCCACTTTGTTTTATGGGAAAGAAAATATGAAAACTCTCCACTTGGAAGCAAGTCTTAGTAATGGCTGTTAGAAAATATCTTTTTGAGCAGGGTTACTAGGTAAGTGTTCCAAAACATGTGTTTTCTGACCACAATGTATGACTACCATAAACAACTGGTGTTACTTATACTACTAGAGTGTACTCTGGTGGAATGATAGGACAAATCATTTCTAATCATTTGGATTGGATCAGGCATGGGTGCATTTTGGCAAATGTTCTATACATGAAGCTAGGTATGAAATTGAAGGGAATTATGTTGATGATCTTCAGTGACCTTTCCTGCATATATATATGGATTGTTTTAAAATCTGACATGATAGCCCTAGTGTGTTGTTGTGATGTTATGTTTTATGACTGGACACTTTTTATTTCTGTGATGTTTACCAATAATTTACCAACAGAATCCATTTCTGTGGGATCAGTATGAATTCTGAAATTTGAGTTAAGAGTATGAGTGGTATTGAAATAATGTTATGAAACTACTAGCTTCCTTTTACTCAAGGAATGCAGAACAAATTGACTATCTCTTGTCCAAAATGCTTGGGACCAGAAGTGTTTCAGATTTCACATTTGTTTTTAAGTTTTGGATATTTACCTAATATAATAGTATATGTTGAGGGTAAAACCCAAGTCTAAACATGACATTCATTCATGCTTCCTATGCATCTTCTGCACATAGCCTGAAGGTAGTTGTGCACAGTAGTTTTAATGTGCTTGCATTTTGAATGCAATCTGTTGTGTGAGAACAGGTGTGAGTTCCCATTTGTAATATGAAAAGTTTTAGTTTGAGTAGTTTTAGTTTGAAAAGTTTTAGTTCTGAAGCGTTTGTATTTTGGAATTTCAACCAAAAATCTTGCAGCTACATCTTGGAGATGCTTAACCTGTATGCCTCCTCTGTAGTGAAATTGCCACTAATTTTATTCTCTGTAACATGAGGGTGTTTCCCAGTTGTAATATAAAGCTTACAGAGCTCAAATGAGTAAAACCTCACATCTTTCCACTTTAAACACATTTACCCAGTGCTTTTCCCCGTATTTTCTTCCCTCTCCTCGGAGGCCTCTTCCTTCCCTTATATAGCACATACCTGCCAATAAAACTTTCTAGCATGGTGAAATGTTTTAGATTTATGTGTTCTTTCTAACACTTGAGTCGGCGACCCTTGAGCTTACTTCAGCTCTGGAAGCTCAGATGGCAAGCCTTCAGGATTCCCTTCTCAAATGTTTCGTATGTGTCACTGTAACACATCTTCAGGTTCCTGGCTTCGAAGCATGTGGGCACAAACAAAACGAAGGCCTCACACTGAATGGGTTCAATATATGCAAGTTTATACACATGCATGAGAAAATATATAAGAAATTTTAATGTAAGAATTTAATTTGGGGCATTCTCTTACAAATCACAATCTTTTGCATATATCATGTGTTCAATATTGTGAGGCATAAGAGGATTTTGGTTTTCATAGCAAGATCTAATGCATGGAGAAATTAAGTGGTCTACTCATAATTGCAGTGAGGTGTGACCCTTAGTTCCAAGGCACTTTCTGTTAGACTACACAAAAATGTATTTTAAAACCAACAGGATGACACTGATTATTAATAGTACTATTGAATTCAGAATTACTGAATCATTTATTTAATCTTTGAATTCAAACTCTTAGATACTTGAAAAATTATGATTCTAATAGCTCATACATTGAAGTCTACATGTACACATTGCATCTTTTATATATCAAAGAGACAAGTAATGTTAGCTCATCTGTCTCTCTTTTAAATTTTTATTGGTGAATGCTTGCAATATGTAATGTTCTTTTAATGTCCCCTTTTCATTTCCAAAAGATCTGTCTTCCAGCTTCCTTTTTTCTGTCTTTTAGTTTACTCTTTGCTCCTTGGATTCTCAGATGAGAGAAGCTTTAAAATTGTGTGTCTGATTTATTTCACTTGACATGGTTTTCAGGTTGCCTCCATTTTCCTACAGATGACTCAAATTTATCCTTCTTTATAGCCAATAGTATTTCACTATGTATAGATCAATTTTCTTTACTCATTCATATGTTGATGAACATATAAGCGGCTTACAAGATTTAGCTGTTAGAAATTGTGCTGCTATAAATATTGTTATCCATATACAGCTGTAATATAATGTCTTCAACTCATCTGGGAAGATGCCTAGTAGAGGAACAGCTTGGTCAAGTGGAATTTCTGTTTAGTTTTTTGAGAAACCTCCATATCAATTCCACAGTGGTTGGAATAGTTTACACCAGCAAAAGATTCCTTTTTCACCACAGTCATGTCAGCATTTGCTATTATTTGTTTTCTTGGTGATTGTTATTCTTTGTGAAGGTGCAATCTCAGTATTATGTTAATTTGCACTACTTTAATGGCCAATGACGTTGAACGATTTTTGTGCATTTATTGGCTGCTTTTATTTTTTGTTCTGAGAAGAGTCTATTCGTTTCAGTTGCCCATTGTTTTATTGGAGAATCTGAATTGTTTTAGTTCTTTATATAGTCTAGATATTAGTCCTCTGTTCAAGGTGTAGCTGCGAAAATATTTCCCCATTCTGTAAGGTGTTTCTTCACTCGTTTCCTTTACTGTGAAGGAATTTTTAAATTTAATATAATCCCATTTGTTGATTCTTGATGTTATTTCTTGTGCAATTGGAATTCTGTTCTGAAAGTCATTGTTGAGCTGAGCATGGTGGTACAGGCATGCAATGCCAGCACTGTAGACTGTGGCAGGAAAATTGCCTGAGTTAGAGGTGAGCATGGACTACATAGAGAATTCAGGACCAGCCTGAACTACAAAGTGAAGTCTTTGTTATATCTGTGACTTCAAGAGTATTACCTAGTTTGTTTTCCAGAAGATTGGTATTTCTATTTAATATTTAGAACTTTGATCCATTTTGATTTATTTTTAGGAAGTTCCTTTTTTCTCTGATGATAGGTGATTAATAATAACTTGGTTGAGAGTTTTTGCACTCGTAGTTTAACTTGGGGTTTCCTTTGATATCGCGCTACCAGATCTTGATAGAATACACTGGATATGAGAGCTGAGAAAAAGAGAGGAGTGAAGAAAAACCTGATGGATTTGTAAATAGCAAATATCTCTTGCAGGAGGTAAAATGATACTATCTTAGTTATCATCTTTATTTTTTATTTGTTTGTACAAGTAAGAAGTACCTTCATAGAATCAGTATTTTGCACTTGAATTATTTTGCAATCTTCTCAGATTATCCTGAGAAGTTGCTGCTTCACTAGGTTCACTATACAGAACTAAAGTGAATGACAAATTTTATTGTTTTACAAGATATCGGCATTTAATTGTGCAAACAATATTAGCACAAACCTTTCTTTTCAATGAACTAAGAGAAATCAGTTCTGGAGCTATCTTAATTATGTGTGTGTGTGTGTGTGTGTGTTTTGCTTTTCCCTTCCTTCTTTTCTCCATTCCCCCACCCCAGTTTCTCTTTGCTTTTGAAGTTTCTTCCTATTTTACAATATCTATGTTACATTTTGGATCTTATTTACTCTTTCAGCCTCTCACGCTAGGGAGACAATACAATGTTTACACATGTGTGTCTGGTTTATTTCACTTAGGAGTATAGTTTTGAGTTACATCCATTTACCTATGAAATTCTCCAGTTTATGCTCCGTTATAGCTGAGTAGTTCTCTATTGTGTAAAAAGACCACATCTTTTTTATCAATTCCTCAGTTGGTGGGAATTTGAGTTGTTTCCGAGATCTAACTATGACAGATTGTGCTGCTGTAAACATGGGTGCTCATGTAAACATGGCTGTAGGATGGTGTTTTTAATTCTTCTGGAAAGATATTCCCCAAAAGGGGAATAGTTCGGTCAAATGGAACCTCCAATTCTAGTTTTTTGAGGAATCTCCACACTGATTTCCACAGTGGTTGCACCAGTCTACAATCCCACCAACAGTGTAGAAGGGTTCCTTTTACCCCACAGCCCCTCCAGCATTTTTACTGGTTGGTTTCTTGATAACAGCCATTCTTTCCAGGGTAAAATGGAATCTCAGTGTTGTTTTAGTTTGCTTCTCTCAAATGACCAGTGGTGTTGAACATTTTTTTCATATGTTTATTTGCTGTTTTTATTTTTTTATCTGAGGAGTGTGTATTCATCTCAGATGCCCATTTCTGAATTGGATCTTTAAATTTGGAAAGTCTGATTTTTTTGAGTTCTTTTTATGTCCTTGGTAGTAATCCTTTGTCTGAAGAAAAGCTGGTAAACATTTTCCTCACATTGTGGGTTGTCTCTTCACTCTGTTGGTGGTTTCTTTTGCTATGAAAAAGCTTTTTAATAAGATGAGATCTGAGTTTTTGATAATTTGTGATAGTTCCTGTGCAATCAGGGTTTTATTCATAAAGCCTTTGCCTATACCAATGTCTTCAAGAGTTTCACCTATTCTATGTTCCAGCAGATTTAATGTTTCTGTTTTAATATTTGGATCTTTGATCCATTTTGAATTTAGCTTAGTGCATGGTGAATGATATGGGTCCAATTTTAATCTTCAGCATATGCAAAGCCAGTTTTTCCAGTACCATTTATTAAAGAGGTTTTAACTGTCTTCGAGTCAATGTGCTTGGCCCCTCTGTCGAAGAGAAGGTGGTTGAGTATGTCTGGAGTTGCTTCTCCATATTCTGATCTGTTCTATTGATCTTTGGTTTTGTTTTTTTGCCAGTACCACATTGTTTTTATGACAGTAGCTTTATAGAATAATTTCAAGTCAGGGATTGTGATGCTCCCTGTTGCCTTTGTTGCCCAGAATTTCCTTTGCAAGTCTAGGTCTAGACTTTCAAATTTAAAATTTGCTTGTCTAGGTCTTTTCTTTTAGGATTGTTTTCTCTAATTCTGTGAGATATGCTATTGGAATTTTGATCTGAGTTGCATTATATCTGTGTAACACTTTTAGAAGTATGGCCATTTTCACTATATTGGTTTTTCCTACCCAAGAGCAAAGGATATGTTTCCATTTCCTGTTATCTGCTTCAATCTCATTTTCAAAGCACTATAGTTTTCAAAGTAGAGGTCTGTTATATCCTTTGTTAGACTGATTCCTAGGTATATCATTTTGTTTGGATGCTATTGTGAAGGCGTTTCCTTAATTTCTTTCTCAGTGAGCTTATTTGTGTATAGTAAAGCTATGGATTTTTTATAAAAAGAATAAAGAGGATTTAAAAAACAGTAAAAACAATACATTATACCAAAACAAGATGATAGGAAGTCAACAATGGTTGTTATATTGCATATTGTTATCTTCAAAGTTGTTGTTCACATTATCAGCTATAGGCATGCAAAATTGGGAAGGCTGTTGATTTTGGGGTGCTGACTGTATCCAGCTATGTTGCCAAACTTGCTTATTAAATCTAGCAGTTTTTAGTGGAGTTTTTGGGGTCTTCTGTGTAGAATACTACACATTTTAGAGCTGAGCATTAAATTTGAAAGCAAGTTTCAGAAATATCTTCTTTAGGAACAGTAGTTAATTTCTGAAAGTCTGCTGTAAAACTTCCCTCAAACTCTCAACTAACTGAAATAGTTTTAAAATATCTCATTACCACAGGATAATTGATGATAAAGTTAAGTGTATTGCTCAACCCTGTGCTATCAATTTGAAAGCCTTGGTACAATTTTAATATTATTTTAAGACAGCAAAGACAAACTGACAGACTGTAATGGGTGAACAGAAAGGAAGAAAGGGAAAAAAAACATGTGTACACAAGACAGTTAAAATAGTTATACAGCTAGTTCCTACGAGCTCAATGAAAAGAAATTTCACTGCTAATATTGTTTGGACAAGATATCATGTCTGTGTCTTGTACTCTGATAACAGTATGCAATGTATCAACTCTTGTAACTATCCGACTCACCTGTTTTGAAACATTTTCATTATGTTTAATCTTTTTTTCTCTTTAAAATTAAAGAGAAAAATAAGACACCAAATACAGTGGTCAATTAAACATTTGTTTCATTTCTTTTGTGGCTAGCATAGGTTTACAGTTGCATTTGTGTGGGGGAGGTACACTTGATGGTAGGTAGGTCCTGTGTAATCAAGGTGTACAGTTCAGCGTTGGTTATTTTGTAGAACTTGGAGAGTAACTTTATTACACAGATGTTTTTGTTTGAATCTGTTATAAAAATTAAACCACATACATGATTTTTGTGATTCTGAAATCTTGATTCAGCCTCAAATTGTAATACTTGAATCAGTCCTAAAGGTACAGAAAGTTGTAGCCTTTGGAGTGTAAGATTGTAATTTTTATGAAATAACTTTGTCAACACTGTGTGCATTGAGCATGGTTTCTCTTAATTTCTTACTCTAAATATTTTATATTCTCAATATTATTATTAACACTATTTGTATTTCTAAAGGAAATTTTCTTCAATATCCATATCACTTTTACAGGCCACTGAAAGTTTTTTCCCATAATGTTTATATTATTTTAGATCAAAATCTCAGTTAAGAGAGTTGTCCCAAATCTTAGTTTTCTAAAATGTTGTTGTTCGCTACATTTATTTTAAAGTCTGTACATTTTTAGAAAAAAATCCTACCAAGTATGAAAAAATATTCTATGAAAAAGATTTGGCACAGTATTATGCCAAATAATAGTAGTGATACTTCTACTAGGGTTATCAATGTAATTAGTTTACTAGTGATAATTTAGAGTGGGGTATAATATAGCCAGAATAAATGGTTTTGTATACAGTGTATTAACTTGCAAAAGTATGATTTTGTTTTTGGTCTTTTTGAGACAGCTTTCAGTATTCAGTCCAGGCACTGAACTCACTATGTATCCCAGGCTGATATCTCAAATTCATAGCAATCCTCCTGCCTTAGCCTCCCAAAAATGTGATTTTTAAAAGTAAAAATATTTGATTTTTCTTAAAAAAAAAGCAGAATATTGAATTGTATCTATATTGTGAGTATAACTATATAAGATTATGCATGCATATAAATAAAGGATGTGGGGGGAAAATGAAGTCTGTACATGTTATAAAATGCAAGGCAATTTTTCTTAACTAAATAAAGTTTTCCATAGGTCAGATTATTGTTCTTTTACTTCTTTAGGTCCAGAAAATCAGGTAGCTTTGTTTGTAGAACATGACAGAAAGAATTGTTTGTAAATCTGGAAGGACCTGTTTCCCAATAACTTTTGTGATTGTTTGATGAACTAGTTTCTCGGATTCTGACTTGGTTATCCTGACTTTGTTAAATTAACTAATTGAAATATGGAGAGGAAACTGCATGCTTTTTCTAAGTGTGTGATTTTGAAGGCGAAACTTGGGTGGCTTTATTATTCATCTTTCCTTTTGAGCTGGATGATGAATGCCCAGTTACCCTGTCAAGCCTTTTCTCAAAATGCCCCCAGTAACAATGAACCGTTTGTGATGAAAGTCACGCAGGATGCCTACTTACCAAGTTAATAACCCCACACTTCTATCTACATCGCAGGGTACTGTGCACATAGACTGTTCGACCTAGGCATCGGGGAAATGTGGATTAAATGATCTTACCGAGGATATAAATCTTTCCAGTTTTGATCATGTATTTTAATTCTCAGACTACTCACGTAATTAATTTGGGAATGAGATACCTGCTTTATGCACATATGCCTCTATGCTGTGTGGTATGTTCTATATTTTTTCTTGGTGGTGCTAATATGCTCTTTTTTCTGTGTGGTACCTTTTACATAATAATTCCAACTGTCAAAGGCTGTCTTGTGGAGGGAAATTTTCCAAAATGGAAGGGCCAGCAGAGTAAAGAACAGCACGCCATCATTCTGATGATTTAACCCGAAGATCATCTCTCCAGCAACAGAAAGGCAAGGCCGAAAGCAACCTCCCCGGGAGCTTACGTGTGGGATGACTGGAGATGTTCCTAAAGACAGGGTGGCACTAGCGTTTGCGTGAGACGAAGGCTGTTTCGCTCTGAGGGTCCATGCTGGAATTAACTGGTGTCATTTTGAAGGACCAGTTTGCTAATTGGCATCTCCCAACTGCATACAGTGCCAACACCTTTTCCATTAATTATTTCCCATAAGTATAGCTCAGTAAGGTAAAACTGCCTGCAAACTTACAAAGGTTTAAGGGAGACTGTTGCAATGTAATGAGTTTCCCAAAGCCCTTGGTGCTCTGGAGCAGTTGGTTGGTATTACTTGTACAGTGTTTTGTTGTTTGACGTTGGAAGCACTATGTTCCTGTGTTGTGGTGCTGGCCTGCTGAGTAATTGCGAGGTTCATTATACTGCCGAGGCTGTCAAGGGCTATTTACGGATATTCATGTGCAGTGAACCCTTGAACTTGAACTGGTCATTCTTGTCTCCCATAGCTGGAATTGTGTTTACTCTAAGTGGCAGGAGAAACTTTAATGACGGAACCAGAAAAGAGGCAAAATTATTTAAGTTTAAAATGGTAAGCGGACCATTAAGAAATGTACTGGCATTTCCCCCTCCTAAAAAATCAATAGATCTTTATTTTCAAGGAAGCTCATCATAATTCTAACCTTTAAAAATTTTTAAAGATTTATTGGTTGATGGTAAGTGTGTGTTTCCAAAATTATGTGATGCTGTATGAAAAGATAGTAAAATTGTACTAGTTCTACTCTAGGTATTCTGAGTATTGATCAGTATTAGTAAAACATTTTAAAAATACTGATATGAAGTTACAAATGTTGTCCAAGCATTGCACATCCACTAGAAAGGTTTTGAAAATATGGAAAAATTAAAGAAGTAAAATTTAAGTTCCACATTTAGGAACATGTAAGTTTTTGTTAGAATAAGTTACAATAATCAGGATGATCTTTGCTGTCTGCCCATTAGGGAGAGTTTTAAGCCCTTGAGAACAGAAATATGACCTACATATAATATGTGTTACCCCCCTTCAGTGCTCAGTGCAGAGCGCACCCAGTAAGAGTCCACCAAACCGGAGAGAGCTGAGAGAGAGGGTGGCGTGTCAGCGGGGATTGCAGCTCCGAACAGTGTCGCCACTGGAGAGTGGGCGCGTGCTCAGCGGGATGAAACGGCCTGAGAGTGCACGTCCTCGGAGCAGCAGCACCCTGTGTAGTGCATCTGTGACATCTCCCCGGGGTTCCAGCGGTGTGCAGAGGGAAATAGGGGAAGGAGTACAGAACCAGCTCTGGCTGACCAGGTGAGGAGATGGGCTGTTGGAAGCCTGCAAGGAGCGTAGTAGTATACAATGTTTAAGGAATTGTAAAATACACATAAGATCAAATTTATCATCTTCGTCATTTTTGTTCCGGGTCTCCAGTGTTCACCACATTCCCGGTGATACGCAACCGGTCTCTACGACTCTTGTCTCATCTTCCAGAGTTGTAGCTGTGAACTTGTCTGTTGAGGCTGCCACAGTGAGCACTCCGGGCTGGGTGGCTGAAAGAGCAGGTACTTACTTCTCAGGGGCCTAGAGTCACGGCACAAGCAGGTCTGCCTCCTGGCCCTGGCCCTCCTCTGGGCTTGCACCCAGCTGCCTTCTTGCTAGGGTAGAAAGTGCAGCGGGGAGCGAGAGTCAGTGCAGCGCGCTTCCCTGATCTCTTTCCCCCTTCTTATGAAGACAACAATCCCATCCCTGTGCGATTCAGAAAGACTTCAAGCTTCCCTACGTGGGGTGCAGAAACGAACACGAGCAGGTGATGTTGTACAACCAGAGCGGAGTGACTGGGCTGAGGGTGAGCAATGCTGACCTAGAGATCTGTTGCAGAATTCTTAAAGTGCACATTTTTTGTTCTGCTGTCATTTTCTAATTATACAATACTGTTTCACTAAAAACCTGTAAATGCTTAAGCAAATGTTTCCAAAAGAGCAGCTACTCCTGTTCAGTTTTGTTTTTCTTTACACATCTTTTGGTGGAGGTGCTAACGAGATGTCCTGAGGACTTTGAAGAGTTTCCACCAAACGTTTGGAAGACTTCATGGTGAAGATTATGATGACTCCGTAATCACATTGGCTGTCTTAATGGGCCTGCAGTCATCTGGATAAATACAAGTTTCACTCATTTTGCTTAAGGTTAAATTTAGATGTTTTATTTGGCATGATCTTGAGGATAGCTCACTTCTTGACTACATTTCTCACTTTTCAGCTGGGCGTTAGGTGGTAGCAGATGGAGGCGCACAGATTGCGGACTGTAGTGGGAAGTGCAGCCCAGGCGGTGAGATCGCACGCCTGGGTAACCGTGGTCGTACATCACAAGCATAGTATCACAATTTCACACTTTCCCTTTGGACTACTGGAGAACTGTTTTTGTGTCAAAACACACCACTGGTTGTACCAGATAGCCTCATCATTAAAGGCAGTTGTCCCCTGCAATTTAACCACCTCCTATCATTTAATGCACATTGAATATCATCTTCTTTAGCTGTTTTACTTTGAGGGTGCATAAAGAGAAGTACTGAAGCTCCATTTCAGCATTTAGGTTTTATGAAGGACAAAACTCTGGTTTCCTTGTACTGTAATATTCTCAGATCAAATAAGGTCTATATATAGGGTTTCATTTTACTTTATTTCTTATACAAACTAGTTGTGCAAACATTCAAACCATCCCTCAGACGTCCTTAAATTCTTTACGTGTGAAATCTGTTAGGCTTTAATGAAATTATGAAGAATTATTACTTCTCATGAAGAAAAGCATTTAGGACAGGTGAAGATAAGAGGTGTGTGTGGGCAGCATGTACACACACTGTGTTATCAGAGAGATCTCATATGTTTGCAGGCATCATTTCCATGTTAGTCATCTGTTTTTAGGGAAGTACTTCAGTATACACAGTGGCTTTGGGAAAACATGAAAAGGTTTACTACACTATGAATCTAAACCAAGAATTATGGCAATATTGCTTCTTTAATTTGAAAATACTTTTATGCATATATAACTTTCAGTGTCATTTTTAGTAAAGCATTGCTTTCATTTCTGAAGGCTGCTGAGAGGAAAGGCTGCTGATGTATGTGTAAATTATGGTTTGACATTTAATAGCACTGTTGTTGAGGCTTTCTATGGAAAAGCTAACATATATTAAATAGGAACAAAATTTTATTTTGCTGTTACTAAATGTCATCTGTTTTACTTTTAGAAACTTGTCCTCTATAATTCTCATATTTACAGTTTCCACATAGTGGGAAACATTTTATAGGACAGTGGTGGTGAACCTATGGCATGTGTGCCTCAGCAGGCTGGTGGTTATCATGAAAAGCTCTAAAAAGTTTGCCATCTCTGCAGAGGAGATGTCCTTATATGGTACATGGGAGAACAACTGCCGCATGTCTTTCGGAAGGGTCTGTGTGCTGACCGCATTTCCTTATTTCTAAAGAACGCTGAGGTAGTTATCGGGAGGTGCACTTTTATTAATCTTATCACCGTTATTTAAAACTTCATGTTCAGTTCACTCACTGTGTATCAATTCAATTTGAGTTATATAAATTTCAAGCACAGTGGTCTTTGAGTTGAAATAGAAATGTTAGTAATCACCTTTGGTAAACTAGTTTTGTTATAAAATTTTTTTTTCAGTTTTTTAATACATGGCTATCAAGGGGGGCAAACAGGGACTAGTAGAGATTTTTGATTCTCTGCTCAAGAATGCAGTGGCATTAATTTGGTAAAGAAGATGACATTAAAATCTGTTTAAAATAGAGTTTTGGGTAAATCAGGTTAGTGACTCAGTGTTTCATAGTATGAGGCTTTAACTCTCTGTGGACCGAATGCCAGAGTTTACCAACTACAATATCACTGTGTTTGATGTCTCTTAAACAAACAACAAACACAGCTGGTTCTCGGCTGATTCGCTGTATGTGCAGTGTAGTAGACCCGGAAAGTACCTCTATTGGCATGATAGAAAGCCTGTTTTGGGGACATAAACTCACGCTCACGTGGGAGGGGAAGGGTACCTCATGGCTCCGGCCACGTCTCTTGTCCGCGCCCCTCACTCTGACTCTGCAGGGCTGCCTCCCTCTGCCCTTCTAACAGCCAGGACTCCAAAAGGGAAACCAGACCTTTTCCCTCAGTTCCCAGGCACTTCGCCCACTTCACCTCTTTGCCTCCTTTCTGCAGTGTGGTTGATAACACTGGTACTGAATAGCTTCAGAGAAGGTTAAAAAGAATGCATACAAAACACTGCCTCTGGTGAGTGATGGGTGAAAGGTCTGCATTTATTTCATCCAGAGGATTTAGTGTCACTCTCACCTAAATTCAGAGCTTCCAACCCTCTTTGCTACAGCCTCAGACTTTCCGGCAACCACGTTCCCTGAATGCATCTCTCCAGCCTCCCAGAGACTCTTAAGCTGTCCACTTACTGGTTGTTTCTACCTACATGTTTCTCTTTTGGTTTATTTTTAGACAGGATCTCACTATGTAGCCCAGGGCAGCCTTGAACTCGGTCCTTCTGCCTCAGCCTCCAAATTGCTGGGATACAGGTGTGCACCACCTTGCCTGCCTACCTCAGATATTTCTTGCAGAACAAAAACTTCTGGGTCCCTGCTCAGTGAAATATTATCATTGGATCCTGTAACCCATAACAAGGTTTGCAAAAGTCTTTGGTTTAGGCACACAGTATTCTCATTCTCCTGTGAATGGGAACGGTATTACCGACCACACAGGGAGGCAGGGAGCACTGAACGTGGTGATACGTTAGATCGTCACAGCTTACCGCACGGTGTATGTCTCGTCGTCATCGTCTTCGTTGCCCTGTGCTTACTTGAAAATAACTACACTTGTCTCCTTGGGCTTTTGCTTCCTGGCCTCTGTGAAGATGTCTTCATATTTAGTTTCAGCTTCTGGTTTGAGATAACCGTATACTAGGTGATAATTCACCCTGTGGTGACAAACAGAATAAGCTCCCGTCACTTAGCTCCCTATTGCTGGAGTGGAAGTTTGGCCGTACACTGTTACACTGAAGCCGGACAGTCAGCTGCATATCCATGCAAGAACTACAGGTGTGTGAGATGTCTGAAGGTCTGCTTTTGGTGTCCTTTCAACTGCAAAATTTATCCTAAGAAACTCATTAAGTTAATTTTCTTTGGTAGTGAACTATGTAAATTTCTTTATACTCTTTCTACTGTTAACTTTTGTTACTCTGTGTTCTCATGAATTATTATTTAACCTCTCTGTGTCCAGTCTTCTTGTCTTGCATGTAGGCTCTGCCCATAATTTTTATAGTCGTAGCTGACATTAACTTTAAAAAGGAATTCTGCAATCTCTACATCACTACATTTGATCAAATATGTTGCTCTGATGTGTTTGGTTGTGCTGCTGGTGAAATGATGCACCTTAATTACATCCCCACTACTATAATGTGTCAGAAAAATGCAGTTTTGGTGCTTTCTACATCAGAAGGTATATCTGTTCCATAATATTGGGGCTCACGACTATCAACAGTGGTAGTATTTGTAGTAGATTAAAGTTATTTAGGCTGTTGGCTGGTGTCCAATTTTTATTAAACTATGCTGTCACTATTAACAATATTTCCTCTGTTATTTTTATAAGTGCCTCAGGAAGGATACCTTTTAAGTGTGTTGTACAATAAGATTTATGTTTTTAGTGTTTAAACTTAATATCTTCAGAAAAGTAACAATATGCTTGAACCATGGAGACTTGGTTTATAGTAAAAGTTTTGAAATTTTAAGACTTGAATGAAGCTGGTCATCTTTTTATGTTTGTGAATTCTTTTGTTGTTGCTAGTGGTAACTGTAGAGAATTTTTTTAAGAGCACCCTTTTAATGACAATGGTCTCCTCAGATATACTGTGGCGTAGCGTTAAACTTTATTAAGTCTGCCTGGGCCTTCCCCTTCTGCTCCCTGAGTCCAGGGAAGAAAGGCCTGGCAGGCTGCACACTGCACACTTGATTGATGTGTGGAACATCTGAAGGACTTTTGTGTCCTGCCTGCACTCCATGAGTGCATAATGTGTGAATGCGTAAAGAAGGTCAGCCCTTATCACGTGTAATCTGGGCCTGAAAGCGGGTCGGCGGTGACAGTCATGTCCCGTGAGTAGGGACACAAATCACCCTCTACATGCTTTAGACAAGTTGTGGGATATTTTTTCTTTCATTTTACTCCTTCCCACTCATGGGGGACCTTGGCAGAGCGATGAAAGCAGAGGGCAGACGTGCTCAGAATAACACGTGGCTCCGCTGGGAGGAAGGGATTGTTTATCCGCAGTGACGGAGGGTCTTTCGCTGTGCAGCTGAAGGGTGCTTTGGGCTGCTGGTGACTAGTGATGTGGAATGCTGCAAATTAGGGGCAGCCTGAAAGGTCTTTGTCAACTCCAGAGCCTGGGAGAAAGTTTTGTACCTGGAGCTCTACTGTTCTCCCCGCTACCCCGTGGGGGAGTAGCTTTAACCGTCAGTGTTCAGGTAAAAATCAAAACACAATGAAAGGAGTTTCGAGCGCCTTTTCAGTGCACCCTTCTGTTTCTGGGGCAGCGCGTCTATGTCAGTGCAAACTTCTGTGAGGTGGAGGGGACCAAAAGTACCGTGGCTTCCCATAGGAAGGAAATAACTGCTGTTTTTGACATGGGTGTGTGTTTCAAAAGAAGTTAATTAAAAAGGGAAATTTATTCCGAACCATATGACAAAGGATGTTGAAGTAATGAAGAAAATAACACTTACCTTATCGTTCCCATTGAGAATAAATAAAGATTTTGTCGCATTTTCTTTGATACCTAAGAAGACGCTTTTCATCTTACTTGCAGAATTTCAAAATTTTGCTAGCATATATTTGTGATCGTAATATTACATTTGTTTTGAAAACTTCACTAGATTGCTTTGACATATAAGGAGCTGCTGAAAGGAGTAAGTGCAGCTAGTTCACACAACCTGTCCGGGCACCTCCAGGGACGAAGGCACTTCTATCCCCAGCACCTAGGAAACCATTGAAACTTCCGCTTATGGGATGTAAGTCCCTTCCCAACTTGTCTGCATCTTTGTCCCTAGCCCGGTCCCCTGCTCGCTGGGCGTACCTGCTTTCTCATGTCCCTCCTGAATGTTGCTCTTGTCTTACTCCACGAGGCCTGTGCAGTGTGCTCTTTTTGTATAGGATTCCTTTATGCTCTCTTCGCCTGATGCGCTCCCATTGTCTCCACAGACTTAGTTCACAGGCCTCGGCCAAGCCAGTCCAGCCCCCTCCGGCAGGCAGAGTGAGTCTCTATTTGTCCACTACCCCTTACGTGCATCTTCAGGACAGGCCCCCACGTGACTGGACTCCATAGTCACCGTTCGCTTGTGTATTTGCCTTCGCACATTAGAGCGATTTCCCCTGAAGACAGAACCTGCCTCTTTAACATCCTCACGTCGCATAGAGTGAACACAGTTCCCCCAATACAGTGATATGGGAATGTTAGTGAGATATTGAAAGCATTATAATGTAAAGCCAGGAAGTTTGGGGGTTTCTTTGTGCAACGAAAAACAAATTTAAATGGGTAATGAAGTAGTCTCAGATTAAAACAATATCCCTCCACAAATACACAAACACTTAATGAGGCAAGTGAGATGAATGGGTTCAAAGAGATACTTTGGAAGCTATAGTTTAAACTTTTTTTATTCTAAAGAGAATTTTTTGAAAAGAACAATGGCAAAATGACAATAACAGACAAAAACAAACAAAGCAAAAACAATAAGAAAGACACAGGGTTTCAGAACAAAATGATAAAAATTAACAGCGGTTGTTATATGACATATTTTTATCTTCACTGAAGTTGGTCAGATAACCAGATGTAAGAATGCAAGATTAATCAAACCATTAAAGAGAATAAAAAATAAAAACAAAAAATTGTAAACAGTGCAGGGTTTCACCAAACAAGATGGCAATATTTCAACAACAGTTGTAATGTTGCACGTTGTTGTCTTCAAATTCGTTGTTCAGATTACCAGATATAAGCATGCAAAATTGGTCAAATAAATAAATAAACAAAGCATTAACTGTTCCTTTCAATAAACCATCAGACATCAGCAGTCCTTCTTCAACTTTAATTTAAAGTAAGCTCTTTTGCATCCTGTAGTGATCACTGTATTTGTGTCGGGAACAATTTGGCAAATGCTACACTGCAGCCTAACATAGTAAAGAATGTTATTTGTTAACCAGGGTTTTCACGTTGGGAGACAAGAACGTGTTGGTGGGCGCCTTTAGGAAATCGCTGACATTTTCTGCTGTCTTCCTGTGTTCCGGGCACACATTCAGTAGTTCACATTCGTCCACTTGCTTAGTCCCTACGGCGACACTCTTAAGGGGGCCTGTGTAGCGATGCGGTGCTGGGTGTTTCAGCTGCTCCCTCCGGGTTACGTGGAGAGTACAGATACAGCGGCCCCCCCCATGCAGCCAAGGTGCCGTAGATCTGGGCTGTGCGCTCAAGTGCCGGCTTCGGCAGTGACAGTGCCAGCACGCCCCGTCACCCAGCCTGCTGACGTCATCTGGTGACCCCCTCTCCCACTGACCCTTCCTCAGACGCACATTTTCAAGTTCAGACTTCGCTGTTCATCTTCTCCAGAGCTCTCGTTGAGGCCTTATTTGGTGCACAAATGGACTTGCAAAATTAAGCTGGCTGTGCTCAGAGGAAGCTGAAGAACACCTTAGATGGAAACCATGGTGGTCCTCCCATCTGGTATTTCTTCTAGACAAAAGATAACTAAGTTAAAATAGGTCTGTTGCGCTAGTGAGTTAATTGAAGAATCTATTGGAATAATCGTAAGACAGATGTGACTGCTTCTCAAGCGTGTGTAAGAGCGTAAGGCAGCTCTGGTGCCTCTCATGTAGTCAGCCCCATGGTAGGAAATTAGGGTGAAGGTTTAACTGCGATGAGGCCCATTATTGATCCAGCACAAACAGAGGTTGGATTAAATAGCATTTTGGAAACTAAAATGTAAACTCTGGATACAGTGATATGTGTAAAGGTGAATGGGTTAAATCATGTGCAAATCTGGGGTCTTATTCTAACCCACATTTTTGGTAAACGTGAATTTCCCTCAAGTTTTGAGTACAGTTTTGTTACCTTGCATATGTTAAACTGAAAAGGAGGGGATTTGTCAGAGTATATCTTGAATTTCTTAATATTATTAAATTGCAGAGCTCTGAATAAGCAAAAATTTTGACTTAAGTAGAAAGCTTTCCTTGGAGCAGTTATCTGGTCTTCATTTCTCCCCACATACTTGGAAATCGAGGCTCACCCTACATGTAAAGTCCACAGCCTTTTTCTTTTGAATTCATCAAGCCAGCCAGTTGTTCAAAAGCCTTTAGTTATTTGTGTCAACTCTAGAACTTGTATTCAGAGCCATGCATAATCTGGTTCCACTCTGTCTAGCTTTCTCTCCAGCCCCTTATGAATAGGAGCTATCTGTTCAGTAAAGTTTTCCTTTTCATTCTGTTACACAAATAAAATGTTAATTCTTACCTTTGATTCTTGCTCATATAATTTCCCTCTCTCCAGCTTCTCTACTGCTGTCTACATCCAGCTCACTGTCAGCATCCAGCTGTCCTTACGTTCTGTAGCCCAGTCTACTGCCTCCCTGCTCTGCATTTCCATGTGTGTTCCTTTGGGGAGAACTTTCTCTTCATGTGTACGACGGTTTTTCCTTAATTCTTCACTATGTGTCTTTCTGTTCTTTTTGCGGGATGCTGTACGCTTCTGGAGTGCATCACCTTCAGTTCTCACAGAGTTCAAAGGCAGGAGTGGTTGCTTGTGTAAGTTGGTTTGAACAGATGGAGATCCTGGGCAAGAATGGAGTTTCTGGGCGCTTTGAGCCTGGTCTAGGTACCTGTGGAAGGAGAAAAGGGAGAAGGAGGGGCTGTCCCGCATTTCAGCTGCCCCCGGCCTCAGAATCCAGGCTGCGTTCCACACTGGCAGCGTGGTCACCTTGTGAGTGCGGCCCTGAGAACAGAGGCTTGAACATGTGCTTGCCTGAGCTTGCTCTGCTTTGTCCCCACATCACCCCTCTCCTAATTGCCCCTGTTCATTTTCCTATACCCGGACTTTCTTCCCAGAGAGAAGGAACGTTGCCTCATACGCGATACTGGAGGGCATTCTCCCGACAAGTACGCCACACGGCCCCTGTGAGATGTGTGCCTTACTAAGTTCCCGGCTATCTAGGATTTCCAGGTGGTTAGCCTGCTCCATTTCTATTAAATCCCCCCCACGAAAATGCGGCTTGAGAGTGCCCAATTGATTGCAGTGTCTGTCACATCACAAGGCACCCTTGTCCAGCTGGAGCTGAGTGTGGCTGAGAGACGTGGGTGCAAAGGTGGTGGCGGGGCCCCCTCTCAAGGAAGGGTATAGCAGAGACTTCTTCCAAGGGAACAGTTTATAAAATGTCCAAATAAATACGGTGCTGTCTTAGATATAACTGCTCACAGGCATCTGCTACCGTGTCCATAAAGCCTTTATTAGACAACTGGTAAGGTTTCATAGCAGCATCTGTCTGTCTGTCTGTCTGTGTCTATGGTATCATTGTAGTTTGCACACCTACTGACAACTCAATTCTATTTCTTGCTGTTCTTTTATGATTGATGATTCTCCAAGGGGAAAAAAACAAGATTTTTTTAAAAGAGGCCTTTCGTACTAAAGGTGTTTATTCACCATTTTGGAAAATGAAACTTTATAAATATGTTCATGGTTTAGAGACATAATTACAGTTACAATCTAAAAGTTGAAAAACATGTGAATAAACACTTTTTTATGTAGATACCTTAAAATTATAGCTATTAAGAAATAGTCAGTAATTAAGAAATAAGTGGTGAGTGGGTAGCTGACGGAAACTTTTAACTTCAGGGTTCATCTGAGATACCCTCTGTGTCACTTATATGCATGTCTGTGCCCTTGATTCATTGTTTAACTGCTGGTGTATAGAGTGGGAAAACTGCAGTGCGCTGCAGTATGTCTGTCCTTTCATCAAAGAAAACAGTTGCTTCCCCTGGTCTCTCTACACTTCTCAGTTACAATTCTTAGCACAGAAAAGATCAACAAAACTGAACAGCTCTGTTCTGACAGCAGCCCCTCAAATGTGGTCTGCGTTTGGTGCCTCCCAGCCGTCCCGGAGAGGAGAGGGGGATGTGGGGTGCCCTGCAGGGTGAGCCCCCATGGGCAGGTCTCCTGTGGGCGGCCAGGGGGTCTCCCTGAGAGGAGGCGCCGCAGTGCTGGCTGCTGCTGCCCGTGGGCTGCCCCCGCTCCTGTGTGTGCAGCGCGGTAAGATCAGGACCACACTGTGGTGCTGACGGGCACGGAGCTGGTGTTGATGTTTGCTTCTGTGGCTCTCATTGCAGGAGGGGACGCTCAGGGCAGAGGCTCGGGGGCTACAGATCCAACCCCCTTCCTCTGACTGCTCTGTAGGGTTACTGCTTTCTCTATGAGGACAAAGCTTTCCAGGTAATCGATGAGAATACTTACAACAGGATTGACAGGGCTGTTTTCTCTAACCAGAATTACACAGGACTCACTTTAGAACTTTAAGTAGGAGATTAATTCTAAACCAACTATGACAGTCTATGTATGAGGAGCCTAAGATATTAACAGTTCTAACAAAGTTTGTTTTGATTATGGTAACTTTCTGCTGTTGGGATTTTTATAGATTACTAAATAAGTTTGAAGTTCATTGTAGTTTTATACAGGTCCATGGGTCAGTCTGTAACTTTACAGTGACAGTAGATATAGTATGTGAATATGCAAAATGTTCATCAGCATTTGAGAACAGGGGTTTGACGTAATTTTCTGCACATGAATTGTTTCTTGTATCAAGCTGACTACAAACAGATTTAAAAAGTTAGTTTTAAGTATTTGAGTAGTTGAACTATTTTTAAGCTTGCAGATTACTTAATGAGTATAAAATAATTCTCTGTGGCAGTGATTACAGTGAGGGAGTTAGGAAATAAGTAATGTCTTCATAAAATTAAGCCAAGTCATAAAAGGAGTGTACAGAATGGTGAAATACATTTATATTTGTGAATGTGGTTTATAGAATTAATTTGGCCATATTGTTTCTCAGAAACGTATGTGTCATCACTTGGCATGTACTTCTCATTGACATTTATAGAATTAATATTTTAATAACCTCCATGTATTCCATGACATTCTTAGAATATTTTATGGGTTGGCTTAAGGAAAGGTGCTTTTAATTTCTGATATAGGTAATTGCAATTAAGAGGAGTTTTGTGTATTTGCAGGACTGATAGGTAGGTCATCTGCTTGGTTTGCTTGTTTATTCTTCAAAAGTTATTATAATGTGATACTTTCTGAAAAATAACAGAAAGGGCTCAGGGGCAAACCTCAAATGTGACAAATGTGTGGTAAAATTCTTACTCTTCTGTTGTGACTACTGCTACTTCCTTTATTATCTAAAGTAATTTTAAAAAATTTAGTATTTCCTTTGAGACATGATGAATTTACTACTGTTATGCCAATAGAAAACACAGTGGCTGTATAACAATACGGAATCTTTGAACCCTAAGGTAATAGTCTCACAGTCATGTTGTAATAAAATAATATCTTGTTTTCCAGTGAGATGCAGAACCCCAGATGCATTCCTTGCCTTCTTCTGGGTTGTATAGTCTTCCTATAAAACTCCTTGTCCAGGACTCATGTATGTGTGTATGACACGCTCACTTGTGCTTGTTTGTCTTGTAGCAAGGTAGCTAAGAGTATGAGTTCCAAACCCAGGATGTCTGAGATAGAGGATTAGCTTGTTGCTTACTAGGTTGTGAATAAAAATAACTTATCTTATTGATGTCCCAATTGTGGGAATAACAATTCTATTTACCATAGAAGTAGATTATTTACTAAATGAGTGTACAAAACCACTTAGAGTAGTGTTGAGTGGATAATGTTACTTAGAGCTTGCAATTCCTAATATTATTAATAATTCCCACAAGAATAGAAGACAATCAAATTGAGACAAGATTGGGAGGAACTAATAGTTCATCTTAGGGTGACTAACCTGCTGAATCACAACGGATATTTCAGGCTTTCTCGCAATGAGCTTTAACATTTTTTGAGGAATTTCTCTCTCAGCAACTACAAATAAACTTTATATAATTTATGATTTTACCTCGATGACTACAGAGAGTACTATATAGGGGCTATCAGTTTAACTAATTAAAAAATTAACTACCAAAGTGCCATATTCTTTTTCTTTTTTGAGATGTGGTCTTGCTTTGTAGTTCAGGCTGGCCTCAAACTCCTGGCAATCCTCCTGCCTCAGCCTCCCAAGCGCTGGGCTTACAGGTGTGTCCCAAAGTGCCATATTCAGAGATGACTTTTAACACAGTTTGCAGTCATGGAACAGTTACCTGAGGCGAATGATGATTGTGCACAGGAGAGGTAAGTGTGAAGCCTAGATAAGTGGCCCTGAGCTCTTAGATAAGTGACAAAAGCCAAGATTAAAACTGGGAGAACTGAAATTCATATTTAAATTAAATGTGTTTCAAAATGACATCTAGAGACAGTATTTGGGAAGCATGAGCCTTGGGCTGATAAAAATAAATTATTAACTAAATATGGGAAGACCTAGGGGTTCAGAATGGAGGAAATGTGTGCGGTACGGCAGCTGCACCCAAATGGTGCTGTCACAGGAAGTGGAGGGGAGCGCTGTGTGCGTGGGCAGTAGCAGGAGCGGCCTGTATGGAGGGGCACTGATCCGCACGGGTCTTATCTCAGCCTAAATCTTATCTTGAATGTTTTACTTGAGCAGACACAGGCCTAGGAAAAAGTCAGCAAAAGTACATCTTGGTAGAAGTTTTGAACTTCATGTATTTTTATATTGGTACACTGTGATTGCTTCAGAGATCAATTCTTTAAAACTAGGGATCCTTAAATGTGAAATTGCCTTCCTGAGTGAAAATATGACCTGGAATGGTGAAATTCAGTGGCGCTCATGTCTGTTTGAATTGGATTTACTTAGAGTTGAGCTCCCTGCACCACCCTGCCTATTTACTTTTACAATACAGTAGAGAGTCACAGGCAACCCTAGTGTCGGTGGCATTGCATGAATGGTGGTGAAGTATTGTTTTTGCTCATGACCATTCTTCTTAAGTTCTGCTGAAGGAATTTCATGTTGGCTGGAAAGAATGCAGGGCTGAAGACCTATAACCTAAGAGATTGTTGTCCCAGCCCCATGGTACAGCAGAGTGCCCACCCTGCTGACAGGGAGGGGCCGCATGTTCTGGCATTTAAAAAGGTGAAGTTTTCATTCCGTTCCCTGTTACATGTACATGCGAAAAATCTTACAGCTCCCCCAGACCATGGTAAGAGGTTACTGCACCAATAAGAGTAACATAGAAGCTGACACGCATATTTTTTTCTCTAGTTTAAGAGTGGTTCCACATCAGTGAAGAAAGTTACAGCAAAGAAAAGGTGCAATAGGAAGTAGGAACCTGTTCTTATTCAAGATTAAAGAAAGAAGCCAGATTTCCATAGCCCACACAGTTGCACATCTGAGATTTTACATCCCATCTCGCCTCTGCCAGGTCATATGCCAGTTTTCGAAGTGTAATATCAAGTCTGACTTGGTTGACACTAATTAAAAGTTCATGAAATCTGTTATAAGATAATTTTAAGCAAAATTAGGGCGAATAGGGAATTCAGTAACAGAGAATAACAAACACAGTCATGAACGTATAGTTTCAAAATTAGCTTGCTAATGCTGCTCTAGGGCGTCAAGTTGTGGTAATATTTTTAAGTGAAAAATGATCCCTGTTACCATATGGCAAAATACAGTGAAAATCTGAACTGTTAGACCAACACAGCTGTTAAATGCATAAATGTGGTTCTGTTTTTAAATGTTTTCTACTACAGCTATTATGCAGCATTGCTAATAATCTCAGGCTATTAATCTGCAGTAACGGCAAGTTGTGGTGAGCATCGCAGATGTAGGAAATTTGATCTCTGTGGTGATTTACCTGGGGGAAAAGGACTAAACTATAGTTCTCAACTGAAGGTCTGCAGAGCAGATTGGATAATAGACATTCGCATAACTGGCGTATCTCAATTCCCTTGGATTACCTTTTTATAAGAAGTTACGTTCATTAAAAAGGGGTGGTTATCCTATGTAAGGCATACGAATGAAAAGCTATGCATATATAATCTTTACATTATGAACACATGAGGGATTTTAGAGTAATAGTATTAGAAATATCAGAATAACATCAAATTAATTTTTTATCTTAAAGTCAAATGAATACAAAATAATAATTTTCAATTTTCTATTGATTTAGAGCTTCCAGAGACAAATCTGTGAATGTTCTTTCCTTCATGTTTTAAATACGTATTTATTATTAGGCTTTGTATAGGAAAATCCTCAAATAAGAGAAAACATCAATCAGTAACTGTAGGAAAGTTAACATATTCAGCTAACTTTTCAATCTGGGTTCCTTATGCTACATTTTAGGTCCAAATGGACTCTTTGGGTCTTGATTGTCGCTTACGAAATGGCTATTTTTCCTACCTTAATATATATGTTCTGGGAAATGCTACTGTTAAAATACTTAAGGTGATTTGACAACTATACACTTATCTTAACCTCATTCTTTTAAGGTTACCCGCTTTTTCACTCCAAAGAGGTTGTGGCTCTTGGATAAACTGGCTTATCTATTCCATGAGTCTCTATCACATTCCTTTGATAATTACTTATTCATATAAAATCGCATTTTAGTACTAATGTTTTGGCTCCAAAGAACAGACACTTTAGTAGAGAAAAAGTTGAGTAGGAAAACAACACCCTAAGGGAAATATTGGCTTCATGCACATGCCTCTTTGTGGGCCTCCGGATAGGACCCTCTTCTGGTTGTGTGTGTGTGTGTGTGTGTGTGTGTGTGTGTGTGTGTGTTTGTACGCGCGCTTGCGCGTGCTCTTTCCTGTTTGAAATCTTTAGTCAAGGCTCTTTGCATTCAGCGTCAAATCCAAATGTCTGTATGGCTTATAAGCTTTGTTATTAGCTACTTCCTGATCGGTTTTGTGGTTCTTTTCACTTCTTATTGAACATTAGCCACATAAGCCTTTTATTGTAAAAATTTTAAAAAATCTAAGCCTTTTTCTCACGCAGGTATTTCACATATATAATTTTCACAGCCTTGAAAGTTCTTTGCCTTTCTGCTTTGCTTATCTATATGTTTGCTTAAATGTCCTAGCATGTTAATTTTTCCTTATTAGTTTAAGTTAAATGAGATCCCCTTGATTATTACACACCATTGTAAATTTCCTTTCTCCTTCATACTGTACATCATAAATTATCACCCTGTGGGCCACTGTCCCTCTGGACCAATCAGGAAAGTGCTCTGTCCCTTTGGCTCACAGTGGCCTCCTGAGCATGTATCACAGGCTTGGCGCAGAGTCCTGGACATCCTCTTATTCTTTACATGACCCCAAACCGGGAATGTCCCTGTTTTAATAGCTTTTTTGATTAGCTCTCCAGAGGTAACCGAGAGCTGTTTCACTGCCTTTTATTTTCAGTTTCAGGAGGAAGATTTTGATTAGTCACTGGCCTTAAGAATATTCAGATTACTCAGCTGGAACTTGTAGTCACTCATAACCAGGACAGAGCATGTCAGGATTTTTCACTTGACCTTTAGTATAGGTGTTACTGCCAACAATAATTATAAAACTTTCTTGTGGTTTCTACAGAATTATTTTATCAGCAAATGAAGGGCTGCATGGTGATTTTTTTGTCTTTAGAACAGTAAAATTCCAGCTATTGAGGTGATGGTAGAAAAAAATATAAAATAAGTAGTGTAATGACTTGAATGGCCTTAGCTCTATGAGACTGTTAAATATAATGTTCACCCCTTTATAAAAGTAATAGTTGCATATCTGTGTCTGTGAAAGAGTGCCATGCATCTGGCATTTATAGTTCCTGATCAGACCATGAGTTTGAGGATACCACTGCACGTCATTCATTAGGTCAGATTCTGGGAGCTTAGTGTTTGAAACCAAGCTTTAGTCTCTTCTCAAGTCCATAGAAAAATCAATGTGCATTTCTGCTTCACTTTGGACAAACCTCACAAGTACCTATTGAAAAATCACTTTGGTTCCGTTTTGTTTCTGCTGTTCAGTATTCTTTGGGAAATAATGTCTACATGTTAATCTCGATGGCTTCGCAGTTTTCATGGGAGTTGGGTATGTGTGGAAATAGTACCTTGCACTGCCTTTCATCAGCTGTAGAACTGCGGGAGACCCACACTGAGGAAAGGCTGCAGCCCGTGGGGTGCAGTCTAATACAAGAAGGTGCCTTAACGTGTTTTTGCCCACTTCTGTTTACTTTCAACTATAAGTGAGGCCAAAGTTTGTTTTATAAACTCTTCATAATGTTATCTTTTTGTCATTATTTTTACAGATGTTTATTATCAAACTATGCTTTGGCTAATATTTACCTTCATTTTGTTTGGTTCTTCTCTGTAAAAAAATCTCATTTTTTCAGATCTGAAGAAATCAAATCAATATTTCAACTCAATTTTTTTCAAATCTGAAAAAACAAACTGGCTATTAGTAGTTTTAATTTTAGTGATTATGTTCTTTAATGTAGCTAAACCTCAGTTGAATTTTTTGCCTTATTATGCTCAAATGAATATTGTTTTCAAATTTTATTACAAAGCAACAATTTTTTAGGTTTCTAATAAAAATGTAAAAAGATTAACATTGTAATAGTAATATGCCATCTATATACATGAAACATAAGCTCATGAGAGTGAGGGCCTTTGCCACGTTTCTTGAGAGAAATGTCTGAGTAGCCCTCTGGGTTTAACTCAGCCTCTGAAATCACCTGACACTAACCGAGCGTGTCCAGTGACCTGGAAGCCAGCAACAACAGACCCGAGCTGCATGGTGACCCGCGTACAGGAGAGGGGTGGGTGCCGCTTCACTGAAGTCCCTGAATAGATCGCCTTCTTGCTCCAAACATTTTCTTATGTGTGTTACACAGATCCACACACATGGTTCTTATATCTGTGTTTTCATAGGATTATTACAGCTTAGTGAAATCTGACAGTATCACAAAACATTTCCTACTTAATTTCCTATTCCTGGAGTGAGAGCATGTTCAAATTGAAACACGGGTATCAGGAAAAGGAGACTCATGACAAATCACGTGTTTTCACAGACTCGTGACATTCTTTCAGTGGAGGCATTTCTGGAAACTGTTTTTAGCCTCAATTTTGTGAATGTATACCAGTTTATTCATGACATAAGCATTTTAGAAGTTATTAGGAATGTTATTAATCTGTACTACTTAGTATCGTACACTGAAAAATTTTCTGTCTTTTTAAAAAATAAACTTAATGACAAACATCTTGCAAATTAGATTTTCATATATTTCATTTCTTTCATATGTTCAATGTAATCTTTCAGAGCCACACATTGTAGAAGACATCTGGTGTGGAGCTTATGCAGCTGGGTTTCATTTGTAAAGGCTTTGAGCAAATTTTGGTGCTTGCCAGCAATAATACAGCAGTTGGCCAGTGTGTTTTCTTTGTGGCAGCTTTGTGCAGTGTGGCAGAAGGGACCTGAGTTCAGGATCAGATGGTTTTCGGCCTCTTTCTGGCTGGGCTAGCAGAAATAGAGGTTTTATCAGATATTCAGGAAACCCTGGCTGAGGGCTCACTGCACTGACTGTTGAGTAGGGATCAGCTGATGGGCCAATGTGCAGTCTACACTGGGAAAGTTGAGAAACACAGAGTAAGTTTGTATGTATTTCCTACGTCAGTGTCACCCCGGGCCCTTGTAAAGGTATGGATCCCTGTACCCCAATGACTGAGCCAAATATTTGAGAGCTGAGTCCTGCAGGCTTCAGCTTAGTAAGTAGTACAAGGGGTTTCACACCCACTAGACCTAAGTTAGGAAACCGCTGTTCATTCTTTACGTGCAGACAGAATTTCAAGTCTCCCCCTACATTTTCATTAAAATAGAAAATTGCAGAATCTGTTTACATATGTAGTATGGGCATGCTTTCATAAAATATTACATTGGCATGAACTGTTGTTTAATAAAACAATAGTCCTAGTATGATTAAAATATTTTCCCCAATAACAGTGAAAGATGTCCTAAGTTACTTGTTTTTATTTTTTTGAGGGAGGTTACTGGGAATTGAACTGAGGACCTCATGCTTGCCAAGCAGGCAGTGTGCCACTGAACTATATCCCAGGTCCCCTAATTTACTTACAACAACCCAAGAGTGATCTGAAGGGATTCTGGGGGAGCAATATGAAGTGAGAACCCCGAATTTTCTGTCTCTTCTTCGGCTATACTTAGTTAAGGAATGTCTGTCTCCAGGTGTTCATTAAGTATACGTCTTTGGCGCCTGGAGCTGTTTTCAGAGTTGCCTGTGGAAATGCTTTCAGGAAGCCCTGTGTGGTTGGGGTGCTCCCAAGGTTCTCTTCCCACCCCTTCCTGTACTGGCTGTGCTGTTCTCAGTGAAGGTAATTTTTGTCTCTACAGCCGTCTAGCAGTCGTGTAGACTGTTCTGGAAAGAAACAAAGTCATAACTCTTTTCTGCTCCTGCTGGAGAAGTTCTATGCCAGAATTAGTTTAGTATTGTTTTGGTCATTCTGACTTTAGAGTTAATTTTTCCAGACAAACACTTCTGGGTTCCAGGTCAATATGGAAACGACGAGGGGATGTATATTGATGTGAAGTTTGATTCTTTGGAAGTTAAGAGGTAGTAACTATGTTGTTAAACCATCAGTAACTAGAAATTACTTTTAAAAAGGAACTTTACCTTTCTTTGAAAATTAGGTCTTAAGAGTTATTTTAGAGAGCCTCTCTGTCCCTTCAGGGACCACATTCAAACTAAACTCATATACGTGCACATGTACACATTCACATATAGCTTAATATGCATAGGAAACATGCCAGAGTATGTAAAATGAAAAGAGAGTGGGAGAAGGGGTAGTGTGAATGCCTGGGATTGTCTCGTTCCATGACCCATGTCATGCATGGGCTACATCTGCAACTTTTTAAAAGTTTCTGGATGAGCCTCTAATGCAGCTGTCTCTAATGTACTGTGAACCTTGAAAAAGAATTTTCTTTCAAGTAGCAATGGAAGTAGTTTTGTGTGTGGGGTGATGGAGCTGAAGATTTCCTTTAACAAAAAATAAAGTGCCATTATGTGCATGCATATCTGTGTGAGCTAAAACAAACCTCAGGGAAATAGATATTAAAGGAACTTGTGTTCACATTTGAAAAAATCTTAGTCAAATGTAGTTATCTACTGTTTCACCATTTTTGCAAGTGAGGGCTAAAGTCACACTCTTAGTATTAGAAGCAGGTTAGAAATTTGGATCCTAGTATTTCTCTTTTAGTTCTTCAAGAATCACATGTTTAATTTTAGTGTCGCTAATCAGACCAAATGTGCAGAAAGCAAAAATAGGTCTTTGCCATATAAACATTGTATTCAAAAGGGAGATTATAAACACACACACGCACTATTACCACTGCTACCAAGAATAAATTTCAGTTTATGACTGAAACTTAGTGCTGCTAACTCCTGATTGTTCTCTTTACTCTAATTCATTCTAGTATCTGAAATGAATACACATTGCTCAGATGATGTGCAAATAGCTAATTATGAACAAATGTTCAGCGTCACTGATCATTTGAGAAATTCAAATTAAAACAACAGTTTTACACCTTAAATGAGTGGTAATTTCACTATAGATTTATTTCCTAATGCTAAAATTGTGTGGTTATTGTTCCTTACCTTTGTAGGATATCACTTGTCTTGTGATCCTCTAGATTTACACATTAAGTTTTATGGCATTAATTACTTCCTATAGAATGTTTAGAATAATTGGCAAACTGTCTTTAGAAGGTAAAGTTGCTGCAGCACTTGTCCTAAGTTTTCTACCTCATCCTAATCTTTCCACCTCGTCCTAATTTTTCTACCTTTTATTGATGATTTCTTCAGGAACTTTAAATTCCGGCTTTGCTTTGGCAAGCTGAGTGACAATGCTTGGTCTTTTCATTAGTGGCTTTATTTTGATTTGTATTTTTGCCATTTAAGAGTTTTTATAGATCTGCTGAGAAAACAGTATTGTGTATTTGTGTTTTTAAAGGTAGAGGGGCAAAAGTATCCTGTAAAGGTTCTATAATGTTTTACGTTTTGATTTTGCCTTATTATATACAAAATAACTAAAAGGTTCTAGAGGTAAAAACAAAGCAACATTCACATAGTTGCGCTGAATATTAATGACCTAGTAGAAAACAGCTGGCATATTTCATTTGTGATTTTAAGATTTACAAATCCAGGCATGCAGTGCCAGTGTTCGTTACCTTTTAACTTGAGCCCGCCTGCATTCATAGATGCGAATAAGCACAGGCAGATGAGGGTATTAGCCCTTTTCACATATAATAACTTTATGATTTTGCAGTTTCATAGCAGTGCTAATAAATACAATGTGACTTTGGTCTAGGGCAGGCTGCTGATATAGGTGTTTTGTTATCTCCATTGTATAAATGAAGAAACAGGTTCAGAGACGTTAAATACTATGTTCAAGTTTACTACGCTTATTATCTAGATTAAAATCATGACAGCCCAGCTGCTGTGTCCATTCTAATAGCTGTGTCACCCAGCGTCTCTTAGAGGTGAACATTTATAGAACCAAAGGTCCAAAAAGGATGCAAAACCCCACAAAACATAAAACCAGTTTAGAATTTGGTAACAGTAAGTTTAATAGTTCAACAAAACAAACTACAAGCAAAAGAACAGAGTACACACTTGGAAAGCATATTTCATGACTTTAAAAATGGGCAAGAATCTGAAGGGATGTTTCTCTAAGGAATATATACAAATGGCCAATAAATGCAGAGATTATCAGAGGAGAGGAGAGGGAGACATGCAAAGAATTCAAATGTGTTTTGTACATGTGCCTGCTCCCCAATGAATGTAATCATTATGTGCTGCAACATGTACTAATAATAAAAATGTTAAAAATACACAATAACATACCACATTAGATAGTTATAATCAAGACAGATAATGAAAAGTTTCAGTAAGGTTGTGGAGAGACTGAAGCCTGCATACACTGCTTCGCGGAGTGTTGTAATGTATATTGCTACATTGGTAAGCCAACTGGCAATTCTTCAAAATATTAAACATAAAGTTACCATATGACCCAGTCATTTAACTCTTAAAGATATACTCAAGAAAATGAGAATTTAAATCTACACAACAGCTTTTACATAAATATCCTTAACACCATTATTCCTAATAGCACAAAAGGGAAATGCCAAATATCCATCTACTGGTGCATAAGCAAACAACATGTTGTAAGCTATACAATGGAACATATACTAATCATGAATATGAAGTTGTTTGGGGGAGATCGAAAATATTGCTAACATTGGCTGTGTGGTCACACAGCTCTGTGCATATTAAAGAGGATATACCTGTAAAGTGTGTGAGTTTTGTGGTATGTGATTTATATCCCAATAAAGATCTTATAAGTATTCATCAGAGTGAAAAGTAGTAAACTTTAGTAGGGAATAAGGGAAGAGAAGGAAGTAGAACTTGTTTGAATTCATTCTGTAATATTTCATCCTGTGGAAATAAGAAACCTAAGAGGACATAAACACAAATTATGAGAATTCAGGATCCTTTTCCCTCTGTGGTGTACTTGTGGATAGAAGAGATAACCTGAAAAGACATCAAGTACATGCCCACACCCACCCTGCAAAGTATTCTTGACAAACAGAGTATGGAATTAGGATTCCTACATTGACTGTAATTTTATGATCTCAGTTGTAACAATGTTTTACTTCTAAAGTCACAATTTTAGTGCAGTAGTTCTGTCATTTTATTAGTGGTTTAGGAGGGAAATTACCAGTGATTAAGAGTTACCGTAAGTCCTGGTTTCACATCGAATCATCTCTTTTGATAAGAACTCCTCGGGGGAGCCGACCTGCAATCCTGCCCGCTGTTCGTAATTCAGTCTGGCCTGTAGGAAGCTGTTTATTTTTCTACAAATCCTTACCTAGAACTTCCCCACACAGATTAAAAGATTCCGTTGGAGACAGAGGCCAGGAGGCTCATTCCTGAATCAGAAGTGCTCATTACTTTTCTTGATAGCTCATATTACTAAGCCTTCTCAGAGGGAAGAGCTATCGCTTATGACACAGCCATATTTTCCTAGATTGTTGCTTTGTCCCTCTCCAGTCCAGGCCATTGGCCTCCGTGGGGAAGGTAAATGACTTCAGCAACTTCCGATGTGTACATGAGAGCATTAATACCAGGCATTAGTGAGATGCTTGGCATTCTGGAGGCTGAAGAAGGAGAATCGCAAATTGGAGCCAAGCTTGTGCAGTTGAATGACTTGGTGAGAACCTATCCAAAAACGCTGGGGATGAATTCAGGCCCTGTGTGCAATCCACAGTACAGACAGGAGAGGGAGGGAGAAAACATTAAAGCCAACTCAGGGTGGGTTGCAGGAGAGCTGTGGCAGTATTCACATACAGTTGCCCTACAGAGTAAACTTTCTAAACAGGTTAACTAAAATTTCATCTAACTATAGAACCTGTAAACACAAGAATGACTAGATAAGCTCAAGTAAAAACAAAGCAAAAAAGAATGTGTGGGGCCAAAGCTTTGTGTGGGAATGAGGACAGGGATGCACGTAGGTTAGGTTGTGACTTGACCTGACCTTGCTTTTCAGACTAGGGTCCCTGCATGAGTGTCACATAGTAGCCTTTTGGAAAAGCAAGTTCTCCTCCCAAAGCAGATCTACCGAACTGAAAGCTCTACAGGGTGGATCCAGTAATCAGTGTCTGAAGAAGCCCTCCAGGAGATTCAGTTCACGGTGCACTAAAGCTTGAAAACCACTGCACTATCCCACAGTCAGTGGAAATTCAGGAAACGTTTCTGAGAAGTTGGGGTATGATTAATGGACCCATTAAAGGTTGTAGAGTCTTCTGTCTTGTTTTTCTAATGAAGGAATCCTAGTTTGGGTTAAGTGTAAGAACACCTCAAAATCTCGTGCTCTGATTTAACCCATATATTTCTGATCGGTATATTGATTTGTAGTTTCTTTTCATTACATAAGAATTATTTAAGAGTTAATAGGACTTTCAGAGTTTCCAACTTATTTGATTTTTCCTTGTAAATTGTCAGTATTTAAGCATTTTATATACAGTATATAGCACCTCAGTGTGCTTTGAAATCCTGAAGGTATTGTCTAGATAATCTTAGTATCTGGCTAAGAACATTCCTTATGTCATTTTACTGTGTAAATTTTTCCCATGTATGTTTTGCATCTTGAATGTTTGCATTTTTCCTATAATCTTGTTTGCATCAGTGGCACATGATGTGTTGGCATCTCCTGGAATAACACATTTGTTCCAAGTGAGAAGGACTAGACTCAGAAAACCTAGTCAGTCAAGGAATTTATCCAACAGAAACCTATAATATAGAATCTAAAGCTGGTATGCTCACATTTTTCCATCTGAATGAAAGTGGAATAAAGCAAAGAAATCACTGTAAGAAACTTGCTGATTTCTCTGCTTTGAATGAATAGCATTAGGTAAATGTGTCATTTTAGTCCTGCAGATAATAGACACTACGTTGAAACATTATACGTGTATATACATCTATGTGTATATACATATGTGTTTGCTTGAGTATGGGTGGATGTGTATTTATCTATGAGATGGAGTCTCACTGCGTTGCCTAGGGTGATCTTGAGTGCTTAGGATCAAATTATTCTCCCCTCTCAGCTCCCTGAGTAGCTGGGACTGCAGGCATGTGCTGCTGCAGCCCACCTGAAAATACCTTTTCCCTGTACATCCGAAGGGGGAGTAATTGTACAAAATCTGAATGCTATGCCTGTTCTTAAGATCATTTTGAGAATAATTGCAAATTATTTTACTTCTGGATGGCCTTACTTTAATGTTTCATTGTAATGTGGGAATTAAAATACACTAGACATTATTACTCTTAACTGCCCTAATCCTATAAGCCAGTGGTGGTGAACACATAGCACATAGCATGTGTGCCACAGTCAGTGTCATGGAAAGCTCTGAAAGATTCGCCATCATTGCTATAACTGTGCTAGTGTGTATTATACTTAGTTCTGCTCCAAGAGTTCATTGTTTGGGAAAAGGCCTTTTCTGATGGGAATGAGAAGACTTGAATTTTCATGTATTTCTTTCTACTAAATACTTAGGTGACTGGTCAGCACCATACAATCTCAGAAAAGTTGATGTGGGTCAGTATTAGTTCATCTGTAAAATAAATGCGTAAGGATTTGGGGAGACCAGTTTTTGCTTTACTCATCACACCCACGTAACCTACTTGGTGTCTCCCAGTGTCGTGCTGTGCTATGTGTATTCAAGAGAAATGTTTCTAGGTAGACATCACATTCTGGGGATGGAGGGTGGCAAATATAAAGCACACTGTGAGAACAGAGACCCACCTGCCTGGGGACTAGACTGGGTCAGTGGTGGCTAAGATGGATGGATACTCACTTCTCTTTTCTCTGTACTTTGGATGTACTTGGACTGGCTTTGACATACCTCTAGTAAGAATGAACTAGATAACATCTTTGAGTCACCAGCATTTACTTCTCAATTTCATACCCCCAAGTCATGCATTCCAAATGAACTGCCTCTGTGAAAGCAACTGTCTTGGGCTTTGCTTTTCTAGGAAACCAAGTTTATAACAATACCCTCAAAATCTATCTCAACCCTGACCATTTCTCATCACTGCCATCAGTACCACCTATGTCCAAGCCATAGTCAGTGCCTACCATAGTGACTGCAGTCGTCTCCTGGCCGCCTCTCTACTTCTGTGTTTGCTGTATATATTGTAATCATGGGGAGCAGAGTGAAAAGTTTTCAACAAGGCTCTATGTGATCCTTCTTCGCCTCTCTCTGATTTCACCTGCTTTCATTCCTCTTGCTCCTTGGGCTCTCCAGGTGGTCTCCACCTCGGGGCTCTGATTGCCATGCCTCCACGCCCAGAGTACCCCTCCATGTTTTCCCTTAGCTCAATCCCCCCTTCATGTCTCCCTCCTCACGGAGCAGTTTTACAGTGAGGAAATTCTGATCATCCTTTTAAAAGTCAGTCACTTGCAAGAATAAGTCTTCTTCTCCTTCCTCTTCTGTTTTCCTCCAAGCCAGTTAGCAGAGTAAGGCATTCTATTTACTGTCTCTTTTTTCTCCAGTGACTGAACTCTGTGACTGCAATGCACTTGTGTCTGTTTCTTTCCATTACTGTGTCCTCGGGCAGGAGCAGAGCTGGATATCTGAAAGGTGCCCGGTACACACTTGCTGCATAAATGAGTGAAGGTACAGTTTAGGAAATGTGATTCTGGCTTTGATGTGGAGATTCGTACAGGTAGGTAACCAGGCTGAAAAACCAAGGTGGAAAGGCTGTTGCTGGCCGTAAGATAAGAAAGGATGAAGACCTCATTTAGCATCTTTTAAGAGAATGAGTGGAAAGATGAGACAGCGTTACAGAACAGTACAGGTGATGCTAAAAGATTATTGTGTTGTAAATGGCTTAGACGTAATGGGGTATGAGAGGGAGATATCTAGGAAGACTGGAGGTTTTGGCTTTGACAGCTGGATAGCTGGTGGTTATGTTCATCTGAGTGAACGCTGAAGACAGAAGATTTAGAAAGGAAAGGGATAGGGTGGAGAGGCTTCCTGAAGGGGAGGCAGTGACTTGAGATTTGAACATGTCGAGTGTCACGTCTCTGCCTGACTTAGCATGGGGAGCAGGGGCTCAGCTCACAGTTGCACGTGAAGACCTAGAGTCAGGAAAGGGCAGTTTTGGCTGGGCAAGTGTTGTAGTTAGGGTTTACAGGGAAGTTGATTTAATATAGAACACATAATTTATAGGACTATTTATAATATTCACCCAAAGAGTCAAATGCAGAACGGTGCCAGGGATCTGTCCACACACTAGAGACCCAAAGCATCTACCTGAGGCCCTGGATGCCACTGTAACGTCTGGCTTGAGTCCAGCCAAAGACCTAGAGCCCACAGCCATGTCCTTCATGAGTCCAGCTGGAGACCTAGAGCCCATGACAATGTCTCATGCAAGTCTATATGAAGGATCTACACTGGGAAGGCCCAAAGGTCATCATGGAAGCTAGAAAGTCTGTGCCAGCAGGATGAAGGATCTGCACTACCAGGCTGAGGGATCTGCACTGGAGCTGGTAAGTGAAGCTGAATGTAAGGACCAGAGCTCCCCCAAAGAGAATCACAGCCATCCTATGCAACAGTGAGGACCTGAGCTCTTGTAATGAGAACAGCAGAGTTCATGTCAGGAAAGCCAGTGTGCCAAACTTCTCCAAGAGAATCAACAGCACACCAGCTTCTCTTCCAGGTCTCCTCTTAGCTGTCAGCAGCAATCCTCAGGTGGGCCTTTGACATCCAGAGCCACACTGATTCAGGTCAGCCAATGTTCCAGGTTGATGACCAGTTAAGGCAGGGAGCAGGTCCTCAAGGCAACCTCTAGTGGCCTTTCAGAACCAAATAAGGAAAATCACATTTACTCTCTGCATTTCTGTTCTGGCTTAGAGTTCTTAACTTTTATCTCTGTTTATTTTCTAGACTATTTGAAAAGTAGAGAACATTTTCAGAAAAAGAAAGAACACTCCTTCATTTGTATTTGTTGGTACATTTTGAAAGTATAAAGCAAGCCTTGTATCTGAAGACGAAGGGTTTCCTGGCATGCAAGGAGTTTACCTGTGGCTTGTTCTGCCTCACTGCAAACTCTTGTTTTGCTTTCATAGCCACCTTCATTTACTGAAAACATATTGAAGTACTTTTTCTTCCTCTAGTCACTGGAGATGAGTAAGTTCTTTAGTGTAACATTCGGAATACATGTAATGAAAAACATCTATATGTTTTCAGAAAGCTTTTTGGCATGTATGTATCTGCCTAGTCATATAAAATTTTTAATGATTGTGTTCTTCATAAACACATTTTTCATGTATTTGAGGTGTAGGTTTTTGCCAACAGCTTTCATATGTCTTGTGATTTTTATGACCATATATAATAGAGAAGAGCCAAGTGTCTCAAACTAGTATTCAATCTAGAAATTTATTAAAGAATTTTATTTCTCAAGGGGCAATATTGTTTGAAAGATTACTTTATACAAATTACTGGGCCAACAGGGAATAGAGATGGGAAAATACTGCTTGAGGAAATTTAAAGAAAACAAATCACTCTGATCAGTAATCATCTCTTCGTTGGTGAATGTACTTAAGTTGTGGTTGAACTCTTTGATTTGTTACTTAAAGTTAATCCCTGTCTTTTGATTTCATAATAACATTTCACGGTATACTCCGATGTTAATGATCTCCCAGTTTTAGCTTGCATTGGACTCTCCTTGGGGGGGAGGCATTCAACTATATTGCCTATTCAACATTCAAGCTATATTATCAATAGAGCATAGGGTCTAAATATGTATGTGAATTTTAAGCTATATTCCTGGCTGTGAAATGTCAGTGATTGCTTTTCTGGATGAAAGAAATTATGAGGCTCATAATTCAATTCCTGCAATAGTTCGGATTTAATTAAATGCATTTAAATATTTGTTTAAAAATAAATCTGATTGTTTAACAAATTTTGTAAACTTAGAATAAGTATATAGGTTTCTCCAGAAAAGCAAGAACTATTAGGGTTCTCTAGGGAAAGAGTCAGTGGTGGTGGGGGGAGAGTAAAGAGGTTTATAATAATGAATTGGCTCCTAAGGTGGCCAACTGGAGAACCGAAAATCTGATAGTGCTTCTAGCCTTGAAGATTTAAAACCAGGAAGAGCTAAAGTTTTAGTTTGATTTCAAGGCAGGAAAAATTAATGTTCAAGCTGGAAGCAGGCAGGCAGGCGTCTCTTGCAGGCGGGAGTCTCTTACTCGGAGGAGGTCAATCCATTGTGTTCTGCTTTGGCCTTGAACTGATTTACAGGAGGGCTCCCAGCTCTACTGGGTCTACCCATTTAAAGGTTCATCTTTGCCAGTAACACTGTCATAGACATACCCAGGATAATGTCTGTCATTCTCACTTACCTTTGTTTAATGGGCCTTAACCTGTGACAGATTTTGTTATTAGATTATTTCCGTTAAAAATGATTGATTTTAAAAACTGTCATGCACACACACAAAAACAAATCAAATGGTTCACAAAGCAGTCTTTCCTTCTGAAGGTTTTAGAGTACATTGTTAACATGAAACAGACTTTTACAATTGTATAGTCAGCTGAGACAAACTGTTCAAAGGCCTTTTTCACCATGATTTAGTCTTAAAACAACTTACAAAGAGTGTGAGCTGTGTGATGCTCCAGGACAGGAACTGATGAACCTGGTAGGTTCAAGCTGATCACCTGAATGGTAAAGCCAGCTGCTTCCAATGCTGAGTGCTTTTGCTGTAAGCAGCAGTGTTGCCATGACGTATTTTTGAAAGACACACTGACACTGAAGCCCAGGTTGTCCTCAGGAAGAGGTGCCAGACTCGCTCCAGTCTTTGTGGCCCATTTCAGCAGACTCTTCAGCTGTGACGCTGACAAGAGCGCACACATGACCACTGTCCTGCGTTCGAGAAGCCCAGCCTGTACTCAGTTCACTAACGCCACCAGTTTTGTGGATTCCGGGGTGGAGCAGGATAAGGCCTTGTCAGTTAGATGAACTGGGGATAGGTTGTGACACACAGCGTCAGACAGTATTGCCCCTGTTTCTGTGTGACTTTCTGCGCCTGGAATGAAGTCTTAGCAGCACTTAGCAGCACTCCATTCTTTTGAGAGTCTTCCAGCCAGTAACTGGCACATAGGCTGCTGTGTTGGGGCAATAGCCACTTGTCTTCATGGAAGCCCTGCCTTGCTTGATGATTTCTTCAGGCCTGTTTCTGCTGTAAGAGGCTCCATGGAATCTGTTTTGCCAAGACCAATGATTAGTTGTTTGACACCGAGTACACAGCCAGAGCGCATGCTCACGAGACCTGGTTGTTCTTGGAGACACACAGCTCCGCGGCAGTGAACACGAGCAGCAGGAATGAGAGCAGCACAGTAGGCTTGGTGTGTGGCGAGAATCATGTTTCCTGGTCTCTGTGTCCAGTAACAGGCACAGAACACCTGCTGGTCTTAGATTCCCGTGGGGCGTGTTGATGAGAAGACCTGCTCACGCTCAGTTTTTAGTTTACTCAAGACTTGGGAGTATTTGAAGGGTCCTTTCCAATCTCAGTGTCATCTTCTTAGTATTTTCGGTGACTATAATCACCTCTTCAAGTGTCTTCTTAATGCTACTTTTAACAGTGGTGATTACTTTCTTTTTTTTTTTTTTGTGGTACTGGGGATCGAACTCAGGACCCTGAGCTTGCTAGGCAGGCACTTATTCCACTGAGCTATATCCCCAGCCAGTGGTGATTACTTTCAACGTGAGTGTTGAAGGCAGCATTTAGATCATAGTAGTCGGTTTTGAAAATAAACTTTTTTATGCCAGTGGGTACTGAAACAAAAGGTTTTTGGTGTTGTTGTTTAGCGTTTTGTGCCCTGAATGGCATTATTTTATTATTGCATTATATTGGTGGCCAACTGCTTTGGTTTTCTGAATCCAGGCACTGTGAAATACTTCTGTGTTTACTAGTCATGGTAGGTAAACAAAGTTATTAACAATGTTCCTCTTTTTCATTGTAGCCTCCCGAGAATTTGTTGTTATTTGATTTCTGGATGATAAACATTCTTTTTGGAATAAGATGGAAGGAATTTAGTGTGGTTTTAATTTGTATTTCTTGAATGGCTGGAGATGATGACTTTTTTCATGTATTTATTGACCATTTATATTTCTTCTGAGAAGCATCTATTCATTTCAGTTGCCCCCTTTTTATTGAGACTTTTATTGGGGGGGGGTCTAATTTTTTTGTACTGGGAATTGAACTCAGGACCTTGCATTTGCCAGGCAGGTGCTGTACCACTGAGGTATATCCCTGTCCCCAGGGGGGGGTCTAATTTTTTGAGCCCTTTGTATATCCTAAATATTTGTCCTCAGTTTAACATATAGCTGGTAACATTTTTTTCAGGGCTGGGGATACAGCTCAGCAGCATAAGAGCCTGCCTGGCAAACACAAGGTCCTGAGTTTGATTCCTGGTACCAAAAAGAAAGAAAAAAAAAAAAGCAGCATTTTTTTTCCACTCTGCAGACAGGTTCTTTACTCTGTTAGTGGTTTCCTTTACTGTGCAGAAGCTTTTTAATTTGATGTTTTCACTTGTTGATTTCTGCTATTATTTCTTGTGCAACTGGAATTCTGTCCAGAACACCCTTCCTACATCTATGGCTTAAAGAATTTTATCTATTTTATATTTCAGTAGGCTAAGCGTTTCTGTTTTAATAACTAAATAATTGGTCCATTTTGAGTTAGTATTTGACTTGGCAAGCTGATCCACTTCCTAGGCTGACCATGGAAGTTGAGTATCTTCTTCCTTTTGGCAGATGGCAAATGATCAAGGCTGTGACATCAACAGAAGTTTGTCTCATGGTGTTGTCCTTTGATTGCTGTTTAGCATTCACATAAAAGGTAATACTTTGGTTAATTCTTCCTTTCAAGACTCAGATCCAGGGAGGGAAACATTTTATTTTATGAAAGGATTTGTGGCACTTTCATAACAGCAGGATTTGCCTTGTTGATTTAGATCAGAATCATTTCCTCCTAACATCATAACCATCTTACTGTTCAGTGATACAGAAGGTATATAAGGAGTTGGTGAAATCTTTTGGATAATTCAGATTGGATGAGTTATTGGAAAGAATCACCAAAGGAGGTTGTACTCTGGAGATCAGCTTATAAAGGCACAGGAAGTTTTTTTACTGTACTGGTAAGATGAGGCATTGGGATAAACATCTAAGTCAAAATGACATCTTCACAATTACACTTCTTCATGCCTAATCTATTTTGGAGTCGTAGTGCTTTCTCTCCCAGCTTTTAAAGAAAGGAAACAACTTCTTTTAATGTCTAATGAATATTTATGAAGTCCCTTGACAATTAAGGGCTCATTAAAATTCACTTCAGAGCAGAAATAAAAACACTTTGAAGACCAAAGGAGAAAGTAATGGTAAGTAGAAACTCAACTTCCTTTCCTGTTTGTGAATTGTCAACTCAGAAACACTCTGCAAATGAACTTTTAAAAATGATGGTAGGAGGTGGTTTCACTAAAATAGATATATTTTATTATTGCTAAATTTAATTTTGCACTGATCTCTGACTTGATAGATTTTTTTCCTCTGAATGTACTTGGAAAGACTGCTTTTCTAGGAATGACAAAGAGCTCAAACTTTGGGGTCAGGCTTTCAGTTTTATGAATTGTAACTTGTCTAGAACACCTTGAGCAAGTTCTTGGTATTTCAGTCTCTGTAGAGTGAGATGCAGAAGACGATGCTACGTAGCTCACAAATCGTTGGAAGCAGAAGCTGAGCTAATACATGAACAGTACTTCGAACTGAGCCCGGGAGCACTGGCTTCTCCCTCTTGAGAAATATTTCCTCTCAGTTCACACACTTTGGCTGTTGCCAGGGCCATTTGGAAAGGTCTTTGTGCTCTTTTGTTGAGGTGGTGAGAAGAAACAGCAACTCTGCTCTTTGGACGGGTGGCACTGATTTTCTTCCTGCGTTCCATTTCCCAGTTTCTCTTTGAAGCCCTGAAGGTGCCTGTCTTATTCCTTCCACCTGCCTTGGATCGCAGCTCTTCTCTTGGTTCGAGATGGTACATAGAGTATAGGAATGTCAACGTATGAATTCAGTCACTTTGTAAAGTGCATTCTTTTATGGAAGAGAAATTGCTGAAGTAAATGGTACTTTGAAAGGACAGCACTTTTACCATTCCCCCCATGTAATCCAGTTGTTTGGTAATGGAAATAAAAATCCATACACCTGAAACCAGCTAATAGTCTAAAAAGTCAAATGTCTGCTCACTGTTATTTTCAATATGAAATAGAAGTGTCTGTCAGGTTGAACAAAGAAGTCCCAAAGCCTCTATCCAGATATCCAGGGGGCTTTCATGAGGCTTAGCATTTTCAAAAGTAAGCACTAATTGAAAGCTAAAATGTTGTAGTTACTTTAATAAATGCATTCTCTAAAGAGCATACACTATTGATTTTTAAGCAATTTGCCATCTTTATACATGGTAGGTCATAAGATTGAATTTTTCTTTGTAAAGTGATGAGTAGCTGTTATTTAATCCAAACCTTATCTTTAAGACATATCTCATAAATATAACAATAACGAGTCATAGTTTCTGCTGGAAGTTTTAATATTGTTGTCATCTGCTCTAGTCAGAGTCTTTCTGCAAGGTGTTGGATCTATTTCTTGGGAACTAAATAAAATTTTTCTCCCAATAATTATATTCTGCTAGAGAGTGATGCTGTGACTTTCAAGCTGAGAGGATGTCTGCTTTAGTCTTCCTGCATTCTAAGGAGCCCTCAGTGTTACATGGTATATGTGTGCGACATCAGTAAGATGATGCCAAGGAAAGATTAAGATATAATGTGTTTATCATTTGATGGCTGCTGAGTATTTACCTTGTCAAGATTGTTTTAAATTTGCATTTATAGTTTTTACCCAATCAGTCCTTATTTTGGGGTAGAAAAACTTTAGAGAACATAGCTAGCTATCTCCACATCCGAGTAGGTAATCTCGTACATTGGTACAGGGATGGTCGTTATATTAACGCTTTGTCTCCTATCTCACTGTGATCTGTGTTTTTCCTCTTCCATCTGTTCACTGCCCCAACCCTGATGTCCATTCATTTTCTAGTTGTGGCACTGAGCACAGAGGACCAGAGTTGTGAACTAAGGCAGAGAGAAAGAAGAGAAGGAGGCCCAGCTGCTGAGCCACGAATGTCCTGTAGCTATAAAGCAAGGCTTCCTTTAGTGTGTGTGGGACTGGTAAAGTGTTCATAAAGCATAAAAAAGAATTTATAAATTATATCAGAAATGGAAATTTCAGTGAACAAGCTTTTCTCTTTCCAGTAGTCCTGCCTTGACCTTTACTGCTCATTCCATTGTATAGGTAGGAAAATCTTAGGAGGAACTAATGGTTTGCTTGGAGGGGTGAGCTTATTTTGTGCTCTGCTGGAATGTGTCCCAGCTTCATTAGTATTATGCTCTAGGATGATCTTATGCTGCAGTTAACATATCTTGTAGCCCATTATGATAATGGATATACTTGCAGTTGTAAAACTACTTTCAAAAGTTATACAGTATGTCCCTAACTTAGGAATGAGTTTTGTTCCAGGAGAATTGTTCTAAAGTTACATTAATCTGTAAACCGACAAAGTGAGTCTTATACAGTGTACCTGTGAAACTTAGAAACTCAAATGTTAGTTGGGGATTTACTGCAATCTGGTTTGTTTTCTTAAATGTATACTTTAATCAGAAGATGAAAGTAGGTATTTGCTTCCACAGTGCTCAGGCTGACTGGGAACATGCGAATAGATAGAGAAGTCATTGTCAGGAGATTCACCCTTTTCCAGCAAGAGGAGGAAGTGTGCAAGAGTTGGGTGACTCACCAAAGTTCAAGGGAAACTGATATATCATAGGAACATAAATCAGGACTTCCGGAAAGATGGCAAAGTGGTAAGCAGCAATAAATCAGCCTAAGAGTCAGAATTCAAACACCGGAAAATAACAATTTAGGGGAGAAAAGAAAGAGGAAGGTAGAGTTTTGGCATTCAGGGAAGGTATGAAGGGAAAATTGGAGCCTACAGAAAAATTGAAGTGTCAGAAAAAAGGACAAGGCATTCTGCACTTCTTCCCTGGCTCCTGGCGTGTGGTGTGAGAAAGATTAAATCTACAGAGATAGTGAGAGTAGGCAACTCCCAAGGCCTTCAGGGAGAAACGCAGTTCAACAGAGCAGTAGACTGTGTGCTGTAACAGCTGGTGAGTGACTCCAGTCCTTGTGTCTGCCATATCCCCTGGAGAAGGTATCTGGTTGGATGGCATTCTATGGGTGGGCCAACTGAACCTGGAGCTCAGAGCAGCTGCAGGTTGGCTTCATATCAGGGCTTCCAGTGTTAAACTCCCGCAATGACCTGCGTGAAAGACGTGCGTGGTAGAAGTGCATGGTCAGGGATCCATGGTCAAGCCAGCAGGAGACACTCAGAATGTTAAAAGGTAAGTAACTCAGGCCACATCCTCAAGACTGGAGGCCATTATCAGCCTGAATTTCTGTGGATTTAAAAGCACAAAGCTGGCATACCATCCTAGTCCTACTGCTGGCTGACTGGGATTATCCAGCTTGAATCTGGGATCTGACTGATCAGAAGAGGTGAAGAAGGTCACTACATACTTGTTAAAGGAACAATCCAAGAAGAAGAGATAACAGTCATAAATATATATGCACCGAATACCAGTGTACCTAACTATATAAAACAAGTGCTAGTGGATGACAAATCAGATAAGCACTAATAAAATTATACTGGGGACCTCAGTACCCCACTGTTACAAATAGATCAGCTAGACAAAAAGTCAGCAATGAAATATCAGAGTGGAACCAAACCATTGAATAAATGGATTTAGTAGATACCTACTGAGTTTTCCACCCCACAACAGAATATATATTCTTTTTAGCAGTAAACAGGACTTTCTGCAAAATAAACCACACTCTAGCTCATAGACATTTTCGATAATTAAGGGAAAATGCCTATATGACATACCAGAACTTAGGAGTACAGTGAAAGCAGTCCTGTGAGAGAGATTTGTAGCATTGAGTTCTTGCATCAGAAAAACAGAGGAAGGTCAAATGAATAGTCAAGTATTCAACCTCAAGATTCTAGAAGAAGAAGAGCAAGTTGAGCCTAAATCTCAGAAAAGGAAGGACATTATCAGAACAAAAATTAATGGAATTGAGAATAAGAAAACGATACAAGGCATCAGTCCATTGAAGTTGTTTCTTTGAAAGATTTAATAAAATAGACACATTCTTAGCCAACCTTATCAGAAAAAGGAGGGGGGAGGAAACCCAAACCCATGCAATTAGGAATGCCAAGGGTGAAAGCACAGTGGACCCTAAAGAAATCCAGAAGTTCCTCAGTTCCTGCGTTGGTAGCCTACACTCTAATAAGGTGAAAAACTCGGACATGGGCAGACTCCTGGATACCTATGAATTACTAACACTGAATCAAGAAGATGTACCAATTCTAAGGTGAGGTGTGGTGGTGCACACCTGTAATCCCTGCACACTGGAGGCCATGGAAGGAGGATCGCTGTGAGTTCAAGGCCAACCTGGGCTACAAAGTGAGCGCAAGGCCAGCTTGAACTGAATAGAGAAACCTTATCTCAAAAAGATACAAAAAATCTAGATAATCCAGTACTGGTCAAAGAAACTGAAGAATGAAAGAAAAACTACCCACAAGAGAAAGCCCATGTCCTATTGGATTGCTGACTTGTAAAAGAACTTTAAAGAAGAGCCGATGACACTACTCCTCAGACTCTAACAAAATTGAAAAAGAAGCAATACTCCAAAAGTCATTCCTGCAAGCAAGCATGACCCTAATACCAAAATGAGAGAAAGATCCAACCAGAAAAGAGAACTATACATTCGTCTCCTTAATGAACATAGATGAAAAAATTCTCAGTAAGTCACTGGCAAACAGAATGCAGCAAATCACCAAGTAGGATTCACGCTATAGATGCAGAGGTGTTAAAACATAACGAACGTTAATACATGTAATACGCTCCATTAACAGAACCAAGGGGAAATAAACCACGTGATCATCTCAGTAGATGCAGAAAAAGCATTTGACAAAGTCCAACACCGCTTCATGATAAAGATCCTGCAGAAAATTGAGAAAATTGGAATAGAAGATGTTTACCTCAGTCTGATAAAAGCCGTTAACCACCACAAGCTAACATATTCTAAAGGTCAGAAACCGAAAGCTTTCACTCTAAAATGAGCAACAAGACAAGGATGGCTACTGTCACCATTCTTATTCAATATAGTTATGAAAATACTAGCCTGAGAAATTAGACAAGAGAAGGAAGTGAAAGGAATAAGATAGGGAGTGAAGAAGTTAAGTCATTATTTGTGGGTGACATGATACTCCACATAGACGACACCGAAAATTCCGCCGCAAGACTCCTAGAATAACCAAACTCAGCAGCATATGAGGCTACAAAGTCAACACTTGGAACTCAGTTGCATCCTTGTTCACAAATTGAATACTTGGACAGAATTCACTGAAGGAAAAATCAGGGAAACAACGCCTCTCACAACAGTACCACGAGATATCAACTACTTAGGAATCAGTCTAACAAAGGAGGTGAAAGACCTTTACATTGAAAACTGTAGTACTCTGAAAAAAGAGATTGCAGAGAATATCAGAAAATGCAAAGACATCTTCTGTTCTTGGATAGGTAGAGCCAATATAATGAAAATGGCCATACTTCTGCAAGTATTATACAAATTTAGTGTAATCTTAATCAATACCTGCAGTATTCCTCACAGAACTGGAGAAAACAATGCTAAAATTTATATGGAACCAGAAGAGACGTACAAGAGCAAAGGTAATTCTGGGGAACAAGGGTAAGGCGGGGGCGTGACGAACCCAGACTTGATCGTACACTATAAAGCCATACTGATTAAAATCATCATGGTTCTGGGAAAGAAACAAACTCAAAATTCAGTGAAAAGAAAACTCCAAAACAACTCCAAGCACACTCCCGTACCTCTTCATTAACAAAAGGGTCCAATACTTTCACTAGAGGAAAGGTAGCCCTTTTTTTTTTTTTTTTAAACTTTTTTAAAGACAAAGTCTTGCTATGTAGCCCAGGCTGGCCTTGAACTCACTGTATAGCCTAGGCCAGCCTTGAACTTGCAACAATCCTCCTATATCACCCTCTTATGTGCTAGATTACAGGTATGTGCCACCCCACTTGGCCCAAAACAGCCCTTTTAATAAGTGATGCTGGGAAAACTGGCTTCCCACATGCCAAAGACTGAATCTAGACCCGTATCTCTCAACATGCATTAAACTAAAATTGAAATAGATAATACATCTAAATACCAAAACAAAAAATCTGCTGGAAGGTAGAATAAGTAAAACTCTTGTAGAAATATGTATGGGCAAAGACTGTGGACAAAACCCAACTGCACAGGAAATATTACAAAGAATCAGCAACTGGAATCACATCAAATTAAAAAGGTTTTGCACAGCAAAAGAAACTACCAACAGCGTAAAGAGACGACCTACAGAGCGAGGAAAAAATTGTTAGCAGCTATTCCTCAAAGGACTAACACTTCTAGTGCTTTTTTAGTTACTTTTATTGTTGCTGAGATAAAAGACCCAACATCCAAAGTTAAAGGAAGAAAGATTTATTTAGCTGAGAACTTGTAGAGGTATCATTCCGTAGTCAGCTGGCACTAAGGAGGAGGGGCATCCCAGAGGAGAAACAAGTAATGGTGGACTGAAGTCAGGAATAAAGCAGCAAAGTGACAAGGAAGCAAGCAGCAAGAGGCCACAGCAGCCCTCTTTCTGTCCCTTCTACAATATCCAGGTTATATACCCTTACGGCCACTCGCCCTCACATCTGGGGTGGACTTTCCCATCACCCACACCCAGAGGTATGCCAGACCAGTCTGTGGACTAATTTAGCAATCCACCCTTAATCCTAGTGTCACACACTTTAGATCCAACCACCTTGAAAAAGCCCCACCTATGACCTCATGAAGGCTGGGAGGAATATCTAGACATAAGTCATAACAAATACATAAAGAATTCAAAACAATCAGATCCCTCCAATTTAAAGATCCAAACCAAAAATGGGCATCTGAAATGAATAGACACTTTGAAGATGAAGACATATAAACAGCCAAAAAATACATGAAAGAATGGTCAACATCACTGGTCACTTGAGAGATGTAAATTATAACAACATTGAGATTCCATCTCACTCCAGAAAGAATGGCTGTCAAGAAATAAACCAATAACAAATGCTGACAGGGCTGTGGGGAAAAAGGAACATTTCAGTGCTCTTGGTGGGAGTGTAAATGGGTACAACCACTATGGAAATCAGTATGGAGATTCCTCAAAAAACTAAAGCTTAGAGGTTCCATTTGAACCAGCTGTGCACATTCTAGGTATCTTCCTTAAAGTGTTAAAAGCATTGTCCCACAGTGACACATGCATACCCATGTGTATAGCAGCAAAATTTATAATAGCTAAATCTTGGAAACAGCCCATGTACCCATCAACAGAATGGGTAGAGAAAATATAGTATTTATACATAGTGGAGTTCTACTGTTCCATAAAGGGTAAATGTGAGTGAGTTTTTAGGTAAATGGATATAGATTGAGATCACTTTTAAGTGAGATAAATTAGACACAGTTTTAAAAAATGTAGACTTTAAAACTAATGTCTTTAAAAATTTGCAAAATTTAAAGTCAAAATTCAGTGCTTTTATGAGCCAGCTACTTCAAACAGTGTAATTCTTTGGCCACAAATTGAAGCTAATAATAGTGTATAAATTATTTGTACTCACGTGGGCAAGCTCTCCTAGGTGCTGTTCCGAGCATTTTACATGTATAAGTGCTGTGCATACCCTCAGTTTGCCCATGAGGGCATGGAAGTTCATAGAAGTTAAGCCAATTGTCTGAGGTCACATAGCTAAGTCAGACTTAAAAATGGGGTGACCAGTGTAAATAAGCAGCTTTCAAGAAGTCAAAAACAAATCGACAGGTCAGAGAATAGATAACATCTAATGTATAACTTACAATATGTAACATATCTGCAATTAGTGAACTGTATGATGTGGTAATGTTCTGTAGGAACACTAAAGAGCAAGCGTATGCATCAGGTTGGAAAATGTAAGACAGTAAAGGGCAGGAGGGGTCTGTACCCTAAAGAACACTATGAACAAAGAATTGAGAATGTGACGTCATGGTGTGTATACCGTGAACTGTGGACGTGAGCAGACAGTGCCAGGAAACGACGCCGGAGCGATAGACGGAGTCGGTTCGCGACCCATTAAAGATTCTCACTTCTTTGCCTTTTTAGTTTTGCAAACACATGAGTGCGTGTTGTTATTTTTAAAGGGCAGCAGTGCAAATAATGGATTGTGGAAGAAGACGGAGGATGGGAGAGTACCGCGGTGGCACAGGTGTGGGACAGAGATAAAGGGGACAGATAGAAATGGAGAGCGCAGGCCACAGCTTTTATTTTCTTGTGCAGGAACGTGGAAGACTCAGGAAAACCTTTCCCTGCTGCTGGACCAAACAGAAACCAAATCCACGCATGCCTACTGATGGTGGTGCTGTCGTCCCTGTCTTCCTCTTCTCTGGCCTCTTCCTCCTGTTCCTCTTCCTCCTCTGGCTCCTCGTCCTCCTCCTTCCCTCCCCCGTCCTCCCTCTCCCCCGTCAGAGAAGTCAAGTGGAATAGTGAGACTCCGCTCACCCCTAAGGCCTGACACAGGAGCCCAGTTATGGATGAAAGTGGGAGTACTTCTGGGTATTTTGTCTGGTGTGACTTGTGTGAAGCCAGTGAAGCTCGAGGACAGACCCTGCCTGCGGCAGGCACTCAGGAAAAGCATTTTCCTTCTTTACTTACAAGTTATTTCAGGAATAACAATTTCCTCAAATGAAGCACATTGCAGTAATCATGTTGTACACTGTCCTTTTGACGAAAGAGCTAAAAGTGCATGTGAAGAAAAGACAGCCTCTTTACAGATGCTGCTGGGAAGCCTGGGTATCCATATGTAGAGTATTGAAACTAGATTCCCCTCTCTAAACCTGTACAACATTCAAAATGAGTCAAAGACCAAGGTATGTGACCTAAAACTTAGAAACTGCTAGGAGAGGGGCTGGGGATATAGCTCAGTGGAATAAGCGCTTGCCTAGCAAGCGCAGAGTCCTGAGTTCGATCCCCAGTACCACCACCAAAAAAAAAAAGAAACTGCTAGGAGATAACATGGAACAATATTTGAAGCCATGAGCATAGGCAAAGACTTCCTGAATAGAACTGGAATCGTACAGGAAATAATAACAAGAATCAACAAATGGGACTATCTAAAGTTAAAAAGTTTCTACACAACAGGGGAAAAAACTAACAGGACAGACAGCCTACAGAGCCGGAGAAATCTTCGCCACCTACTCTCAGAAGACTAGTATCCAGGATATACAAAGAACTCAAAAAATCAAGTACCCCATTTAATAAATGGGTAAATGAATTAAACAGACATTTTGAAAAAAGAACCACAAATAGCCAATTAAAAAATGAAAAATTATTCAGCATCTTTATGCATTAGGCAAATGCAAATAAAAACTACATTAAATGAATGTCATCAAGAATCAGAAAAGAAAAAGAAAAATCAAATGCTGGAGAGATTGTGGAATGCTTCTACACTCCTGATGGAAATGCAAATTAATATAACCCTTCAGAAATCAGTATGGGGTTCTAGAAAACTAAAATTTGTGCTACCATTTGACCCAACTATACTAGTCTTGGTGTATATCCAAGGAACTAAAGCCGGCAAGCTATAGGGACACCTTCCTAGTCTTGCTTACTGTGCTGTGATTTACAATAGCCAAGATATGGACTCAACCTATGTGGCCATCGGCAGATAAAAGGCATATTGATATGATTTAGCTGTAAAGAAGAATGAAATTATGTCATTCACAGAAAAATGAAGGACCTGGAGATCATCATGATAAGCAAAATGCGCCAGACTTGTAAAAACAAATATCACATACTTTCCCTAGTGTGTGAAATCTAAGCAAGGTACTAAAGTACCAGGGGCAAGAAGGTGATAATTGGGAGGGGGACAGGGCTAAAAGAAAGGGTAACGCGGTAGATATGATAAAGATACACATTTATGGAAACCGAGTGTTTTTCAAGGAGTTCCTGTGTTTTGGCTCCCAAGCCATTTAGAAAAGCTGTATTTTCATTTTTTTGCCTCAGTTCTTTTTTTCTGTCCCCTGTCCCTCTCCCTTTCCCCCTCTCTTCATTTCTTGTTCCCCGCTTTCTGTGAAAAAGCTTTCCCTACTTCCTCTTTATCTTCTATTCTGTTCTTTGCATATCTTTCAGTTTTTCATGTAAGAGAAACCATGCAGGGTTTAAGCTTGCGTGTATTACTTCACTTAATATTTTTAAAAAATGTGCCCAGCAGTTGGTAATAACCAGTAAGGTGAATTGAACATGGTACATAAGGAGTACTGTTTTTAAGGTGCATTTATGTGAAGTGCTCTAAAGACAGAGTTGATGTGACATAAAACAGGCCCTAAATATGAGTAAGGAATGTTCGTACACTTCATGGGATCATAATGTTTATGGTGTTGGTTTCTTTAAACAGCGCCAGGTTCACTTACCAGTACTAACAAGAGCTGCGGACGTGGAACTGTACAATTTTTCTTAGTAGAATTATAAAACCTAGGGGAAAGTGGCAAAAACTGATTAGAAGTTAAAAATATGTGTTATGTATATATTAACACTAATGATAGATGCCAGGAAGTAATTTATCATACTCTAAAATATGGTCTTGTACATTCATTCATTTTAAAAATATTTGCTCTCGATTCTGGTAGTGGCTTCATACTTTATGGAGTTGCTCAACATCTTTACTGACAAGACCTACACCACGGATTTCTAATAAATAGACCGACATTTATTGGATATTTGCTCCATCTCAGGCAGCAGTCCCTGTGCAGTGTGCTTTATAGAGTATTGCCGCTCATCTCAGCAACAATTCTATGAGCAGAGATTATTATCCATATTTTTGAAATGGGTAAATTGAGGTCTAAAGAAACTAATGAATTTGCATAAAAGCACAGAGCTAAGTAATGGAGTGGCACTTTATCTCTAGCTTTTTTCTGCTGCTGCTTGGGCTACCTTAGTACTAGACCGTGAATTCAGAGCCGTCTCTTACCCATGCCCCAGTGTTCTGTCCTTCATCTCCCTAGCATGTCTTTTGAGTTGTCTCTGCCCAAGTATGTAGCTGTTGAATTTGAAAATGCAATGACAGAAGGAGGGGAGAGTATCATATCGCTTCAGCTGCATTTCCCCCTTGTTTTCAGTTTTTAAAACTGGAGATTTTACCAGGTAGCAATCACAATAGAAATATGCACAAACTGAGTGGAAGGCGTGTGAGGTAATGGGGTTGTCTGTTCTGTCATATTAGATGTCCCCTGAAGCGTGCATATACCTAGTCCAGCATCTGGTCAAGTACCTGGTCAAGCACCTGGTCGTATACCTGGTCAAGTACCTGGTCAAGTACCTGGTCAAGCAACAAAATGTATGCCTGTCTGCCAGGTGCCTCACATGATTTTAGATATAGAGAATCTTACGTCCTGCAATTTATAACCTGAGGTTGGTATTCTAAATATTTCATCAAGGTGTGAAGTAACAGCACATTTAAGACATCGTCTGTGAAAGATACTTCAGACCTTCGTCGTAGAACATACAAAAAGGTAGATAAAAGGGTCTATTTTTTTCTTTCCCTTCTTTAAAGGAATATCAGATAACATCAGGTTTTTCCTAATTCAGAATTGCCTATTTTCTGAAACACATAAGAACTAACTTGTATTTGGAAATCAAAATTTAAACTTTGTTCAAATGAAGACATAATTATACAGTTTAAGAAAAATGTGTCTCAATACGGTGAGCCCCTCAGTGTTCCGGCCTGGGGAGATGCAGAACAAGCGGAGAATCACACCTAGGACAAAGCAAGGGAGAGCAATCAGAGAAACACCAAAAATCAGACAAGACTTGTTAGTACGACCTTCAGAAACTTTTTCTTTTCTTACTTGCTGTTCTGAGAATGTGAACTTTCTAGATATGTTTATTTTACTGTCATATTACTGGATCCTTTTCTCTGTCTCGAGCATTTCTTAAGTGGTAGAACCTCAGCGGTACTAGAGTGAATAAGGTTCTGTAGCTTAATTGTGCCATTTAAAGACTGGGCAAAAGGATTAAATGATACATTTACAGTAATAATTGCTTCACATGTGTTTGGCACACCTAATTTTAACTTGTCTAGTGTGGAAAGCTCTATTTGGACCACAAGAGTGTTCAAAATTATATATATATATTTTCTTATATTAAAAATTCTCTTATAATCCCCTTTCCACTACAGTTAAAATTTCTTTAGCTTACCTTAAAAGAAATGTACAGAGTCTACCAAAAATATATATACATCATGAAAAGAAAAGCTTGTATAAATTATGTCGTGAGCTTAGTACAAGTTACCCTTTGCCTGTACAGCTATAGGAGGTGCTCACCGTGGCAGCTGAGCTTTCAGACATCTGTCACAAGGCAGACTGCTGAAGCTGCACACACTGTTTCGGAGGGTGCTGTCTATATGCACATATATATTTTTTAATCTGATAACTCATAGTCATCTTATGCTTCAGTTCTCAAAATGTGATTCATGGGGCCAGGGATCTAGCGCAGCGGCACAGTGCCTGCCTGGCAAGTACAAGGTCCTGAGTTTGATTCTTGGTATGCAAACACAGAAACAAAACCCCTGAAAATGTGATTCATAAGCAAATCGTGTTATCAGCACTTGCAGTGCTGGCACAAAGGAGTAGTCACAAATCAAGGTGAAGTGCACACTGCACACCTGCCCCTCACTGCCACCCTGACTGTGACCGCAGACAGGCTCACAAGAGGACGCATCTTTTCAAAAGCAGTAGATGTTGACTTTACTAAATCTCAACCTCTGAATAAAATTTTTTTTTTAATATTGTCTGGTTAAATAATGAAGTGTAGGTAATGAAATCCCTCTGTGTACTGTCTTGATGTGCATTTACCACACGAATAATCTTCATCACTCAGTCCATTCACAGAGGAAGAACTTTTTTCTGGATGACCAGGCCTGTTGTTTCATACTCACGAAGGGTGAAAGATCTATTCAAACAGCGTGATAGAGAGAAGGTTGTAAATTTGCTGCAATAATTTCACTGATTGGGTTTCAGATGCTACATAACTTCTAAGAAAGTCTCATCTGTTCAGTGTCAGTGTAGTATAAAGAACACCAAGTGTTAGCGGAAAAGATCTCAAATATCCGGCTTTCCAGCCGCACACCTGCGGAGGTCTGTCGTGCTCTGTACGCCAGCCGGGGTGCCGGTTTACTGCAGACCGAATGCGGACACGGAGCCTGGCACTTCTGAGGGAGACACTGAAGAGACTGGCAGAAATGTCCATGTGCCACCAATTTTTGACAATAACATAAGATATAATAGATCTATTACTTTTATATAAATTGTACATATTTTTAAATTACTCAGTTTTAAATTCTGGCATGGTTACTGTAACAGCAGATAGATAACTGATTACATCTCATTTAATCTTTCCCAAAATGCCGTGTAGTTTACGCGTACTTACCTACATATTGTTATCTTGAATTGTTTGAGAGGAAAGCAATTAAAAATTTGCATAATGACACAATCTATAAATAGTAAAACTGAGTTTGGGTACTGGGAATTGAACACAGTGCTTCACATAATATTTTCTTAGAATAATGATCAGGATCCTCTTTTCATGCTATAGATTTGAAAAGATTATTTTAGCAAAGTAAAAGTTATATAGAATCAACTATTTGAAATGTAGGGAAGGTTAGATAATTTATATTTCTATTTTCTCATTTTACTGATAAGATATATTTCAGGCTACACAAATATAACAGCGTGAACCCTAACTTGCTTTAAACCTGGCAGGTTTTTAACTATTTTGGGAGATACTGTCTTAGTGTGTGATCAAGCCTGGCTTGGAACTCTGGATCCTCCTGCCTCAGCTTCCTAAGTGCTGAGATTACAGGCATGCAGCAACATGACCAGCAAAACCTGGCAGTGTTTTTAACATAATTGTTAAAAGGGAACTTTTTAGCCTTCTGCTATTCTTTTTGGCTCAGCCAAACTAAGCACTCAGGCAGCTTTGGCAAGAACCATGCTTACTCATTGTGCACAGATGCTCATGAAAACAAAAACACACAAAACAAAATTAGAAAGACCATTCAAAAATTCTTATAAATAACCATGGCCCTCTGTGGCTACTGGTGATTTTTTTTATTGCTTCTGTTCAGATTTTTGTTTTAAGCCTTAGAAACCCAGTAATTATTAGATGTTTAGCTGAGGTGATTTGAAAAAGAGCTTGGGGGAAAATCAGTATTGTGATTGGAAAGTAGTTGGAACTGGAAATGTTTGGAAGAGGAAGGTGCACAGATGATGCAGGTCAGACAGCGGGTCTCCTCAGAGAGGCCAGTTTCAGGGTCACATACTGCATCCTTGAGGGCTTTAGAATCGGTGTGTGCTGAAGCCGCAGCTCCCAGCCTGCAGCGCGGAGGTGCAGTGAAAAATGAACCTGAGGCTCAGGGCTGGCGCTTTCTGATGTTTATCCAGTCTTTCTGGGCTTCTTCATAACTGCTCCCATGTACTAGTGATAAGTAGAATTTAAGACTAGTTAATTGAGTTAATATTCTGAGTCAGAGTAAAATACAACCTTTATATGTGTAATACACTTTGTGTATATAGTAAACTCCAGGGAAATGTGGATTATTCCCAGGCTACTTTAATTAATATGTTAATTTTGGAAATTCACAGCTGCTGTTTGCTTTGGGCTATGCCTCAGGCCACCTTTCCCTCCACTGGTAGCATGTAGTCTCCTATTGAGTCCTTTCAAATGCCTTTCTCAGGAAACTCCTTAATGCAAACTCCCAAGTATAAGTAATTTGAAGGGTGTGTAATGTTCTCTAGATATGTAAATGTAGACAGTGGCTTTAAAATTTACTTGAAATTAGATGGATAAAATCAAGACAATCAGGAAATCCAAATATGTGACCATGTGTAATATAAAAAGGTATACAATTATATCATGTATATTTATATTTGTTACCATGTATATATGTATATATATAACATATATATTTGTTATATATTTATATTTATATTAACATGATCACCTATGTGTATCATATGAATGATTTCCTTGTCTGTGGCCAAGCAGTTGGGATTTTTTTCCTGCTGTCAGTGATGGTTTAAGCTCTTCAGCAATGGGGACAGGGGGTAAAATATCCTCTCTTCAGATTGTTTACCGCTAAGGGGAGGGTTGGCAGGAGTTGTAGGCATACGTCAGGGCATTTATGAACTATTTTGAAGTTGCCTGAATAGTCACTACTCTCTGCACCTGGTTCCTGTCTTTTGAAACATCCACTGTTGCTCTCTTCTTTACACATCCAGAGAATGGGGTCCCGGGAAAGCAGTCAGTGTGGTGCCACTGTGTTACAGTGTGGGAGCAGGGTTATTTCTTGTGCAGAACATTGCTAATCCTGGTAGGGTTGCTAAGTGGAGTCTTTTCTAGAGATCTCATGAATTCTCTCAGTATTCTCCCAACAACTACACCCTGATAACCTGTGTTTACTGCCTCAGCCTGATTTGGTAAGTCTTTGCTGCGCTGCTTTCCCAAGCAAGACGTTCTGGAGAATTCCAAGTCAGTAACATAACTGGGGCTTAGCAATCGTAATTCCTCCACCTGTTTGGAGTCTTGTTATCCTGTTACGCGTGTGATTTGGCCTATTGTAAGAGCTGGTGCTGGGTTACATGTTTGGTGTATAAGTTACTACACTTTTATGTAAAGGCACAAGCGTAAGCCTCTCAGGTTTCCTTCCAGGGCTCTCTTGCTTTTTCTTCCAAATGCACTCATTTTTCTTTGTCCTAAAATGCTTCTTCAGTGGAGCTGCCCAGGGCTCTTTGATCCTAACTCAAGGAGGGACATGTGAGGCAAACTGCCCTTTGCGAAGGGCCTGCGGCCCTGGCCGCGCATCTGGGTATGTGAGCAGGGGTGGAATCCGGCAGACAGGTGGCAGCAGCTCCCCAGGGACAGGGTGTGGGCATGAAAGAGACCACGGGCGGGAGCTGGTGTTGAGTGCAGGGGCCGGGAGGGACATTTCGCACCTGGTGTTCCCTGGCTTCTGGTGGAAGGCGGAGGGGGGGAGCGCTGGCAGAGCCTTGAAAATGTGTTGGTTTTGGAGAAGCTACTGTCTTGTTGGTCAGGAGGCAGGGCATGAAGAAGAAGGCAGAAAAGGGCCTCACGTGGGCAGAGCAGCTCCCGCCACTTTGGTTTCCCCACCCACTGGGTGTCAGTGAAGACTTGGGGTTTGCTGCTTCTGAGGGGAGAAGGAAAGCTGAGAAACGGGGTGTGTGTGCACAGGCAGCTCAGAGCACAGCGCTGGCCCGGCTGAGTCTGGAGCAGGCGGTCAGCGCCCAGGGCGTCCTGTCTATGCCTGGGCTCTGGGCCTGGTGTGAGAGTTCAGGCCCTGGATGACAGATTTACAAAAAGAAAAATGAAGAAAACATTCTGAGTTTTGGCTTTTTGATCGCTAGCTGGAGGGTTTTCCGATATTGAGACATTTTTGAGGTTTGAAAAGTACTCGGAACATTTGGCAAGAAGAGAGATTTTGTGGGAATCATTTGTTGCTTGTGGGTCTCCACTCTGGACATATGTGCATGTGGAAATACAAATTCTGTGAATAAGTGTTGGTATTACTGATAATGAATTTCTAAGGGGTAAACAGATATGTTTATTCTAAATAATCAGACACCTGTGACTGTTAGGTACCGGCTGAGAGGCAGGCTTTTCTAACTTTCCCTAGGAGCCCAGTCATTAATGCAAGAACGCCTTTCTTCATGTCACTGTTATTTTTAGTTGAAAACATGCCACATTTATTTTGCTGTTTGTGTTTATTGGGGAGCTTAAGTGGCTAACGCACAGTGGATTTTTGCTGGTCTTTTGGTGTTTCGCATGCATACTGGTATTTCCACCTTTGAAAGCTCTCTGCCATCTTCTCCTGCCAGGCCTGTTACACCAGCAGTCAAAATATGTAATATCTCCTTTAGGACCACTAGCCACTAATGTAAATCAGTGATTTTCCATTATTTTTCACTTATAAATGAACACTTTTTCCCTTGTGGGTTCCCATAGTTTTGATGATATGTCAAAGACTTTTATGTATTGATAGTGAATGTTTTATTGTTCAACTTGTCAGTGAAATAGCACGGAAGAGGTGATATTGGAGAAAACATTAAAGGTTTTCTAAGAGGTGGCAGTGAGTTTGATGTTATTAGCAGAGATGCTTTTGAACAATACTGCTAAGCAATAGATCTAATGAGATTTGGGATGTTTTAAAAAAATTAGTCAGCATTAGTATAATATTCCTTTGGGTAGCATTTGTAATGCCCACAAGAATGTGTTGGTAGAGGGATCGGATTCCAGGCTAACCTGCAGGTACCTTTCAATAGCTGACATAACACACACCTGTGTATTTTGTTCTCTGACCTTAGAGTTGTTTTGAAAAGCTTGTGACATGTGGAAATGTGCAAAAGAGCAGAGTTTTGTTTGTTTTCTGACAAGTGGGAAAAATGAGTTCTCAATGAAATGTTTTGCCTGTATATGGGGTGCAAGTGGGTAAGGGCCGTAGTTTGTCTTTTCTACTTCTTATCACTTGTGGAATAAAAAAATCTAAAGGTTCATGCCAGATTATATTTAATTACATAATGTTATCTTTAAGGCATTTTAACATGATATCTAGATATAGATATAGACGAAATAGATGCAGATCTCAGTTCACAAACTGAACTGGTTCCCTGATTCTAGAAAAGAAGGCTACATTTGTGTTTGTGTGTGGAAGGTGGCCAAAGTTGTGTTTATCACCCAAAGTAGAGTTTGCAAACAGAAACACAATTTTGCCAAGTGCTTTGTTTGCAAACCAACTTTTTTCCAAATAAAAGCATTCATGAACTGAGACACCACTGCATATATATTGTTGCTGTTTTATGTTTAACAGTAAGATACGAAATAATCCTCAGGGTTTTTTTTTTTTGTTTTTGATGAAATCATTTAGAAATTTTCTCCCATGGTAATTAAACTTGCGTGTAGAAATAGTGGTGATAAAGAAAGCCAACCCAGTTTGATGTTCACAATTTACATAGTGATAGATAAAATTTTCCTTAAATACATTTGCTCAGCATCATTATTACTATAAATGTGGTCACTTTAGAAAGTGTCAACTTTTGATAAATTTGATGTGAATCAAAATGCTCTGCAGTAACTTTGATAACAATCAATTGGCCTATCATGTTATGCTTTATATTTTATATTTATATTATGAAAAGAATATTTGGTGTTCATATATTTCATACATGTGGCATCCCAGATTGATTTTCATCAAATTCACAGATTTTTCTTTTCAAAATTGAGCTTTCTTTGGTTTATCACCAGCTATTCTTTGCAGTCTATTTAATCGAAGAGTTTCTACTGTTTATCTTAAAAGGCAGATGAATGGCCCTCAGCACACTGTCACAGTCGCAGGGCTGCCGCAGGAGTCAGCACTGTCCGCGGGAGGCTTCATGGTATAACTAATGGTCTCTCTGCTTACACTTTCCTGTTGGAGGGAGACATTGAACTCTGCAGGGCCAAGAGCTGCTCAGTTGGCTGAGTGGGTTGTTTGGGATGGTCCCTGTTGGCCAAAGCTTTGTCCTTACTGGTGTGACATGGGAAGAGGTATATGTCCTTGATTCTGATTTTGCTCTACACAAAAGCTGTCAGAAAGTGCTGTGTTCTAAGACCTTGGGGTGAAGAACTTGTAGGAGGTAACTATCAGAGAGGTTTGCTTTATTCCAGATTACCTGTAATGCTTAGCACAACTTTAATATTTTGGGGGCCTTTTGACTTGAAGACAGAGAATGGGAGCCCTTGGGAATTTTCACATTACTGGGAGGTAGCTGCTGTGGATTTATGATGGGAGTAAGTATGTTTTAATACCCCAAGCAGAACAGGAAGAAGATGAATAACTTCAGTTGTTAACTAATCGTTTGTCATAATGGACTCTATTCGCCCACCAAGGCCAGCATGTTCTTCTGTTAGAGAAAACAGCATAACTATGAGCGTTCTCTTTCAGTGGGGATTAATGGCCTTGACAGCCAGAGTACCTGAAGATGACAGATTTGACCAACATCTTATTAGTTTGCTGGTTTTTACACAGAGAATAGAGCATTCTGTAGCTAAATATAGGGAATAGGTTCTTTGAAACAGAAGTACCAGCTAATAATTAGGTAAAATGTTTTATTTGATCTTTATGCTCTTTGAGAATGTGGCCAACTTTCTGAGGGAAGTGACTATTGAAGGTACCACTGTTTTTGGCCCTTTGCTTAGTGTTGAAACTGCTGGAAGTGGTCATTTAAGTAGAGTATGGGTTTGTATATATTTTTCTATCCTCTTATTCTGATACTGAAATTTAAGATTGCATATTCAAAAAAATACAACACACATCTGTTAGCCTTGAACTGGTGTAGCTTAAATTACAGAAACATGAAGAAAGGGTTTGTGAGAGGTAACTTTTCTCGAGAAGCATCTTACTCTCAGTCTTTTGGTTGTTGTTGGTTCAGTGTGAGAGGTCTTACTGATGATTGTATAAAAGAGGAGAAAGGGAACCTTTTAGCCTTAGAATACAAAGTGAGGGCATAAACATTATAGCATAGATAGGTAAAAGAATACAAAGAAGGGAAATTAAAATCAGGGAGGTGGTTGAACACTGGACCACAATTATGCAATTAAAATCTAAGAAAATCAAAGTGCTTTTAGGAAATGTTTTGAAAACTGGAGCACTTGTTTATCAAGAGATAGATGAGAGCTGGAGTATCATCAGGCCGGAGTGTTCCCGTCTGTCACACCCAGGTTCACGGTGACGCAGTTATTATAATAACATAGCTTCAATTCAGATCTCTTCTTGGTTTTTCTGTCAAAAGCTCAGCACAGTCATCTTTCTGAAACCAGAACAAGGAGATGTCAGTCTGGAGACTCACCGTTTTCATGGACAATTATGTAGAACTAAGGAAAGTTTTAATTTTTTCACAAACAAAATTGTTTGTATTCCAGATATAGATATAGGTATGTATCTGACTTAATTCAGCTGTCTTATTTTATTTTGGAGGTGCAGACTGGATTAATGGGAAGAGGTGGGAGAAAATTAATATACCCAAAGTGCAGTATTATCTCTAGCAATCCTGACTGAATCTAAGAAAAAATGTTAAGAATTATCAAATTCTGGTGAGAATGTTCTTACATACACAAGAATTTCTTTTGATCTTGTTGTTTCTAATATATAGCCTAAGCATATATATGTATAATTTTCTAATAAAAATTTTACATGTGCTGTTTTCCTCTTAGTACTGTAATTAGTATCTAAAGCAAACAACAAAATATAAAGCACATTCTTTAATATATTTAAATTATATTTACATTTTCAAATTGAAACAATTTCTTCATTTGGGTTATTTTTGTTTATGTAAATAAGCTTTTGTTTGTTTTTTTAACCATCTGCTATTAGGAAAGTATATCTGGCTTTTGGATAAGATTTTAGGATACTTGTTTGAAGTGGCACAGATTTGAGCCTCCAGAACAGATGGTTTTGCATTTATATAGAGCATAAAAAGAGGTAGAGTGGAAGTTTGGTGTGAGTGAACAGTCAGCAACCTTTGTGTGACCAAGGAAAATAGCAAATTGGTAACATGTATGCCACTCTTCTGTTACATTTTTCAGTTTGTAAGCATACTATCCATTGTGTCTCTTTTTGAGCTTAAAATGCTTGCCAGCATTTCTATGATAAATATAAAGCATCTATATGATAAATATTCCTTAAATCAATTTGGACTTACTAACAGGGTTCGGCTGGTCTGCAAAGTATTTCATTCTCGTTAATCCTATATGATGACTAGAGTAATTGTGACTGTAATACAAGTTTTATAACAAAATTTAGTGAATTAAGCCAAGTGATGTATAACAGATTTGATTTAAAAATAGAAACAATGTCAATTATTTGGCCTTCAGTTTTCAAAACATTTTGAAAGATTGCAAATTTATAAAAAGAATTTGACATGTAGTTAATAGAAACTTTAAAGAAAGATTTGTAAAAGCCTGTGTGGTTGATCCGTTTGTGAAACTGTGCTTGCAAGAAAGACTCTATGACATTGCATTTTGAAATAACATTCTGAATGTCAAAAGGCTATTAGAAAAATAGATTGCTAAAAATTTAAATGGTAAATCTAGATATTTTTCTGCTTTGTGTATCATCAGAGGCAGCTTTTGACCATCTGGAAATGTTACATAATACACAGTGGTCAGTGGCCTTTTTTTTTCTTCTTCTTTTGTTCCAGGGTTTTTTCCCCCTTTTACCTTTCCACTGTCATATGCCATGGATCCTGAACATAGCTCAATGCCTGACCGGAATAATCTCTCTTGCTAGCTTATAATCAAAGGGAGTACTGAGAAAAACAGCTGAGCTGTATTAGGCAACCTCAGTGTGGACTGCATTTCTTAACTGCTGAATAACACATCACAGGTGCAGGATTAGCGCGGCCTTTGGTGCTGGGCTTTTCGGCGGGAACCTAGCAGTTCTGTGCCTCCTCTTGATGTCTCTCATCTCCAGGAGCCTGGCAACGATACATCAAGCGTACAGAAATCAAATGTGAGTAGTGGGAGAAGCTTTCTCTCTGACAGAGGTTGTTTTCCCCTCCAAGGCTGTAGGCAAAACCAGTAAAGCCGAGTCTGGCACAAGCAAAAGCTGTTTGAACTCAGTCTTTCTTGGCATGGGGGTGGAAAAGGACAATTCAGGGGGGGTGTAAAAATTTTACGTGCAAAATAACCACAAAGCAAGAAAATGCTGCTTAGCTGAACTCTACTGAAATGCAAAATGTAGGCTATTATTAAACAAGGGAAGGTTTTTGTATGTATTATTTGAACTTCTGTGTTGTGTGTCTTGGAATGTGTTTGCCCTGTACATTTTTCAGGGCTGTCATGGTTAAAATCAAGTGTTGTGACTGCAGAGTCCTGTGGTATGATTTGTTTACAGTTTTGGACATCACAGTTCTTTCACAGTCTGTGGCATTCGACTCACAATTCATAGATTATGAAAGTCACAGTCGCATTCTTGCAAAAATGGGTTTTAAAAATGCGAACTTATTTCTAAAGTATCAGTGTAATGATTTAAGTATTAAATAAAAGTTTTGAAAATATATTGACTCTGTCATTTATGTTTAATAAGGAGGTTATACATAGTTCTGTTAAGATAAAGTATACACTTGGAGGAACAGGGCAAGAATACCTTAATAATTTACATCACTGTGGGTATCTGTCCTACCGAAGATTTCTGTGATGCTTAGCAAATCAGTATAAAAGCCCTATGGATGCTTGTGGAGGTTTGAAGTGATTTATTTGCAGATTATATTAGTCTGTCATACTTTGATAATATTCAGAGTTTTGTTTTTATTTATTTGGCTCTAATTATCATTATTAATCTACATTGATCCAGTGAAGAAAGAACTTCAATCTCCTGAGTGACAACAGTTGTTGATAATAGTATACCCTAAATTTATGTTAGTGTTTATGCTGCATATATTTAAGTATTTGAAATAGCAATATATTTCTATATTTTTAGGTCAGACTGGACATAACTAAAGTATCTTCTAGCAATTACCCAGTGGAAGGGTACATTCAGGATTAGGAACAGATATCCTAAATGCCTTCCAGGTTTTTTTTTCTTTGCAGGGAAAATGCATAGAATGAACATGGTGATTTGGTTTCTGATCTATCTGGCTTTGTTATCACATATTGTATCTCACACGCACACACATACGTGAATCTGTTCAAAGTAGTTGTACACAGCAGGGGGTCCTGGGAATGCTGTGTGAAGCTGTGGAGCGCGTTTTGGTGTGGTGGCGTGTGGAACATCCATTCCAATTAGCTTCAGAACGCTATGCAACAGAGCACTGGTAGAAACTCCACTGAACAAACCGTAGCTTCTGGCTTGGAAATCTGCCAAGTTCTAGCTGATTCTTTGACATTTTTGTCAAAGAGACTGTGGCTCACTTTCTTTTCCAACAGTGTAGCCCTGATCTGACATATTAAGTATTTTAAAATATAGAGACATTTGAATTTTATAATCATTCTATCAGCTATGAGTCATTCTATGTTATGTCATAAGTATGGATTCAATTTGTTAAGTATTTTTAACCACCATGATTACCTGCTTGTCAGTTCATTTTTTCTCATGTTTATAATTTTAAAACACTTTACAGATTTGTATCTTAGAGTATTTTAAAAGTTTTGAGGTCAGCGTTTTAGTTGAGCTTTTCTACCTTCAGAAGCATAATAAAACTTAAAGAAAAAATTAGGTAATAAATAGTATATATGTGATTACAGACAATTATAATTACTATAATATTTAATCTTTTTATGATTTCCTTAAGTCTAGAAATACTAAATAAAAATTTAATGATTAAAGCTATCTTTTTTGTCCAGATTTTTGTGGTCTCTTGATAGAGTTTTTGGACTGTAACATGGTGAAAATCTGTCTATCAAACATAACCTGCATGATGTGGTAATGTGCATACGTGAGTTTTGTGAAGAGAAAGCATGTGTAAATATTTTATGATAAAAACCAGACTTTTATTATAAAAACAGCACATTTCTTAAATCTAAAACTTACGTATTTCTCATAATCTACTCAGTGTCAATGTTGAGCTGTTGGAATGAAAAACTGGCAACTTCCCTAGTGTTGATGCTCGTGTTTTCTACGGACAGCGGCTGGAGACCGCCGCCCAGGGTAGTCTGCCCCTTCACACTCCCGTCCCGGACTTCCATCTGACGGCTGCGTGTGGCATTTTCACGTCTGCTGTCTTGTTTTATATAGTGTTGTTTGGTTTTCTGTAGGTAACTGACTTGTCTTCCCAGTGAAGTTGTCATAGTATTGAGGCCACTGTCAGGTATTCTGGGCCATTGTGTAATGCAAACGTATTTACTTATTATTTGATTTAGAAATCAGTGCACTACAGGAAGAAAAACATTTAATACCATATTAGTCATCCTTGAATAAACTTTCAATATTTCTTAAACCAAATGCTGTGCATACTTAGAGGTGTTTTGCTCACAGTGAAGAATCTGTGCGGTCAAGGAGAGTAAAGGGAAGTGAAATGAAGCAAAAGAAGAGGGAATTTAAATAGGAAGAGGGAATCAGGAAGGGGAGAAGGGGAGGAAGGAAGAAAGCTAGGGAAGCAGGGACGCGGGATACAGGGAAAGGAAGGGGAAGGAATAAGACAGTAAAGGAGAAAAGCATCTGAAGAATAGAAGCAAGGCATTTTCAGCAGTGCAGAAAACAACAGAACTTACTATTTATTGACTCTTACTATGCGCCGAGGTCTCCCGTCCCTGCCTTCCTTGTGGTTTCCATTCTTCCCTCCAGCCAGCCAGCGTCCTTATATATCTTCTCCTAAACTGCCATCTCACCTTCTTCAAGGAAGGTTAAGTCACTTGCCAAGACCATGAAGCAGAGAAGTAGCCGAGCGAGGGTGTGAACTCTGTCTGCTTTACCCTGCACCACGCCCGTTTGGCTGCATTGCTTGGTGACCGTGCCTGACCTTGCCCCCCCATCTGACATTTCACGCCACCCCGATAGCATTCTGGAACCTGCACCTGCATCTTCCTGTGTCCAGCTCTTCTCTGACAGTGACCCAGAGGAGGAAGAGTCCTGTGCAGGTGACATCTCGATGTCTACTCATTATTTACATATGATTGTTTTGGTGTCTTCCACTGAAAATTCCATTTGCATCTTGCTACTTCTCTGAAGGGTCTAAGCCTGTCTCCCAGACATTTATTCATCATGCCGTCATTCGTGCATGTGCGTGTGTATAAATATATATATATATATATATATATATATATATACTCTTATGTTTTGCTGCTAACACCATAGAACGTTATTTATTTGAAAATACCTTAGTATAATAAAAGAGGGATAGGCCGTGAAAATGAAGTCCAGGTCTTTTGAATTAAAAAACAGTAAATTATACCTTTTAAAACTGAGGTAGATTATTTGCAGTTTAAATGGTGAAAATATGTTAGTTATCTATGTGAACTCACCATATTACTAAAAGTTCTTTTGAAAGTCGGTATTGTCCTGAAGGTCAGACACAAGTTTCATTTCTATGAGAAATACACTCTTCTAAGCAGTGTAGATATTTACACTAGTGCTGACTGAGAAAAGAAATTGATGATAATAATTATCATAACTAGATCAATGAGAAGGATGGATCATTCTCAAACTTCACCAACTCAGCACCTCCTGCTAAGCCCTTTACCTGAAAGAGCAATGCCTGTGGTATTCCAATTTCTCTTCTTGCTCCTGGCTGCCCTCTGGTGGAAATTTAGGACACTGAAAGCCAGCAACATTTTGTAGTTTTAAGGTAGAGAATTTAAAAAAGAAGAAGGCAGGTATTAGTCAATTCTAGGGCACAAAATAATCATGTTTACAGCGAATTTTTTTGGAAGACATATCTATTTCTGAGAGCATTCTATATTAAGATTTCATTTTACTTGAGTTATTTCCACTGATATATATATATTGTTAAATATATCTGTCTCCATTTTAACGACAGTATATTCTGATGTTTTATTCATTGTCTATAACATAAAATAATCTTTTATATCACAAATTTAAATTGCCTTATTTATGGTATTTTGAAGTGAATATTAATAAGAAAAATAAACTGAACACGGCTAAAACATGCTGTAGGATTTACTAGATAAATATTGAAGATAAAATTTATTGTTAACATGCTTTTAATTGGCAATGTTGTAAACTTTTATTTTACTTTTGTGCCTTCTGATTTCTTTGAGAGAATTTAAAAAACAGTAAAAATGATACAGAATTTCAAAGCAAGATGATAAGAAATTAGCAATGGTTGTTACATTGCATATTGTTATCTTCAAAGTAATTGTTCAGATTACCAGATATAGGTATGCAAAATTGATCAATTAGGCCTTAACTATTCCTTTCAATAAACCAATAGACATTAGTAGTACAATTATCTTAGCTATTGTGTGTGTGTACATTTATATATTCTTTGTAAGTCATATAGAAGAGTATACAATCGTACAAAATCATAGACAATTTTTAAAATATTGAGTATAGCAATGAGTGAGTTATAGTCTTGTGTTTATATGAGACTTCCAGCTCATCATTGTTCACTATTTCCAAATAAATACTTTTCAAAAAAACTCTTTATAATTCTGCCTTATTTTCTGTAGGAAAAACTTCCTAAAGAACTTGTTTGTACATAGCAGAAAAATGTACAAAACTCCAATGTACACAAGAAATGATATTCAAGATATTCAAGAAAATTTTTCATTTAACTTTTGTAATTGAATGGAGGTCATACTATGAAATGTGATCAATTTACCTGGAAAGGGCACCTTTGTCTTGTGAGAACTGCAAGGAATTTGATTTAGTTGTGGTTTATCTATCTGAAAAAGGAATCCTGCAGTTCATTTGTACCTCTAAAATCTAGGACTCGTCTAAAAAATGAGAACTAAAAGTAGATTGACTTTCAAAAGCTGAGCTTGTATTTTAATGGAAACCTGAATAGTTAACTACCTGGGTTAACTATAATGTAAACAACTAACCTAACCATATAGCTGACTGTTTTTGATTTACACTATTAAACTAAAGGTAGTTCACTTAAAAACAGAAAGGGGAGGAGGGAAGAGAAAGACAGAGGGAAAGAAACAGAAAAACAGAATGGAATTTTTAACAGCAACTTATTTAGGTAGAATCCATTCATATAAAATATCCAGACAGTTCTTATCTACTCTATCAAGTTGGTTCATGATTCTCTGTCTAAATGTTTAAAAAATACTATAATTATGTGTAGTTCTATTGGGAAGAAATAATATATTTTGTTGAAATTTGCTCAATATTTCAGTACAAACTTGTCATTGTTCAACTTTCCTTTGTGAAAAAGCTCTTTGAGAAAGATTTTGCTATACTAGTAAATATAGTATGATAATATTTTTTTCATGGTCTGTATCTTCCAGTTGTTATTTTCTTTTATATTTCTTTCTTTATTGGTTATTTTCTTTTACATTCATCTTTAAAACAAAATCAAGTAAAAGAAGGACTTAATTGATAAAAGTCTTTATGAGCTGACTAAAACAAATATTTTACTATCTTTTAATATCTGCTTTTCACCAGTTTTAAATGCAGGGTTACTAATGCAGTACAACACAAGGTGAAAAATACACTTGATTTTGTCTCTTTTTATAATTGCTGTCATCATCCTTCTGAATGTTCACATGTTGTGGTGGAGTGACCACTGGTGGTCATCTTATAACCCCCAGCTGAACTGAGTAAGCGTGGTGCTGGGTGTGGGGGGCCCGCCTGGGGATTGTTGCCAGCCGCATAAGAGGCAGAACTGGAGAAGGAGAAGGAGGCTGTTGGGAGCAAGAAAGGCTGTTGGGAGCTGGTAGAAGCCATAAGGAGCTGTTGGTTGTTTTGGAGGAGCTTGTCATGCTGGCTTTCCTGATGAACTTTGCAGTTTTCATCCTCCGAGGAGCTTGGGACCTCGTTGGCACTGACAATGGCTTTCATTCACTTTTGGAGAACTCTGGTCCTCACTTTGAGCATCGCTTCCTGGCTCCAGAGGGGAAGGTGGTGTGCTACTGGTCTCCAGAAGTTTGCTGTGTTGGCTTCCATGATGGGAACTCGGCCATCCTGATCATGGGAGGAGCTCAAGATCTCACTGTTGCTGAGGATGGCTGTGGTACCCTTTGGGGGAGCTTTGGTTCTTCTGAGTGTCACTTCCTGGCTCCAGTGCAGATCCCTCAACCTGCTAACACAGCTCCTTCATCCTGCTGGCACAGACTTTCTAGATTCCACCACTGACCTTTGGGCCTTTGCAGCACAAATCTGTGAAACAGCCCTGCATGAGACATTGTCATGTGCCCTGGGCCTCTAGTTGGATTCATGGGAGGCATTGTTATGAGCTCTAGGTCTTCAGCTGGACTCATGTAGGACATTGTCGCAGGATGCAGGCCCTCAGCTGGATTCCTTTGTCCTAGTGTGTGGACAGCTTTCCTGCACTCTTTTGTATGTCGTTCTTTGGGTGACTTATAAATAATCATAAAGTATGTGTCCTGTATTATATATTGTTTCACCTTGCATAATGACCCCAAACAACACATATTTATTACAAGTACAAATTTTTTGTCTTTCCATTTCATATTTCAGTATAATTATTGAGCTAAATATTTTTATAAGATGATTGTTCTTTTATATGCACATAATTGTCTTTTTAAAGTCTTAGCAGCTATGCTCTGTCTTGTTTTATTATCCAAAATTATGGCTTCTATCTGTGAGGCTGAGTTCTGTACAGGCCAGGTATAATCTAACAGGTGAAAGTGACCACTTTATAAATCCCTTTTCATAATCTTGGCATTAGATAAGACAGACCCCTTTATCACTGGTCCTTTTTCTACATGTGAATGGGACATTAGGAAGGTCTCACTATCTTTCTTTTTCAGTGTTCTTAGCCTTTAATATGTGTCTAACTGAGTCTACTTAAAATGTGTCTAACGGTATCTATTTGATGTGTTTATGTGTATTTTCTAGGCTGCTGCCTGTCTTGACCCATAGATGTGGTGCCCACTGTGGGTTCATTCCAGATTAAGGATTGCCCTTACTTGGTGACTGAAAATTTTGTGAACTGTGTGATAATGGTTTTTCATTCATAGCAAATTATATGTAGATTAACAAGCAGCAAGTATATATTTTAAGATACTTCCTTGATTTGATTATTTTGATGGAAGCAAGGGAAGAACTCTGCACTGCTTTCAGACTTGCATTTTACCATTTATTTAATAATGTTTAATTAAAAGCAATCATTTTCTCATCTCACTACTGTTATTCAGTTAGTTTGCATTTTTTGAAGGTTATCCTACACACTCATTCAGGATAGTGTCTTTTAACTCGGTTTAGAGAAATGATGTCTCTCTTATGTACTGGTAGTTGTTTCCTTCTGTTCTTGTGACTGTTTCTGGTTAGACAGCATGTATTCTGCCTGCATTTAAAATATTAATTATTTTAAAAGATAGTTTATCTTCACTCTCTTTATGTAAAGGATGGTTCTTACCTAATTCTTTCAGTGTTTGAGAGCCAGAACTTGACTACAAGGAAGGCTTAAATGTGGGTGTTTTTCCTTTGTAAGTCAAGCAGTTATCTTCCCTGTAAGCTGAGTGTCTAAGGTTCTTGGGAATATTACTATTTTAGATTTTAGAATTTTTTTAGATTTTAGAATAATTGCATACACATAGGAAGATATATTGGGTCTGGGGCCCAAGTCAAAACAAAAACAGCTAAGTTTATATTTGATATACACCTTATGCACGTAGCCTGAAGGTAACTTTTATACAATATTTTTAATAATTTTGTGAATGAAAAAGGTTATGTACATTGAACCATCAGACTCCTGGCATTCTGTTGTACTAAAAAGGTTTTGGACTTGGGGTCTTCAGATTAGGAATGCTCAACCTGTACACAGTAGATTGATGGTAATTAACGACATCAAAGGAGGTACACGGGTTTATCATAGTTTAAGCCACACACACGCAATACTGGAAAGCATGGTGAACCATTAGGGCAAGGCGTGCTGGTCCTGTGGTGAAGATGTGTTAGGCACTGCCTTGCTTTTGGCTGGGTTTTCTTTTTTAATGTATTTGTTCTTCATTTTTCCCTGAGTGTTCTTTATGCCGTATCAGGAGTTGAGACTTCTCTCTTTTGAACTGATAAGCAATTTGCAAATGCATCTACTATCTCTTTCCTGTTTCCTGCCTCTTTCCTGTTTGCTCCTCTGTAGGTCCACACAGATGTACACATTTAACAAAAATGGAGTTAGGGCTATTTTGAATCAAAACTGAAAATTTCATGATACAAAATTAGATATGCCCTCACAGAGATAATTCTTCTACATGAAGGAGGATCTTCATGTATTTCACAAATACCTATATGGTGATGAGAATCCTCCTCCTCCTCCTTCTCCTTCTCTTTCTCTCTCTGTCTCTCTCTAACACACACACATCCCACTGGGCTTATCATATCAGATATGTTACTTTGCATAGAAACTACAATTTCTCCCTAATAGTCAGTGTACCTACTCCCCGTCTCATTCTTTCTTTTGGTATTTTCCCTCATATCAGCACATCAATGCTGCTATGTTTACTAAGTTTTAGACAATGCTTTTGACATTCTACTATCAAAGATGAAGGTCTTTCATTTACCGCCCCCACTACGGACACATGTATTACTACCCCCTGTCATTTATATGTGTGTGGCACATGTGTATAAAATATTTACCTGCTTGGTGTGCTAGGTTCGCACCACAAACTCATTTTCACGCTGGCAGTCTAAGTTAGACTGCGCAAGTGACTGTCTTTCAGCGTTGTAGAGCTCCCTGTCCAGAGCCTTCCACCTACCTCGGGTTCCGGCGTGCGCATGCTCAACCCTTGCCTTGAGGTTTTGCTTCTCCTTCATCTTGAGTTGTTTCTCCTATTGGCAGAAACCGATTAGTTTTTCTTTTTTCTCTTTTATACCTTCACTTAGATGGAACTTCTCCTCCAGTAATGTTAGGAGCATAGAAGGTACCTCCATGAGGAAGGAGCATAGAAGGTACCTCTTTCACATCTAAATTTGACACTAAAATTCTGTTTTAAACACCTTCACACTTTACTTATAATTTGCCCAGGTGCTGATTTCACGATGAGAAATACTTTTCCTTCAAAATATTGCATCACTCTATTTTATTCTAGCTTCCAGTTTTGCTGTGAGAGACTCAATGCCATATTTATTTTTAATCCTTCCCTTCTCCTTCTCCCCCTCTCCCCTCTCCTTTCTCTCTCCTGTCTCTGTAAGAATATAGCATCTCCTTTAGTCTCTACTGTCAGGAATTTTTTTTTACTTTTTGAGACAGGGTTTCACTATGTAGCCCAGGCTGGCCTCAAACTCATGGTGATCCTTCTGCCTCAGCCTCCCAAGTGCTGCAATTACAGGCATGCACCACCACATCCAGCTGTTGTGAAATTTTCAAATGACATTCTTTGATATGGGTCTGTTTTTATACTGAGTTCTAATTTTTTTGAACTAAACATTCCTGATTTTCAGTTATGAGACTCTTGCATGATTTATTCACTTGATGGTTCCCTTCTGTGTTGCCAAGTCTCTCCAGAGTGAATGTTATTCAGACTCTGAATTTCTTGGACTGATACTCCTAATGTTTTTAACCACTCCCTCTCTATTTTGCTCTAAGAGATTTCTTAATATTTGTCTTTCAACTCATCTGCTAAGATTTTCTTTGATGCAGTATTATTCTGAAACTTCCTTACTTGTTTCCCTTTTATAGCGGCATGGTCATGTTTCCCTGAGCATTGTGGCTCCTCGGGAGCTGAGCATAGTAATGCAAGCTTCGGGCTGTGTCTCCTCCCATAGTGTCTGTCTCGCCCGCGTGGGTGTCTCTGTGTGCGTGTGGCTCTCGTGTCTGGGGCTCCTCAGCTGTGCAGTCCCCCGACGCCGTGCTCGTCTGGAAGAGCACAGGCCCTGGGAGAGCTGAGGGAGCTTGGTGCCTGGGCTGAGTCTTGTCACCAAGGGCTTCCTGTAGGGTGACCCTGAAGAGCCGAGTCCCAGAGAAGCTCACAGCCCCTCTTCACCTCCAGCTCCATCACCCTCGCGTGGCCTGGTTTCCTGGTAACCAGCACAGGTGGCTGGCCCGGGTGGGGGAGGACGGAGGGCTCCTGCCCAGCTGCTGAATGCATCGTGAGGGTCTGCTGCCCGCGGTTGGTTCCCAGCCCTTGGCCTGGATCGTCAAAAGGGAGACTGAAGAAAGTACCTCAGGGTTACCCTTCCGGGTGTCTGCAGGGCTGGGGAGAACGGCCGCTTGCTCAGGGAGTGGGGCCGGCATCTCAGCCCTGCCTGTGAGAGCAGGTTACCAAGTCGGCCTCTACCCCCACGTCTCGCCCTGCCAGGCATTCTCCTTCAGAGCGGCCTGTGGTGCTTCGGTGAACTTGTTCTGCTCCTTAGTTTCTCTTGCCTTTCGTCTTGGGAACCAGCGTTCTCTGCTTCTTACATCAGCCTTCACTTGTCCTGCTGCCGCCCAGGCTGTCGCTGCCGGTGTTTCCTTCTCTGGTCTCTCGGCGCGGTGGTGGTTTCTAACTGCAGGCTGTCTCTCGCCTCCTTATGGGGGTTCTGTGGTAGAACACTGCGTGATCTGCCTTTCCCGCTGATCATTATATTTTAACGTTCTTTCTTGTTGATAAATATACTCTGTATCTACATTTTAAGGGCAATGTAAGAATCCCATTTCAGAGACATAACTAACCCCCTGTTGTGGTAGTCATGAGTTGTTGCAAGCCGCATTGCAAAGACCCATCTCGTTTTGGTCTTGGTCTTTTTTTTAAATTCCTTTTTTCTTTTGTAAAAAAACCTTCTTGTAGCTAAAGTGTATAGATATTTTATCCTTAAATAAATTTATGATGTGAAAAATATTTGGCCAAATGGCATTTTATTTCCAATTTATGAAGGTATTTCCTTTTCTACTTTAGACCCTTCAGTGAAGAAATGTCAATGAATAAAATTTCCCAGCAGATGGCAAATTCTGTGTATGTTTTGCTCATCACAGCAACCCAGGCTGTGCCTGGAATATGGCAGGCATTCAGTACATATTTGTTAAGTAACATCTCCAGAACAAATTAAATTTTATTATTTTGTTTTAAAACTTCAAAGAGAAAGGGTCTGCTGTGGCAGAAAGCAGGACATAGTGAGTCTTAAGGACCCTGTTTTCATCACTTTGCCCCTGAGGTAGCTCACCACGTTGACGAGCTTGAGAGCCAGAGTTAAAAAGAAGCCACAGGCACGACGTGGGGGTGGTGATAAGGATGCGCGCTGCACCAGGTGGGCGAGCCGGGCTCACATTCTTCTGGGACAGACTTGGAGCAAACAGCTCTCGAGACAAGATGGAAACAGGAAGTATGTCTTACTTCATTTTATTTTAGAATTTAACCAGAGGATGCAGAATGGGATGGACCTGTTGAGACTTATTGTGTGATTGGATTAAATACTTATTAAATACTAAGTATATTATTAAATGTTATTTGCTTGTTCTAGTCCAGATTTCTGGACTAGTGGAGTGGAGTCTGTACATCCTTTGTCTGAGAATCACGTGAGAGGGCTGGGCATGGTGGCGTACATGCCTGTAGTCCCAGCATTCAGGAGGCTAAGGCCGGAGGTTCACTGTGGGTTCAAGGCCATACTGGGCTATGAAGTGAGTTCAAGGCCAGCCGGAACTGCATCGTGAACTCCTATCTCAAAAAGACCAAAAATAAATGAATAAATAAAATCCACTAGCTCTTGTTGAATATGTATTTTCCTCAGCTAACCAAAGACCTAGAGAATCTAACCACTTTGGGTGGGGTGGGATTCTACATAGAATAAGGTCCTTGTACACCTCTGCTGCTCACTACAATTGACATGTATTTTCTTTTTATTTATTTATTTATTTATTTATTTATTTTTTTGGCGGTACTGGGGATCGAACTCAGGACCCTGCGCTTGCTAGGCAAGCGCTTATTCCACTGAGCTATATCCCCAGCCCCGACATGTATTTTCAAAACTAAATTTGCAAAGAACTGTTTGAGAAAGTTATGTAGACATCTTATGCACATTTGTAAAACTACAATAAAATGTTCCAGTTGATATGATCATAAAGGAAGTTCTGATAAGTTAATTTCACATTTTATTAATTTTGGGGGGGAAGTCAGGAATTGAACTCAGGACCTTGTGCTTGCCGGGCAGATTCTTGTGACATTTTATTAATTTTAGTGATTGATTGAGACAAGGTCCTGCTATGTAGCCACCCTTGAATTCTCTATGTTGCCCAGCAGCTGGTTCTTGAACTTGAAATCTTCCTGTCTCATCCTCCTGAGTGCTCGGATTACAGGCCTTCATGGATTTTGACTTAAGCTATTATTCTCTAAAAATCTGACTAAGGAAGTTGCCATGTAGAAAGCCAGAAGAAATTACATTTTTTTTTCTGCAACTTTTCATTCTCGATGCCTAGAGGCACTTACTTATGGTTTGAAAAATAACAAATGAACACTATACATATCTATTGCATATATTGTGACATAATGACTTCAGTTTTTAACTTGACATGTTTCATTTAGGTAATATATTTTTGAAATTTTCTTTAATTATCAACCAACTAGATATGTTACAAGAGAGATGTTAAACTGAACAATGGTCACAGTGAGGTCTCCTGCCCTGGCACGGCATGGGAAAGATCTCATGCCCCATCATGGGAAAGATCTCTTGCCTCAGACCATCAGGGTCTCCCCCTTGCTGTGTGACAGACACAGGCTTCTCTGTGTTTCCCAGCACATACTCATGGCACATAAGGACTGCACACGTGGCTGGAAATTGGCACATACACACAGCAGGTGTCACTTCTTTTTATTTCCCCTTGTCCTCCTCCCCTCCTTCTCTGGTTCCCCTTTCCACTTGCAGAGGACCTGTCTCCCTATTTTGTAATCTGCTTTAATTTGCTCTTTAAATTATTTATACTTTGGGTTTCTCAGGTAAGAGAAGCGATGGAATAGTTATGCTTATATGACTGATTTATTTCACTTCATATTATGATCCAGAGTTATATCCATTTCCCTAAAAATGTCTCACAATTATCGTTATGGCTGAGTCATACCTTATTGTATAAACAGCATATGTTTTTTACCCATTTATCTTCTGACGGACACACAGATTAAGCGCTTATAAACTGCGCTGCTGTAAACATGAGCATGCGTACATACTGTAGCGTGATGTCTTTAAGTCTTTTGTGAAGATACCTACAAGAGAAATTGCTAGGTCACATGGAGTTCCTAGTTTTTAATTGTTTGACACATCTGCATCCTGGATCCATAGTGGTTGTACCAGTTTACATTTACACAGTGCAGGAGTGTTTCTTTTCCCCACAGCCTGCCCAGCATTCATTATTGGATTTCTTGAAAATGGCCACTCTTTCCAGAGTAAGATAGAATCTTACATTGTTTTAATGGGCATTTGTCTCCTGGCTAATGATGTTGAACATTTTTTCATGTATGTATTTACTATTTCTGTTTCTTCTAAGAAATGTTGTTCATTTCAGTTGTCCATTTTTGATTGGGTCTTTCATTTTGGTTCCAATTTTTTTTTTGAGTTCTTTATATATTCTAGACGTCAGTCCTTTGGCTGAGGAGTAGCTGCCAAGCACTTTTCTACATCCTGTAGTTTGTTCCTTCATTCTATTTGTCGTATGCTTTGCTGTGTGAAGGCTTTGGAATTTGATATAATCCCACTTGCCAGTCCTTGATATTTCTTGGACACACTGAGCTCTTGACATCAGGTGTAAATGCTTATAATAATCTCTATTTTAAGGATTTTATAAGAATATGAGGAATGAGAGGATTATTTATGAAGTTATCCAAAGACAACTAACCAGTAAATAGTGAAGCTTATTGGTGGACCTAAAAATACCTTTATGATATCATGTCTATCCTAGTATCCTCCCTCAAAGACAATAGAAGAATCACTACAGGAATAGGTGGGATCTTCTGCAGATAAAATCGGATGGGGGAGGGCATGTCTTTTGAAACATATCATTTACTGAGTTGTTTCCTACCTACTTTTTCAAATAAAATAGTTTTGATAATTTATTGTAAAATACATGATGTCCGTCGAGGAGTGAGACCTCATGGTATAAGATAGAAAGACAGTGTTAGGCTTCAAACAATCAGGATTTACAAAGTTGGACCTATGATTTCTTGACTATGTGTAGGTTCCTTAAACTTTAAGTCTGTTTTCTCATCTGAGACATGGGACTGATGCTATTTATCTATGCTGCTAACACATGAAGTAATCTGTCTAATATTTTGTTGACCTCCTTGTACCCAGATAAATGCAAGTATTATAATTTAAAATATAAAACACATCATGAGAGGATTATGGGTTACTTATTTATTCTAGTGACATTAACACTGTACAGAAAAATTAATTTGTTATCAAAAGTCCTTCACTGCCGTGAGCACTCGTTCCCTATCTAACCTGGCCCTTGGCCAGGGGACTGGGGTGTGCTTACTCACACATGTGTGACTCGCATTCTTTCTTCTTTTCAGCAAACTTGGGTAACATGCTCTTGAGAAGTTCAGGAAAACTGAACGTGGGCACCAGGAAGGAGGATGGTGAGAGCACAGCCCCCACCCCACGCCCGAAGACCTTGCGATGCAAGTGCCACCACCACTGTCCGGAAGACTCAGTCAATAATATTTGCAGGTTGGTGATAGAAAAGATTTGAACCTAACTTTTTCTAAGGGTTATACCTTTTAATCGTAAGTGTTCCCAAAAGTACATTTTGCAGAGTAATTCCACCTTTATTAACTCACAGAGCTGTGCTACATTTAGAGAAAGGCAAGGTTCTATTTTTTCCCAAAGGTCTTGGGTCTTCTCTTTTCCTCCAGACGTCCTGTAGGTGCAGAGGCAGCATAGACCTGAGACTCCTTTCAGGGAACAGGAGTCAATTGTTATTTTCTGACGCCTGCTCCCCACGGGCAGTTCTGAAACAGCAGGTGTTGCGTATGTGTGATGTTTTGACCATTCACCATGTCACTGGTGTTGGTAATTTCAAAACAGCACCTACACTGTTGGGAATATTAATAAACTGAGATAGGAGCATTTTGACTGAATTTATGTGAATTCACCAGATGTTAGGAAGGACATTGTCAAAGTACTACAAAATAAACTACTAAGTTGATAATTGTGCTTTCTAGTGGTTTATAACTCTTGAAAGTGAATGGTTGGCATTTTTCAGATTTCTTTCTTCCACCTTTGTGCAACTGTATCCATTTTGCTTATTACAGCAGCTGTTTTTACTCCCAAGACTGAAGACAGCAGTGGGTAAAGAGCTGTAGCCCAAGGAGGCCAGAGTGTGCTGAGAGAAGTGAGATGTTAACCAGAGCTTGGCTTTACAGTCCCGGATGCAGATAGGGTAGCAGACCGCTAGGTTAGAGTCCGGGTGGAACATCTGGGCCACCATTTGCAGCTTTACCTGCAAGGGGAGTACACCAATCTGAACTCTGTGTACTCTTACCTTCGGAGAGATTTTTATACAGTTTCCTGTGATGCAGATTCTGACTAGAGTATCCCATACCCAAAATGCTTCAAATTCTGAAACTGTTTGAGCGAAGCAAAGGCCCCACATAGAAAATTCCACTCCTGGTCTCATGGGATGGATCACACATGAGAATTATAGTTAGAGCACAGGACTTAAAAAATGTGAGAAACTTCCTTCAGGCTATTTGTGTAAGGTACATATGTAACATAAGTAAATTTCATTTTTGGACATGGGTCCGGGGTCAACCTAGGAAAATTTACTGGTGTATCCGGAGGACCCAGTATATTTAGCACAAGAAATAGATATTAGCTGATGTAGCACAAGGAGAAACATTGGACATGATAAAAACTATATCTCCCACTCAGTCAGCAGAACACCTCAGCATTGCTGGGGATGCTCATTCTGCCTTCAGACAGGTGGGATTTGGGATCCGGAGAGGTCTGGGACCACCTGGCTCTTTACACCTGCACAGTGCTCAGATCACCGAGCTGTGTGCTAAAGTGCAATCATTTGAAGCTCAGACAGCTTTTCGTGGGAAACGGTTCTTTAAAGAGTGTCACAAAAATTTTAGAATGTCCTACAGAGAGCAAAATTAGCAGGAGGAAGCTCATTAAGGGAGCATTTTACTATTTTCTCTAACTCTGTAGTAATTATGATACCTTGGTGTGTGTCATGTGGGCTGTTGTCATGGTGACCATATGTGTAGGATTTCCTACAACTACCTTCATTTCAAGTATTTTGGCCTGTTTTCCTGATAAATTTCTGAAGTTGAGGCAGGGGTGGGAGAAGGGGTTGAGGCAGTGGTAGGAGAAAGGGTTGAGGCAGGGGTGGGAGAAGAGGTTGAGGCAGGGGTGGGAGAAGGGGTTGAGGGAAGGGTGGGGGGAAAGGGTTGAGGCGGGAGTGGGAGAAGGGGTTCATGCAGAGGGTCCAGAAGAAGGGGTTCAGGCTGGGGCACCTGCTAGAAAGCCCTGCTGTGGGCAGGAGCAGCATGTGTGTGTGAAGCAGCCTGGTTTCCTGGAGCACAGGAAGGCTGCAGCAGGGAACAACCACTGTGTCTTGTGTGGGTGTTTGGAATGTGAGCTGTGTACCCGGGAGCACAGGGAAGTCAGGAAGTACGTGCTTCAGTAGGAGTGGCAGCTGTGAATGACATGATTTGATTTTTCTTTTTGTTCTGAAGAATAAAATCTTGTTTAGTAATTTTTCTTTTAAGAAATTTCTTTGCTCCAGAGTATGGAATGTATGACAAGCAGACAAAAGTGCAAAGAAGAGCTAGGCCTGAGCATCTGAAAAGTGGATGCATTAGGATAACCCGTGTGAGAGGAAATGACCTGGAGCAGAAGGTCCCTGTGTAGGGGAGTTGGGGGTGTCTGAGAACTGTTTGGAATGTGGAGCCCTGGGGCATGGATTGGACATTGGGGGAGATGCAGGAGGCCTTCCAGGGTCCTGGGTATAGATTTAGATGCACAGCAGAGCCTTCTTGTGAAGTTGAACAGAGGAAAAGAGCAAAGTTCCAATGTGGGCATGTTGAGTTTGAAAATTTTGACATTTCTGAGTAAAGATGTCAGGGTACGGTGGTAGGAAGGACACAGATCTGTGCTCAGATGGGCATTCAGTAGAGTACAAAGTAGCCAGAATGTTGTCATGTTGGCCACAGGACCTTAGAATTGCAGAGACCTGGAGGCCCACACCTGACCCTTTCTGGGAGGTTTCTGGGCCACTGCAGCCAGACTGGTCTCCTTGGACCCACAGTGCCCAGGGCCTGTCCTTGCTCGCATGAGTGTGAGAAAACAAACTCACACAACCCTGCAGGATCATGTCTCCCAGCACTCCCTGGAGCAACTGAAAAGACGAAGTCAAGCTCAGAGCCAACAGGAAGTCATTTATAGAGCGAAGCATGAAGACTTAGGACAGGAATGGAGAGCATTTCCTGGGACAGAGTGAGCCTGGAGACTTTAATGCTGGTGTGAAGGAGGATGTTCCAGGAGACTGTGAGGCATGTCATGGAAGCCGAGTGTACCAGGTGTCATGGTATTAGCAAGAGCAGCCTAGAGATACTCAGCATAGTGGTGATGGAAGCTAGACTGAGATGGACTTCAAATGATGCGGTTGTCACTCTTTGATTTATGGTAACAAATGGGAAAAAAGTCAAAGAGACAAAATCAGCAACAGTAACAATGGAATGTCTCTGGAGAACAGGGCTGCACTATTAGAATTGACACAGATGGAGTAAGCTATATAGACATTAACAGAAAATTAATATGTACTGAAATATTTATAAATATCACCATGCTTAACTTCACCTATCATTAATTGCCGCAGTGTTCCTATAGAGAACAGAGCGTTATATTTTGCATGTGAGAGATTGGAGGTGTGTGCAGTTTTCTCAGGAATCTGAGGTGTCATGATCTGATGCAAGTATTGTGGCCAAGATTCCAAGGTCATGAGTTCTTGGCCAGCAGCCACCCGGATCCTGGTTCTCAGGAGAGAGGAGCAACAGTGACTTGAGTTGAAAGCACAGGTCATTTGCTAGTGAGGTGTTGCCTCAGCAGCGCGCTTTTGTGAGCTGAGATCAGTTCTGTGGGGCCACAGGAAATACTTCTGCACCTCTGTTGCTGTGTGTCCATACGCTGACCTGTGCCCCGAAAGCAGTACTTCTCAAGTTCTCTCTAACCCCCATGAGTTGTACACATTACACGCTTGTTTTCCCTACTTTCTGTTATTTAGTTGCAGCACACGTGAACGTCCACCCTCAATGTGCTGCTTGAATTTCAGTTTTTGTTTTAACCTCCTCACAGACCAGTGACAAGCCGTCCATGGTCTCCACCTGTGTGTCGTGAGGAGTCTGGGGCAGAAGGCAAAGCTGAGGGGCTGATGGACTCTTCACAGTTGGTGTTAATGCAGGCCTTTTCACCTCGCTGGGCACAGTGGTGTGGGTTCTCATACGGGTGCTCCTGACCCACGCTTTTGTAAAGTGTGTTTCGCTATCGTGTCTTCTCTATCTCCCTCCCCCGTATGACGAATACCACTATAAGCCATTCAGTTTTTGCCACTGTTGCGCACACTCTCTAAACATTGAGCTTTACAATTCCTTTTTTCCCCTGTAGAAGATGCTGATTTCGAATAATTGTTCTTAGGAGAATGGTGGGTCCTTCATTAGAACTTGTAATTTAGTTGTAAGAGTCTGTGGCTACAAATAAACTGGTGAAATCTTTTATAAAAAAATTGCGCTCCCTTTGTGCCTCTCAGTAGTCAGAATGTGAATGTTAAATGGGCCGAATTTGTCATTGGACTTAAGTGAGTAGTGCAGGGCTGTTTAAAATCACACACAGAGAACCACTGAAGATGGCTGAGCAGAGAAGGCACATAGAAGGTCTGTATACTGTGGAGCAGCGATGACGGACCTTCTAGGGGTCTCGGTCACACACAGCCTGCTGCAGCGCGTGTCGTAGGTTCAGCACCACTGCTACAGAAGGTGGCTTTGTGCTAGAAATGAGAAGGGAAGAGCTGCCAGAAGGCTCCGAAAGCAATAGGTAACCCTCACATTGGGACCCTGTCACTAGTGTTGTAAGCTTACCTTCTTTAAATAGAGGGGTCCTCAGAGGGAAAAGCAAAGCAGGACACATAGAACCAGAAACATTTTATTCTATTTCCTTCCAACCCTATGGGAACCCATCCATCTAAGAAAGAAAACAAAAACCAAAGACCTCAACATGGTTCTACTATTGCATTAGATCACTTAGCGCTAAGGAATAATCGATGACGGGTTATTCGATCAGTCTTGTATGTCTGTATGTGTTGTCCTGAACACACACTTCGAAGATATCAATATGCAAAGCAGCAACTATTGGTTTTTTTTTTGTTTTGTTTTTGTTTTGTCTTTGGTTTTTTGTTTTTTGTGTTTTTCTGTTGTTAAGAGGATTAATTGTCTGACCAATTTTGCATGTCTGTATCTGGGTTCGTATATATACACTTCGAAGATATCAATGGATAAAGCAATAACCACTGTTGAGATCATGTCACCTTGTCTGTAGATCAGTTGTGATTGTAATATTTTTTATGCTAATTTGTGTCTGTTTGTTAATATGTTTTTGTGCTTTTATTTAAAAAAAAAAAAGGTCCTATTGCTTTGGTAATCACCACTCCGCTTATTTTCCAGTTGGCAGAAGACATTTGTGTAGCTCTCAGTTTGTACTCGTACTGCCTCAAGTGGGGGATTGGCGGCCCTCGTAGACTAGGAGCTCCTCCAAAGTGAAGGCCGTGCCCCGTTTCGTTGGTGCCCTCAGCACCTGCATCTACCTGAGCCCTGCTGGGGTCCACAGGTGTAAAATGAACCCCTGGAGAAGGAGCTGTGGCACTCAGCTGACTAAAGCATACGCCTTGTAGAACAGAAGCTCTACAAACCTCACATAGCATTGAGTTTACCTGTGACAGAAAATTCTGAAAATTTTATTTCCTTGGTTGCAAAATAGATACTTTACAAGACCAGATTTCCTGAAGTGTTTGTTTACAAATGACTTAAAATCAAGCAGCATTTAGAAATCCAATCTAGGTGAAAAGTAAGTGAAAAAATTAAGAATTCTGGTGTTTGTTACATATTGGAGGAAAAAATGAATAGATATTGATCAGTCAGGAGAACTGTTAATACTGGCAGGCAGATGACATTGAGCAGAGACTCACATAATTAATTTTGATTGAGAGCAAATTTAAAATAATGCTTTAAAATTTTCTGTTATCTAACTGAACAAAGCAGATGAAGTCTTTGATAATTATTTTATACTTAATTTAACCTATGATTTAAGCTAGTGGGATTATTCAGAAATAGTTCCTTCTTACCCATGCTCGCTGTTTGTGAACAAGACTGAGGTTTGCAATAAATCTGAGACCTTAGCAGAAGAAGAGCGTTAAAAGGGCCAAAGCTTGGACATGCCTTGCAATGCTGTGCTTATGCTGAGTAAAGATACTAGCAGCGCAGTTTTAGGGGCCCTGTGAAATTGATTTCTTACCATCTATAATAGTGTAGGAAAGAGGTGCATTCCAGAGGGCCGTTTTTAACCTATTGGATGAGAAATAAGAAGAGATAGACACCTTGTGGTCTCTAGAAGCGTATCTACACACTTAAAAAGGGTGTCGCTCGGGCCTTCCAAGGCTCAGACCAGGAAGAGACCCTACTTGATGGGCATGTTCACCTGGGCACACTGAAAATCTCGTTGAGGTAGTTAGTACCCAATGATCATTCTGGATGTTCCAGAAACTCCTTTGCCTTTGGAATATTTGGAAAATTTAGAATCTGTGGAAGCATGAAAAGATTGTAACAAAAGTTGTATTATCACTTCTTTGACCTCATGCAACCCTTAAGTTCTCAAGTGCTTTGTGTTTTGTAAGTTAAAGTCATGTCAAGAGGCATTCGGCATTCAACTGTTGTTCCATTCTAATCACTTTTCTTTGCCTGTGACACAGAGTGACAGCATTCCGGGAATATTGGGATCAGTTCTCTCTCCCTGTCTCTGTTCACGATCATTACTCTAGTTCAGTGATTTAGCATACATAATTGTGTACATTTCACTACTTCCGTTTTGTTTAAAATTCTTTCTAATTTGGTTTTCTTTTTGATTATTCATTTCTTAAGACTTTCAACACTCTAGAGAAGATGGAGTAATAATCTATTTATATAAAACTAAGTTAACTATGGCACCTAGGCAGTGGAATACTCAATAAGCCCACAGTACGAACTGATTTCACTTCGTGACATCCAGCAGTGAGATCTTAGTGGTGAACAGAGGTTATTGGTTTTGACTCTGGAGCTTAGTTTTGTTTACATTTGTGCTTGCTTGAGGGATGAAAGTTCCATGAGTAATTCTTCAGCTTCATAAATATACTATATAAGTTTCCAGTTAATTTCCCTTGTTAGGTAGCAATTTCAGAGAGAAGCTTATATATTACTTTTGCTTTATTGAAGATGATATGCACAGAAATGGCTTTCTCACCAATATTTAGTTGAACATTTCTTCAACTGAATATTTGATTCCTTTGTCACTTTATGGTGAAGGGAACAGTGGTTCTTTCCTCTAAGATCTCTCTTTCTCTTTCACTTTTTTCTAGTTTTGGTTCTCTCTGTAAGCAGAGGAGTGAATTTTTAAAGCTCGAATATACTTTACCTGATGCTTATGTTTCTCAGGACATTATAACAGTAACTTACTAACAGCTTTGCTACATTTTCTGATTCCTTTCTTGATTTGTATAAATCATCTAGATTTTGAGTAAGTAAAAACTCATGAAAAGTACAAAGTAGTCTTGAGATTTAATCTACATAGTGGCTGCACAAGCTCCTGTGTATTTATAATGTCAGAACATCAGGGTGACTTATTTCTGATAATTTATGATCTTGCCTTTTATCAGAAATATATGAGATATGACCAAAATATATTTAAATTTTTAAAAACTTTATTACAGTAAAAGAAACCTTGCCATTAATTCCCCCAGGGGACTCTCCCTTGTTTCAAACACACTTCTCCCATCTTTCTAGCCGCTTTCTGAAGTAGTTCTTTCTTTTATGAGTGTCTCTTGAGAGGTCAGAAAAAGAAATGAGTGCACCTGCTGAGTATCCTGCAAAGAGAAGCTCACAAGAACATGGTGTGCCCGCCTCCACCTTAGTCACCAGGCCCAGAACTACTTCTGGCTCTTCCTCAAAGTCAAAATGACCATGAGAGGTAAACATTTTGAGTCAACTGAGGGCATCAGGACATCTAGAGGGCCACGACAGTGTGCAAAGTAAGGACGCAAAAGAGGACTTGAACTGCTTCAGCAAGTGGCATGGTGATGGCATGAATGTGTTTAAAGTAGGGGAACATTTGGATGAGATCGGTGGCAATGTGTCTTCCACTGTAATAAATATTAAACAGTTTTTAAACATTCATCGTCCTTTCTTGTCATAAATTATGTAAGTTACACATGTAGTTTAAATATGTAGGAAACAAATTTTAAAATCACACAAGTATTGTTTATTCATGCTGTTTAAATGTTTAAGAAATAGGTATATTTATTGTCTTTAACATTTATATGCTTTACATTTTCATAAAACTTTCAATAAATTTATGAAAACACCCCCGAAAATTCAAAGCATGGGCTGTTCAGAGGCAGTTTTTCTTCTGCAGAAATAGTCATACATTTTCCTTCATCTAACAAAGTGATTTATCATCGCTGTTTGTTGGAATCATCGCTATTTGTTGGTATCATCACTATTTGTCCCTTGCTATTTGTTGGTACCTTTGAACTTTGCTTTACTATTTCTTATAAACTGAGGCATTTTGGATCACTCAAGGCTTTGAAACCAAGTAAACAATTTTAAGGATGCTGATGCTAAGTGAAAGGCGGATGGGTGGCGGAATGCTGCTACCACTAACCAGGAACGTACAGACCTACAGAGCATGGCTAGTACCACTCTCATAGCCTTTTTCCTGTGTTATACTCTCATGCCCATCTTGAATGCCAAGCACACACACGAATGAGAAAAGGATGATTATATAGTTCAGTAGTTTATTTCTGAGGACTTGCAGTAGTGGTTTATTATGTTAGGAGTTCACTGGCATTCATGACCCCAAACGTGTAGTTCCAGTTCTTGTGGGAATGAAGAGGACCTTGATTCAAAGCCTCATTATGTAACTGTTTTGAAATTTTTATTGTTACGTGTTTGCAATGCATAATAACTGCAATTTGGGGGAGTTGGTACATACCTTAGTGCAGCGGTGGCAAACCTATCGCATGTATGTTACTTTTTTTTCTTAAGACAAAAAATGTTAATGTGTGAGTTTTTTCTAAACTCAAATGTCAGTATCCAGGTTCAATTGCGGTGTTGACACTTGGTGATAAGTAAGTGGGTTTTAGTGGGCTTTGGGTTGCAGTTTCAGTACTTGTCTCTCAAAGGTTCACCATTTCTGCTTTAGTGTACTTATTTTTGACTTCGCATAAAGTGATCACTTTCTCAGTTTTTCCATCTGAAATGTAGAAATATTACTATCTTCTTGTTGTTCAGAGGATTAAATGACAGAAAAAGTGAGTATAAATCCAGGAAAACATACCAAAAAAAAGTAGAAAGCATTTGTTTCCATTACTGTGTCAGAACAGCTTGGCATTGTGCCTCCTTGGCCACTCCTGGGTCAAGCTCAGACGGCTCAGAGCAAAGCTTTTCTCTTCTGCACAGGCCAGCCCAAGAGGCGAGGAAGCAGTGCACTGTCTTCGTTGCTGTTTACCCAGCTCCTTTCTGGCCTTCGCTGCTGTGTTGAGTAGGGGTGAGCACACTTCACCAGCTCACAAGAGTACAACCAGCGTCAGCGTGCACCTATGTGTGGCCAGCCCTGCTCTCTCTGCCTCACTTTGCCCTTTTGGGAAATTACACACGCTCTTTGGGTCTCAGTTCCCTCACACAGAAGCTGAGGGTAGTACTGCTTTCCTCGGAGCTGTTTGCCATGGGTTTGATGGAGAAATTTCTACTGGGAAGAGCTAAACAAAGTTCAGTAAGTGGGATATATGGTGATTAATGGCAATTCCTAATGTGTTATATGGAAATTTTGATTCCTCCTTTTTCACAAATGTCTAGGTAGGGCAGGTATTACATGTTTTGAAGACGATTAAGTCCACTTTCATAAGAGGAAGTTTTCCGATTATCTGAACAGTTTGTAGCCTGTACTGGTGACTCGTTCTCTCCCTACTTGCATTGAGACCAAAATACACTTCCTGACACACTCATCCTCTCTCTCTCTCTCTCTCTCTCCCCCTCTCTCTCTCTCCTCTGACCTTGCCTGTTGGGCTTCAGCACAGACGGATACTGTTTCACCATGATCGAGGAAGACGACTCTGGGATGCCTGTGATCACTTCCGGGTGTCTAGGACTAGAAGGCTCAGATTTTCAGTGTCGGGTAAGGAAGATAACTTGATATTATTTTGTATCCGTGCATTGGCTACATTTCCATCAAGATGTCCATGAGACAAAATATTAGTTTTTCATGGCTAGCTCATTTTTAGTAATTTGGAAAATAACTGAAAATTCTCACTGGGCCATTTCTCCCTTCATTTTGAAATCTAATATTCTTTTTATTTCTGCTGTTAATTTCTTCCTTAGTGTCTCATTAGATTATTTTCAAAATCCAATTTACCACATTGCATTGAGCCAACATTTCTTCCTTATTGTATGTATAATAGTTATTACCGACATAATAGTGATTTTGTTGAAATACACAAGTTGTAGTAAGATTGTACAGGATAATTTGAAATAAATTACCTGAGAGCAAATAACAGTTTACAGATATAAAAATTATTAGCATTTCATATAAGTTTTCTTTTTTATTTTAACAAAACAAAAAACCCAATAAAAATGATACGGAATTTCAAAACAGAATGATAAGAAATTAACAATGGTTATTATATTGCATATTGTTATCTTCAAAGTAATTGCTCAGATTACCAGGTACAGGCATGCAAAATTGAACAAACAACATAATCACTAACTGTTCCTTTCAATGAACTAATAGAAATTAGTAGTACAATAATCTTAGCTTTTTTGTGTATATATCCATATCTTTTTGTCCTCTTCCTGCTTTTCTCTTTACCTTCATCCCAGTTGTTCTTTCCTTTTAAGCAGTTCCTTTCCCTATATCTGTTGTACCTTGTGGATCTTATTTACTGTTCCAGTTTCTTACAGGGAGACAATACTATGTTTACACATACAATTCTGATTTATTTCACTTATGAGTATGGTCTTTAGTTGCATCCATTTTCCTGTAAAAGCCTTGAGTTTATCTTTTTTTTATATAGTTGAGTAGTACTCCATTGTATAAAAATAGCACATCTTTTTTGTCCATTCCTCCAACGATGGACATTTGGGTTGTTTCCAAGATTTAGCTATTACAAATTATGCTGCTATAAACATGGGTGCACATATATCACTGTGGTATGATATGGTATTCTTTGGTATGATACTTTTAGTTTTTCTGGAAAAATACCCAGAAGGGGACTAGCTAGGTCGAATGGGACTTCTAATCCTAGTTTTCTGAAGAATCTCCACACTGATTTCCATAGTGGTTGCACCAGACTACACTCCTACCAACAGTGGAAAAGGGTTCCTTTTTACCCACAGTCCCTCCAACATTTGCTATTGGTTGATTTCTTGTTGATAGCCATTCTTTCTGGGGTGAGATGGAATCTCAGTATTGTTTTAATTTGCATTTCTTGGATGATCAATGATGTTGAACATTTTTCATGTATTTATTTGCCATTTGTATTTCTTCATCTGAGAAGTGTGTATTCATCTCAGATGCCCATTTTTGGATTGGGTCTTTGAATTTTAGAGGCCTGATTTTTTAAAATTCTTTACATGTTCTAGATAAAAGTCCTTTGTGTGAGGGGCAGTTGGTTAAAATTTTTTCCCAATTCATGGATTTTCTTTTCACTCTGTTGATGATTTCTTTTGATGTGCAAAAACTTTTTAAGAAAATGAGATCCCAGGTGTTGATTTTTTGAAGTATTTCCCATTAAGCTTGACTTTTGTTCATGAACTCTCTGACTATCCTGTGTTTTCAAGACATCCACCTACTTTCTCTTCCAGTAGATCTAGTGTTTCTGTTTTAATATTTAGGTCTTTTTAAAAATCTATTTTGACTTTAGCTTGGTGATAGGCTTTGGTCTAGTTTTAGTTTTTGGCATGTGAAAAGCCAGTTTTTCTAGCACCATTTATTAAAGAGGATTTCTTCTAGTGAACATGTCTGGCCCTTTTATCAAAGATAAGGTGGATGAGCATGTTTGTACTTGTGTCTGCATCTTGTAATCTGTTCCATTGATCCTCAGGTCTGTTTTTTTCCCAGGACCATGCTGATTTTATTACAGTAGCTTTGTAGTATTATTTTAAGTCAGATATTGTGATGCCTCTTGCCTTGCCTTTGTTGGCCAGAATTCTCTTTGCTATTTTAGGTCTTTTCTGGTTCCAGATGAATTTTAGGAATGTTTTCTCTAGCCCTATGAGGTATGCTAATGGTATTTTGACCAGGATTGCATTAAATCTGTATTACAGTTCATATAAATTGTCTAATGATTTTTTTTTTTTTTACTCTTCAGACAATATGATACTGAAACAGAATAAACTTGGTAATAGTTGTGTGGGTTCAATTTTAGGACACTCCCATTCCTCATCAAAGAAGATCCATTGAATGCTGCACAGAAAAGAATGAATGTAATAAAGACCTACACCCTACACTGCCTCCACTGAAAAACAGAGGTAAGGCCAGGAAGGCTTCCAGGCCAAGAAAGCTTAGGCATAATGCAAACAAGCCCTGGGGTCAGTGTCTTTCCCTGAGTCTCTCCAATATGACTTCTCTGTTCTGCTTGTTGAATCTCATCATTGTCTTCCCCAAAGGAATCTGCCTATGTCACATGGCACTACTGAGGGAGGAGGTGCCATAAATGACAGAATCTGTCACTCAAAGACCTGAGCAGGAGTCTGCGGGACCCTTGTGTGTTGCATGCTCGCTCTGCTGATGCTCATATGTGAGCTCCTCCTCACCCCTCCAGGAAGTCGCACTTGCTAGAGCTTGTCCTCCGTAGACAGTGCTTGTTCTCACCCTAAATGCTATTCAGAAGTTGTATTTACCTCTAAAACTACCTCTTGACTACATTAATTTTAAAAATAAAGACCTTATAAGGGGCTAAATAGTATTTTGCTGTGTGACACTTCATTATATCTATCCTAGAGTAATTTTCACTGAAGCATATAACAATATATTGATAGGGTGAAGAGGATGTTTAAAGGTTTTAATTTCACGACTCACACAGCTAGGTGTTTCTCATTGTGAACAGCAGTTATTGTACCCTAAAGACTTCTTGTTAGAAGCAGCCCCATGTTTCCTTCCCTCTTTGTTCTCACCACAGAATTAATGACTTGTTGTCATCCGAGGGTTATATAGGCGGATTAAAACGATCCTTCATGGTTCATTTTATTTCTTGAGAAGAGTAAATCTCCCTAACAAAATGTAGTGGAATTTCTTGGCTTTGATAACATTTTCTAAAATTTTTCTTGCTAGAGCCTAGAAACTATGTAATATTGATTCATAGGATTCACATAAAAACTCACGGTTCTTTTAGTTTTTTTCAAACAACATGTTAAGTGTTAGGAAGACAGAACTGAATGAAGAAAATGCTGTCTTCCAAGAAACATGCGCTAGGATATGAGAAACGTCGAAGTAACTAACGTATACAGTGGCACCTCATTTGTTGAAATCAACTCGTTCCAAATTTGAGTTCACATACTGAAAAGTTTGAGAATTGAACATATTTTTCCGATAAAAAATGGAAAACCAGGTAATTGGTTCTGAGTCCCCCAAATTACACAGATAAATTCATTTTTGCAGCACTTGAACAAATTTTGCCGTGATTTCTTTCTTTAACTCTACCATGGTTCTCAGTTTTCTTCTTAGCTTACTGTTGCTGTCACTTTCTTTAAAAACGTTGTTATAATGTTTTGTGCAGAAAAGTACAAATAAAGCACAAGGTGAAGGTTTGAAAGCACTAGCACAATCACTGTCTGTTGGCTGCTGCAAGCAGAGCTTGGAAGGAAGTGACCCCCTTTGTGTCCTGGGGGAACTTGTGACTCACTGTTGACCTGTACAAGTTTTCTCAAGTTGGAGTTTCCGGTCAGCTTATGAGCAAAGTTACCAACGCAAGCAGATTTTTTTGCACTTTGCTGCTTGAGAAGTGGAAAGTTGAAGCTTGGACAGTTGCTGGACAGCCAAGCTGTCACTGATTCTGATCAGAAACATCTCCATGTCTGAATAAGGTCTTAAAGTATCTTAAGGTTGGTCGTAAAACAGCGAGCTAGCAGCATGTGCCATCTGGGATGGGAAGTCACAGTGGTCTCACAGCCACTGTGATACTTCAACACAAAGGAAAAGGATATGCAAGAATTTCCTATGTGGGTGAAGCAGAACAGACTGCATAAATGAAAACTGAGAAATTAAAATCGTTAGTGTCAGCCAGGCATCATGCTAAGTGTTGTGTTGTTGACCCACCGGAATCTTACAGCAACCGTTTAAGGCACTCTTCCCATGTTAAAAACGACGACAGCGAGGCGGAGGTCGGCACACTTCATCCCATGTAGGCAGCCCGTGCCTGCCTCAGTTTGTTTGCTTGCTTTGCAGCAAAGCAGAATGCCACAGGGTAACACGCTTCTCCTGTGCACATAATGGGAGCAAGTGCAGCTCCTTCGTCATAAACCAGAAACACCTGGGGAGGCCCAGGACCCAGAGCTGGCACAAGAGGAGGGAGAGATGTCTGCGCAGATGGTGAGGGGATGTGCAGAAGTCTCTTCCCCCAAGCCCTGCTTCTCATAATCACTTTTTAAAACGAACATTTAAGATGCAATAAATAAAACCCTTGCAGTCTGCTTTGGCTCTTATACAATTTCTGTAATTTTTAAAATAAGTGTAAGTTTAATGTTTATAGAAATTACACAAGTACATTACATTTTGACTTAATAGAAAATTTATCTGAAATAACCCTCTGTTTACAAATATGGTAATTTCTGTGTAGTTTAAGGCAAACTATAGTATAGGACTTATAAAGTGAAAAATTATTTTATTTCTTCACATTCAATTAAGATAACTATAGTTTGAGACAATGCAGATTTGTTTTTAAATGTTTTCTTTAGTGCTAATTACAAACAACTCTCCAGGACACAAGCATGTAGCCAGCGAAACATCAATTTCTCCCTCATTACATATTGAATATATGATAACATCCTGTGTACAAGAGTTAGTGCTGGAATTCACCTGTGTTAAACAGATCACACCTTAGCAACATAGACTAAACCATAAATCTGAGCTAAAGTCTTTGTGGGAGGGTAGCACTAGTATTTCTTGAAATGGCCCCTTTTGGAATTTCAGGCTAATTTTTTTCTGGTAAGACAGATGAGAAGAATTTATAGGTGATTTGTTTTTCGAGTAAAATAATCTAGAAGTAAAAACTTGGTATTTTGTTTTGTTTTGGCAGTACTGGGGATGGAACTCAGGACCTTGTGCTTGCCAGGCAAGCGCTTATTCCACTGAGCTATATCCCCAGCCCCAAAATTTGTTATTAATGTACATTGTGATCAGGAATATATCTTCTAAACACTTTATGTAGGAGAATGAAGAGGGTATTATGTTTTGTTTATGTGGAGGTAATTTATTTCTAGAGTTTTCTATAGAAAAGAATTTTGATGTATAACCAAAGCAGTGTGTGCATTGCTACTTGTTGAGTAAGGGCCTATGGCAGAAGTGTGCTTTCAGATACTTTTTGCTCTTCTGATAGGAAGAGGCCTCCTAATGACTTATTTTGTAACACCTAGAATCCATATCAGAATGTCTTCCAGCAAGTGGTTGTTTCCAAGATTCTTTCTGACTACATGAATTTTCTTTTATTTCATGTTGTAGTTACGAACTTTCTTCTAGTTTCATAAAATGAGTCCTTTCCTTTGAAACACTTACTGTTCTACTTACCAGAGAGGAGGCAATGCAACAGAACACAGTTTTGTTACAAAACTGCCCATGAACCTTACTTGCTTGTTGTAGTGAACCTGACTTCCCAGGAGTTCTTGATTCTACATCCTTGAGCAGGTGGAGGACAGCGCAGGTACAAATCTGCTGCCCAGAGAGGACCAGCAGCCTCTTCTTTTCTCCTGATTGGTATCCTGAAGGGTTACTGTCCAGCCTCTGGCAGCAACTTGAATGTTTACATTGTTGAAGCTCTGAGCACAGGTAATGGCAGATTAAATAGGACCAAGGGAACCAGCAGAAACAAAGCGTTCTCGATAAGGATCAACTATTTCTGAAGGAAGCCTAGGAGGCAGAAGGTGGGGTGCAGGGATTGGGTTACTGGGGCAAGAAAAGAAAAATAGGGAGGTACTGCTACCGTGAATAAAATGCTGCTCGTGAGAGAAGAATCCCTGGGATCCTATGAGGTCTCCCTGCTCTTATAAATCAGAAGTATAGTAAAGTGAGTAAAGGCCAGGCTATAATCTGCAATCTACATTTGCATAAAAAGTAAAGGGATAGAAATGGATACTTAGAAAAAATTGAATCATTGGAATGCAAAAGTATCCTGTGCTCCTCTGCTGAAAATGGTGCCAATCATGTGGTCAGCTGCAGTTTTAGCTGACTAAAATTCTCTTTGGCTTTTTAAAAAATTCAAACTTTTGTTATCTTAAAAATTGGTAAGATACCAGTGGCAGTCTTTAGTATATATGTAAAAAATACAGGGGAAAATTTACTAAGATAATTTATGGTATAAAATTTCAGCCTGCTTAATTTTAAAAACTACATCTTAGTTTCAGACTTTACTAAACAATGTACTGTTTACAAGGTATGTTGTAAGTATATTTTGCTCCTGATTGTGTGAAGCTGGCATGGCTTTTTGGACAGTATCTAGTGGTTAAAGTTCCTGAACTCCTTTTTTGTGGTCCATAGGCAGTGTTTTTAGTTTGTTTGTATAAAACTGCTTGTTTTTAATGATTTCCATTCAGCCTTTGAAGATGAAGGCTGCTTTCCTTAATATTTTGGGAATAGTATTGTTGAGTAAGAGCCTGAGGCAGAAATGTGCTTTCCAATACTTTCTGCTCTTCTAATAGGAAGAGGCCTCCTAATGACTTATTTTGTAACACCTAGAATCCATATCAGGATTCTGATCATAAACAACTGCTAAACATGCACATTCCGGACTGAGGAGTAGATCTCCCACTGAGCGTGGAGAAGGCAGGCATGGAGAGGAAGGAGGACGTGTGTCCACACATACACCGTGCATAAGAAGTGCAAGCACTCTGTGGTGAATATGGACGCACACAGAAAATGACTGGGAAAAAAAATCTTAAAAATAGGTTTGGACCCCAAATAAGCACAGTGATCTGTGGATTATAGTTTTTAATGGATAACCCGAGTCTTTTCTGCAATGTTTCAGAGTTCAGTAAGATTTATCTTCAATTTATTTGCTCATGTTATTTGCCTGATTTTGGTAATTGTGTTACTGTTTGTAAGACAACGTCCTCATTCCTAGGAAGTATATTCCAAACTGTTTGCAGACAACAGGAGCATTATTCTGCAACTGCAAGTGATACAAATAATATAGCCAGGCGTGGTGGAACACATCTATAATCCCAGCACTCAGGAGGCTGAGGCAGGAAGGTCATTATGAGTTCAAGGCCGGCCTGGGCTACAAAGTGAGCTCAAGGCCAGCTTGAACTGCATGATGAGACCCTGCCTCAAAAAAAAAAGACAATCCGTCAATCAATCAATAAAAATAAAAATAAAATAATACAGATATACATAGGTAAAATTAAATGAATATATATTATATGTATTTCTGTGTACTTATGTGGAGACACTGATACAGGAAGAGAATTGCAAAACAAATATAAGATGTTAACAGTGAGCAATCTGGATGAAGACTATATGTGTGGTTTTATTTTTATAGTTTTTTTGTAAGGCTGAAGTTCTTTCCAAATAATTAAAACATTCATATTGATAAGCAGAAATTGTTGCAATTTTTCAAGAAGATATTTGACAGTATGAATGAAAAACTTGATGCACATTGAACTGATGATTCTACCTCTAGGTCTCTCAATTAAGTACGGACACATGGAAGAGGGGTCTGTAACTGTGTCCACTGCAGACTTTCGTGTGTGTGAAAATCAGAGATGATTTATTTGAACGTGGTGGGGAGACAGAGAAGATGATATACAGCTACTCCGGGCCACTAGAGAACATTTGAAAGTGAAATACTCTCGACTTCTTTGTATTATAGTAAAGAAGCATTATAATATTATCATTCATTAAATATACAAGACTAGAAGACTGTCTTTCTAAATGAGGATGTCTTTATACTGTGTAATGTTTAAAAATCATTTTTTGCTTTTGGAAAACGTCCAAAATATTATAAATGAAAATAATCTTATAAAACAGTATAATATGGCAAAATGTTTCACTCATGAACTTTTTCTTGTCCATCAAAATGCTATGCAGATAGCATTGCTCAGCTGTTCCCCTGAGTGGTAAGGAGGTGGTGATTTTGTTTATTTTAGCTAGTTGATGACTTTCAGTTTTTCTCTATGAAACTTGTGATAAATCACTTTGCATACGAATACTTAGGTAGCTGTACATTTACAAGTATATAACACATGTAGAAACCTTCTTCTTGTAGAACCAAAATCATAAATTATAATATTACTTTTTAAAATTAAGTAGTGGTAATCACTCTTCTCAAGGATATATGGTGCTAGTTCTATTATTATGCAAGTGCACCAGACTTTCCATGATTTTTCCTCAAAATACGTCCCATAGACCACCTGCATAAAACTAACAAAGACTACTAAAAAATAAGGTTCTTAAAGTAAAAATTCCTGATGCTGAAAGTCAATAAATATACATTTGTATTAAAGGCCTCTCAGTCATTCTTATGTATAAAAAATTGAAAAAGCATGCTTTAAGTAAATTTGCTTTGTGAAGAACTACAGTTGAGAGCAAATGACTAATATTCAATAATTAGGTTTTTGCAAAGTTTCATATGTTCTTTGTCTAGAACTTGTCCAACTGTTTTAAGAAGTGATTTCATTTGTAAGTGGCATCTATGTTTAAAGTGGTGTCATCTGTGTGTTTGGCAACATTTAAGCCTCTGCCTTTATGCACCGTGGATGTAGATGTGGTTTTAAAATCAAAATTCAGAGCATACAGTGCTCCAGAAGCCTTGTGAGAAGGGCCTGAGAACCCGCCACTGGGTCTGGAATAACTATGAGCTTTTTGCCTGTATTTTAGATCTGTTTTCCTTCATCATATTCTTTGCATGGGTTTATCATGTGTCAAGCCTCTTCCTTCCAGAGGGGAGCTGTGCTGTTGAAATAGTTGCCTGGATGAATGGTGATTCGTTCGAGTCTAAGATGTAGTTCTCAGTATATGTGTAGTTTTTCTTACAAATTAGAGTGCTGAAAATTTCTTCATATCTTGCATATAATGCTTGGTGTAGACTTTGGGAGAGAATTAATTCCTCTTTTATAAGTAGAAATATTGTCCATATCAAATGTCCATATTGTCCATATTGTCCAAATAGTCCTCTGTTATAAGTAGAAATATTGTCCCTATCATAGCTGTCATTCTTGTTTTCTAAATTGCAGAGTTTGTGGACGGACCTGTACATCACAAGGCCCTACTTATCTCTGTGACGGTCTGCAGTTTGCTTTTGGTTCTTATCATCTTACTCTGCTACTTCAGGTAAGTTTTCAGCATGTGGACGTAGAATTTGCATTCACTTTATCTTCCTTATTCTAATATTCTACTTTTGTTTATCAGTGCTTTTAGTCACAGCTTTCTTTGGCCTAGTTAGATCTGAAACTGTTACTGTTGACAAATATTTGTCTTAATGACATTCCATGTAAAAAGATACCTGTCTAATTTCTGCTTCAGATATCAAAAGGACACCTAAATATTTAATCCCTAAGGAAAGTAGGGTAGTTGGGGAATTCAGGGACTTTTTGCTATTAACGCTTGATTCTAAGGAAAGAAAAGATCATACTGAACTTACGTTGATTCAGGTAAGTCCTTATTTCCTGAGGTAAAAAATTTCTGTTAGCATTGAGATATTTTAAACATAATTTGTAGATTAAGCATTAAAATCAAGCGAGTTTAGTTAAGGATGATAAATTATGTTCAGCCACATAATAACTTCTTTTCTAGTTTGTAAAATATTAAAGACATTTCCTTACCTATTATTGGCTTTTGAGCAATTCAATATTCATTTGTAGTATTCTTCAAATGGATCAATTAGTCTGTTCAAATAAGTTTATTCTATAGTTGAAGACATAATTATTAGCAGAATGTTTTTAGGGTTTAACTTTATTTCACTTGTCACTGTTTCATACGTTGCCTTATAGACAGAGTGAGCTGTAATGTTTTCTGTAAACCAAGGATTTTTATCTTTAATTAATTAGAGACTTTAAAGGAAAATATTTTAGGAATAAATACTATAACTGTGCAAACAAACAGAATGTGGTGTGTTTGGATATTTGTGGTTAAGAGAAACAGAGAAGGAAAAAACTTTAAATGTTGGGACACTAAAAAAACATGAAGTTTATTAAAAAAGAAGTCAGGAAAGCAATTATGATTTGTATTTTAGAAACTGTAACTAAGGACAAGTACTAAGTACTTGGTTTTGTATTATTTATGTGTTATTATAAAGTTTTTACCCTCGTCGCTGTATTTTGGTTTCTGAAATTATCCCCATCATCTTTAGGTATAAGAGACAGGAAACCAGGCCGCGGTATAGCATCGGGCTGGAGCAGGATGAAACGTACATTCCTCCGGGAGAATCGCTGCGAGACCTGATCGAGCAGTCGCAAAGCTCCGGAAGTGGATCAGGCCTCCCTCTGCTGGTATGAGGAGGACATACCTTGAATGGAGAGGAAACGTCTTCAGAAAGGAAATGTCAATACATGCGGGGTTTCGTTTTACTGACACAGATAGGGCAGTGGACAAGGAGAAAGCTTCACACAGCCAGTTAGACATCAGATCTCAGATGCAGGGCTTGCTGATAACATTTTGACATGCTGGGGGTAAGGTGATAGTTTCTTAATGAAAGCGTATGGTTACAACCCAGACCCTCAGACATTCTGATAAAGAGGAGATTAGAAAACAGTAAACGTAGGACCATCTTCCCTCTGTCTGCAGTGAGGATAGCATTACTGAACTTTGGCCCTGCTTTTGAAGGCGAAAGGGTTACAGCCACCTGGGATCTGAGTGCTTCTCTGAAAGGAGGCTGTCTGTCAGCTGTGGGGTTTATGTTTCAGGGTGAGGTCGTAGCTTTTCCATTCAGGGGAGGTTTAGTTTTCTGATGACCAGAACTCCCAGCCTTGATGAGAATATACACCAAATCCTAGGCACTTGCTGCAATGAGAAGCATAGCGCTCTTTTATGGACCACAAAGAATGACTGTTGGAATTCCTAATGGGAAAAGTTTCAATGAGGAATATTTTTCGTACTAACTCTTACAAGTGATTTCCCTGATCTTTTTGGTCTGGTTCTGACCTTGGGCATCTTGATTGCTTGACTCACTGGGTGATGTTTTATTTATTACCATAAGAAATGTTTCTGAGATGCAGCCAAAAACAATGTATATAGGTATTTGCACCATTGTAATAAAAATTATGGTCCTTAAGATTTAAAAAAAATTAGTACAAGTTATAACGACCAAATAGCATGATTTTAATTTTTAGAATTTTTAATACACTGCAAATATAATTATATTTTTAAATGTGTGTTTCATTTGTAAAGAAAAGTGCACATCATCAAATCGCGTTTGGTGTGAATGGATTCGATGTGCCTGTGCTTGGAATTGTAGCTGGCTTGTGCTCCCGCTGTTTGTCCATCTAACGCACCTTTCCCGTTGCTGTGGGGGCGCCTCCCTGCGGTCTTTCATCATGCTGCATTACTTTGCTGAGTGTCACACTTGGACAGCTAGCTCTGTCTCTGGGGCATCTTCAGCAGCCTGCACGTGGCGCCTGAGCCCGGTCTGCCCGCCCAGGCCGGCCTCCGCCTCTCCCAGCCAGAACAGAAGCTCTGGCGTCAGCTCTGAGCAGTCATTTCCCAAGCATGATCTGGGCTCATGTCTTTGCAAATGTGATCTATTTACGGTACCTTCTTCCAACGATCGCTCCACACCTCCTTCCCATTTTACCTCTGATGACTTCTCAGTTACCTCGAAGTGAGCCAGTTTATATTTTGTGATAACACTCGCTTCTTGTTAGTTATATGATAGTTTAAAACAGTTCTTTTACTGTCTGTAAGGGTACTGTTTTTGTAATTGAGATACCAAAAATAGCACTTGGCACATAGCCCCTAACTGTTAAGAGTATGGTTTCGCTCCATATTTCCTATTGTCTTTTAGATCTTTGGCAAGTGGAAGGAGACCAAGAGATGAGGTGGGGGAGAGGAGGAAGAGGAATCAGGATGTGTTATGTATGCGCACCAACTCTTCGTGGGGAATGTGTTTATTATGACTGCAAAAATTGGAGAACTGTAATTTCTCAAGCGAGATTACTTTGATTGTCCACTCCAGATAGTGACCTTTATATGTTCCCACTTAAAACTCAGTGTCCCTAGGAGGAAGTGCAGCCACACGTCACTTAATGACAAGGCCAGGTTCTGAGACACGCTTCAGTCGACAGCAATACTATAGAGTGTTTCTATACAAGCTAAGGCAACTGTGATGTCGCTTAGTGGTATGACCTCATGGGGCCATTGTTACACAGGTAGCCTGTCACCAATCTAAATGTCAATATGTGGCACACAACAATTTTAGATACATACCCCATATTACATGGCAAGTGACATGAGCCTAGGTATGTCAACCAGCTCACCACTGCAGAAGCCAGTGTCTGCGCCCAGGTGACAAGCCTCCTGAATCTTTGCTCTTAACAGCTGTAAAATGTCAAGCAACCATGAAAGAAAACAATGAAATGGGTTTTATTGGGCACTGTAGGAGGGAGGGTTCAGTAAAGAAAACTTTCAGTATTACAGCTTTAGTATTCTGTTTGCAATGTAAAAAATGTAGAAGTGTAGAGTAATCTTTCCAGGTATTAAGTTACATACGTGACTATGTTATTTATTTCATTGGCATCAGGCTTTACAGATAAACACATACGTGAACCTAGTGTTTATCAGATGATTTTATATGTATGCTTCATTTTGGATCTTCACGTTTTTCATGAGATATCCATTTCTTTATCAAAAAAGAATATCTGAATTGTTAAGAATTAATATAGTATATGTTTCTGTTCTCTGTGTGTCACATATGTTTATATATGAAATATATATGAAAGATTATTTAATGAATATTATATATAATAAATAGTATGTATTACTGTAATACATACCCTATTTGACCTTGTAAAGAAACAAAAGTTAAATTACTATGCATTAACCTTCTTAAGTGAAGACTCTTGCAAAAGTTTTTCCAATATGTATCTAAGCTTTTTCAACCATATATTTGTGCATACAGGTGTATGTGGGGTGTGAGTATGTATATGTGTGTTGCTAGTTCAGATTTTAGGAGAGTGTGCAAATCACTATTGATGGCCGCATGTTATGTCGCATCCATTTCCAGTATGTATGGGGACTTAGGCATCTGATAGTGCCTGATGTTCATCTGTCACTAAACAAGATAACCCTGGAACAGCAATAAGACCCTCTGAGTCCTCAAACATTCACATGGACCCTGTGCATATGAAGTAATTCTTTTGGAACTACCACTGCAGTGATTGTATGGTACAGATACATTAGCTTTCCATCAGTGTGAGAAATACTAAGACAACTGACTTTGAAGAGGAGAGTTGTATATTGGCTCATAGCTGTAAGAGGTTTTAGCCAGTGTTTGGTTAGCTCTGTTGTTTGGGCTTTGATAGTAGCATGACTTGGTGGGAGCTTGTGGAGACTTAAAAGTTCTCACCTTGTGACCAGGAAGCGAAAGAGACAGGAGTTACACAGTCACCTTTACCTAAAGAGTGCCCCAGGGCTCCTATTTTTAACAGCTTAACCCCCCCCACCGAGCCGTGGACAGAGCTTCAGACCACCCCTCAACCACGGACTTGGACGGACACTTTCAGATTAAAGGATTAAAGGACATTTTTACAATCACATTTTCAAAAATTGAAACTAAGAATGTAATTTAGAATGAAAATTTAGGTACAGAAAGACCAGAAACATTTGCTAAACTCAAATCAGTTTTTCAACTTTTTAAGTTATATTTTCAGATCCCTTGATATTATCTGAAAGTAAGAGTACTTTAAATTTCTGAATATAATTGAGCAGTACTTTTTAACCTTAGAGATAAGTTGTTTTTGTGCTATCAAGCATTGCCAATTCTGCCATACTTTCATTGAAGAAGAGACATCATCACTAGCAAAGAAGCAGATGCAAACTGTGTGTGTTAGGAAGCGCGCCATAGACTGCCAGGAGCAGTGCTTTCTAACATCTGTACGTTCAACATAGTATTTTTCAGTCAGTGTGGAAAGTTTCCTCTCAAGTGAGTAATTTACCTGCTCTGTTCTTGGCTCGCAGCTGCTCGGTGAGCCTGAGGCTCTGTCACTGTGTGAGGACTGGAGTATGTGGAAGGCCACCTCCCAGGGCAGTGTGAGGCTGGTGAGGGAAGAAGGCTGCCCTCTGCATGCACGTGCTTGCTCTTCCCGTCGGTCTTCATGGTTCATAGCGTGTTCTTCATTTCATTTAGTTTTATTTTCATGGTACTGGGGATTAATCCCAGGGACACTACCACTGAATTATATCCCCAGGCTCCTTCAGAATTTTGGGGGGATGCCTGTTCTTGTCCAAAACACTTTCTCTCTGACATTAGTGCCAGGAATAGTTCTGACAGCAAGTAGCACTACCTTTTAAATTGAAAAAAATCATCCATTTTTCAAAAAAATTAGAAATGATCCTAATTGGTAGATACCTGTGGTAAACAGAATAATGCCCCCCACCCTAATCTGTGAAATCTCTTATGTACAGGCAAGAGATGATGAAAGCTGCTGATCAGTTGGCTGTGAGATGAGCTTGTTCTGGTTTGTCTTGGTTGGCCCAGTGTAAATCGTATGGTTCTTAAATTGCAAAGACAAAAAGTAAAACTAAATGTTTATCCAATGTAAAGCATAGATCTTAAAAAGAGTACATTCCAGTTCTCTGATCAGATTTTATAAGAGTTTTAACTTAGGTTCTTTATGTTTGTCTTGCAAATTATGTGACTTTCCACAGATGTTTAGCAGCCCTTTCGTTCAAGGAATGATTGATCTTAGTGTCCTTCAAATACTTGATTGTAAATGCAGATGGAAGATCGTGTATGCATAGACAATGTACCTTGATGTCAGTTAACTCTCACATTTTCTCTTTCTTTGTCTTTACTGTGCTCTTTATAGCTCTTTGGAGCTGCCTTCTAGCCTAAGTAAGTTTCTCTCCAATTTGTTAATGTTGTTTAACTTTTTTCTTTAATTTTCTATTTTGCATTTTTGACTGACAACTCTTACACTTGAAAAGTATAGTTTTCAGTAATCTTTTCCTGCTTGCTTATTTTTCATTTCATCTTCTGGTTCTTAAATATGTCATGTAGTTATTTGACATTTCATATCTGTCAATTGTAATATGTAATCTGAAGGCGTTAAATCCCTGTGGCTTGGCTTTCTTGACTCTCATTTATAGTAACTGTTCCCTTTTGTTTTAAGTTGTTTATTCCATCAGCCCTTCTCTCATGTTCTTCCTTCTTTTTCTCCCTCTGTTTATTTTTTCCCTCCCTTTCCGCCCTTGTTTTCTTCCTTGTGATCCCACCAATGTACTATAATTTCTTATACTGCACCCATGATCAAGTGTTTTTGAGACAAGACCTCCTTAAAAGTACTATTCATCCTACCATACTTTGGAATGAAAAGCATTTCACTTGCTTTTCTCATTGCTAGGACAAAATATCCAACATACGAAGTTGAAGGAGGAAAGGTTTATTTAGCTCACAGTTTGTAGAGGTTTTAGTCCATTATTGGCTGGCTCCAAGGCAAAGTGGCATGATAGACAGGCATCATAGAGGAGAAATAATCCATGGTGGGCAGAAGGTAGCAAAGCAACAAGGGATAACCACAGCTCTTTCTATCCCCTATTTCTTATCCAGGCTACTTAGGACAGGTAGGCCTCACATGCTTAATCCCAGTGCCCTCGAGCCTAGCATCGCACCATGAATCAATTCCAGCATCACGTACTCTAGACCTAGTCACCTATGAAAAAGCCCTATCTATGACTGTATGAGGCTTTGAGGGACATCTGCACAAAAGGTGCCTTTGGCCCTTAAAGACACATACATATTCCTTTATGGAAAGTCATTTAAGTCCATCTCCAGTGGTTCCCAAAGTCCTCACAGTTTCAGCATTGTTGAAAAGTCCGTGTCCATAGTTCCTCTGAGATCTAAGGCAAACTCTTAGCTGTTAGGCCCTGTTCAAATGAAAAGAAAGTTAAACACTTCCAACATTTAGCAGCACAAAATAGACATTTCTATTCCAAAAGTTACAGACAGGAGAATTCAAAGGAATGGGACCAATACAAGTCCAAAATCCAGCAGGACAAAAATTAAGTCCTTTAGTTCCACGTGCAGCACCCTGGGGCAACCTGTGGCAAGATATAAACTTAAAAGGGCTTAGGTGGCTCTGTGTCTACAGCACTTCTGGTGTTTGTAATTCCCATGGCTTCTTTCTTAGGCTGGTTTTGCTCACCCCTTGCAGCTTTTGTTGGATGCTCTACATTTCTGGCCTTACCAAACTTCTGGGATCTCCACTGTACCTTCAGCTTCACATTCACAGCTTCACACACTGCCCTTCTCAGGGGAACACTGCTTAGCCTCCCAACCTTCTTCTGAAATCTGGGCAGAAGCCTTCCTGACCCCACAATTCTGGTGTTCTGCATGCACCTAAAACCAGCACCATATGGATGATGCCAAGGTCTGCCGCCATTTGGAGCAGTAGCCAGGCTTTCTTCTCTCTTGCCTACAGGAGTCCAGTGCCTATGAACTGGACTACAGGAGTCCAGTGTTCCCAAGGAACAAATTCTCTAAGACACCACCATTCTAGAACATGGTGGTCTGGGGCTCTCCTCTCAAATCGAAGTCTTTCACTTTTGTAATTTTGAGGCTGCAAAGGGTGGAGTCCTGCTGCTGCTTGTGATGGCCACAGGCCATCTTTTCTATCCTCCTGCTCCTTCTCAGCGGTCTAGATTCCCGCTATCTTTGCAGTCCACAGATTTACTGGAGCTTCCTTTCTGGCCAAACTCACATTTTAAATCATTCTGTTGGGCTCTTTGCTTTTCATTCTCAATACAAATCTGACTAAAAGCCGCCAACAATAGCCGTGCCACCGCCTCAACATTAGACTGACTTGAAATTTCTTCTGCAAGATTAATTAGTCCACCACCCTTAATCTCAGTCTCAGGCAAAGTCTCTGGATGTGAATAAAACGCAGATGAACTTCCTGTGACACCATAGTGCACATTGTCTGAAGTCCACCAGCCAGTGCAGTCTTTCTTCCCAGCACGAACCTGAACCTCGTCTTTATTGGTGGGATTTCTATCAGTCTCCTGCTCTTCTGAGCTCTGACAAAAAACTCCCATATGGAATAGCCTATGGCATTCCAGCTCCTTTTAAACTAGCATCTCCAAACCTTTCCTAACTCTCACCCTTCCCACAAGCCAGCTCCAAACGCTCTTAAACCACATCATCAGATACACTCAGAGCAGCAACTCCATTTCTCTGTTAGCAAATTCTGTATTAGTTTTATCATTGCTGGGAGAACATACCCAACACCCAAGTTACAGAAGGAAGGGTTTATTTAGCACACGGTGTGTAGAAGTTTCAGTTCGTGGTTGACTGACTCCAAGGCAGCGTGGTGGAGGAGTCTCACAGAGGAGAAACAGTTGGTGGGCAGAAGATACCAAAGCAATGGGGCGACCACAGCTCTTTCTATCCCTTATGTCTTAGCCAGGCTACCCAGGGCAGGCGGCGCTCACACCCTTAATCCTGGTGCCCTTGTTCCTGGCATTGCACCATGAATCAATCCCGGTGTCACATACTCTAGATCCAGCCACCTCTAAAGAAGCCCTACCTATGACCACATGAGGCTTTGAAGGGACATCTAAACACAAACCATAACAAAAAGTATACTACAAGAGATTTCCTCAGCAAACGATTTGTAATTTGTTTTCACCAAAAGGCCTGGCACGCTACCAAGCTAGCACAAATTTGGTACTATTTAATAATAACAGCTTAATCTCAAAACATTAGGTTAAATTCTTCTAGTTTTAAAGAGGTCAAAGTTTAGTCATGCAGATACTATTCTCTGCTCCAGGCACAACCTGTCTTTTCTACACTCTTAATGATTATATTGTTCCTGGCTGTGATTTCAACTCTTTCCCTTTCTCTTCCTCAATTTTTTTCTTTCACTTCTTTTTTTCCCTTTATCCCTTTATTTTCCCTGCTTGGAGAGTTTATCTCCTTGTGTGCACAGCAGTGCATTATTTTGTTTCTTTTATTATGTCCATGATTAGTTATATGGTGGCAAAATTCTTTCATCAGAGTATCCAGTAACCCATTATAGTAGTGAGAATGAGCATATTCTCTTCTGTCAAGTACTGGATATCCATTCAGATTTTTCCTTTATCTAAATTATAATAGGTAAAATGAAGTATTTGCTAATTTGGAAACAATATTTCAAGCAATCAGAATCCCTAGTCTCAAATGCATTTGAAAGAGAACAGCATAATTAATAAATGTAAATGACTTGTCTACGTAAGGAAAATTACTGGCTAAATATATTTTATATGCATTAATTTTTTCTTCTCCATAGGGGAAAGAAAAGATTAGACAAATCTGCAGTGCTGTGAATACACTGACGGAATGTTTTGGGATTTAACAGGTCCAAAGAACGATAGCGAAGCAGATTCAGATGGTGAAGCAGATTGGAAAAGGGCGCTATGGAGAAGTCTGGATGGGAAAGTGGCGTGGAGAAAAGGTAGCTGTGAAGGTATTCTTCACCACGGAGGAAGCCAGCTGGTTCCGAGAGACAGAAATATATCAGACAGTGCTGATGAGGCATGAAAACATTTTGGGTGAGTAAAAGTCTGTATGGTGACGTTTGAGGTTGTCTAGCTTTCCTGTGTGTTCTGTTGACATCTGCATATTAAGTTATCTGTCTAGACCCGTTCTGAAACATACAGAAATTTTCTTCTTGGTATTGGCCCAAGAGCCTCAGACACTTCCAGTGGGAGACAGCGCAGGAGAGATGAACGAGGCACTTCTGTGAGTGGACAGTGGGCTGGACATGGGATACTCTCCAATGAATTCTCTTCAGAAACAGGAAGTGCACATGTAATACCAGAATTTCTAAGGTTTTCTTAGGGATTTGAAGGAGCATATTTTTGTTTAAATGTTTTATACAGTTAGAAGCATTTTATCTATAGGGTTTATTTATATCAAAAGTTTGTGTTGAGAATTGATTTACTTCTCATTTTCTCAGGCTAGACAGGATCTATCTGGATCATTCAAGGAGGAGTAGATGCTAATCAGTGATGTGTTTGCCTTTATGCAAAACTGTTTTATAAAAAGCACTTACTTGTAACTGTAATACTGTAACGGAATTTCTGTATCAGCTGCTGATCAGAAAGAGGTTGTATTTGCAGATACAAATTTTTAATCTTTCTCTATCCCTACAATTTTTATTACCTCTGGTCAGTAGTTATAACTTATCACCATTGCAGGCATAATGAGGAAACCAGGTGAAATGCTAAACAGGAGACATCTATAGAAAAAGAATGATATTTGAAAACATGAATTATTCCTGAGTACATTTTGATAATGCCTCCGTCTGTTTTGTCTTCTTTATTTTTAGGGTTCATTGCTGCAGATATCAAAGGGACAGGGTCCTGGACCCAGCTGTACCTCATCACAGACTATCATGAAAATGGTTCTCTTTACGATTATTTGAAGTCCACCACGCTTGACACTAAATCGATGCTCAAATTAGCCTACTCCTCTGTCAGTGGCCTGTGCCACTTACACACTGAAATCTTCAGTACTCAAGGCAAACCAGCAATTGCCCATCGAGATCTGAAAAGCAAGAACATCTTGGTGAAGAAAAATGGAACTTGCTGTATAGCTGACCTGGGCCTGGCTGTTAAATTTATTAGGTTAGTATCAGAAAGAACAAGTGTGCACCCTAAAATGCCTCTCGTTCACTTTGTGAAGTTGTTGTATATGTCCTGTAGCTTGGTGCTTCTAGGATATATCTGGTAGATGAGGAATTCCATTCATCTCAACTTCTTAGAAAGGAAAAACGCCAGTGACCATTTTCCCTGTTACACAGTGTTTCGGTCTGTGCTCTTGTTGTGCTCCACAGTGACGTGGCCCGGAGACTTCATGTTAGGTTTGCAGCTGATAGGAACCTGTATTGGAAAAACGTGGTGAATGCCTGGGTACCTGCGGTTGGAATTCCGTGTAGTGCACAAAGATAGGAAAGGATTTGTGGAAGTGCTGTCAGTTGTAGAGACAGTTTCCTGTGTGGTATCAGAGAGAGTACTCGCATAGGTGTTTTATGAGAAATGTCAGAAAACAGTAAAACACAGCCAGTATCCAACAGGATTGTACTAGGGGTTAAACAGGGACTGGAGCACCTGGGTGGGCTAGAGATCAGAAAGTGCTGACAGTTGCCAGACCCCTGTGGGCACTGAGGTGACATTCATTGCTTCCTCGAAATGAGTGGACTGGCCAGTGGCTGGACTTGATTTTACTCACATTCATTTTAATCAGAGGAGCATCTTTTGTCTCCATCATGATTTAATTACAGGAAAAGTATCTGTCCTGAAAACAAAATATACAGAATGAGTTTGTGAACGACCTCCATTATCAAAATAGAGCTACTACTTTATAAAACTCTATTTAGGCTTTGGATTTTTCCACAGAGAACTCTGTAGCGCATAGAGATGGGCACAAAGGAGAAGTCATGGAGAGGATTCAATGTTTGAAAAATAAAACTCCCTAGAAAGAGCTGCTGAGTTGGTATTTTACTCTGCAGGTAAATGCTGAAGTGTGATTTAATAATGTGCCCCAAATATATGTCTTCACCATTTAGAAGCTGGCAAATCAAAGTTCTTGGTCTTTAAAAGCAAAGCAAAAAGAAATGATTTTCTCTATAGATTTAAGTTAGAGAATATAAACTTCTTGCCAATAAAGGTAATTAAACTCCTTTTCCCTTTCGAGTTCCTTTTTTAAAACGATCTGCCTCCCTTATCAAGTCTTTACCTCAAAAAACCATGCTGCTCCTCAGATTAGCAGCCTCTTCCTCCACCCTTGTGAAATGTCTTCAGACCTGCAGAGGGTAAGCAGCCTGATCGTTTGCAGTGTCTTCGAGTGTGGCTTCTGCCCCCCTCTCCTGACCTGCTGTGTTGATAGAGGCGCCATCTTGGTTGCCAGTGCCTCATCTTGCTGCCTGCCTTTGTCTTCATGTCTGGCCGTTTCCTCTGTGCCTGGCGTGCCTTCACTGGCCAAGTTTCCTTCTCTCCCTCCACTGGTTCCGCTCCTGTGTTTCTTGTCATGCAGGATCCGTGTCAGATTTAGTAATGTATTTCCCATTTGACTTGACATAGTGAGTCCTCATTGTAAGTATCTCTGTATCAGTCTTTAATAAGTAAGTATCAGCAATAGCAAAGTAACTGAGACCTATCTTCTCTACAGGTCTTACAGAGTATTATATTTCTGAAACAGCCTCTCAAATTTTATGTAGACCTATATTCTAGGAAGTGGAAGAGATTCTTTTAAGGGGTAATTAATGATATTGGCCGTTGGTCAAGGTAGGAAAGAGAGGAGATGGTGGCTCAGACCTGGATTGGCCGCACACACTCTGTAGCTACAGACCAGCTGACAGACGTTCATCTTTCAGCCCGTTTCCTATTCCATTAACTGGCAGTTGCATTTGATAATGTCAAGGTCCATTTCATGTTTTTCTTCCCTATATGTTAAGGTTTGTACTTCCTAGTTTTTAGCCTAGCTATTAAATAATGTTGTTGTTTCTTTAGTTTTCACTCTTTCCCTGAGTGTTCCATATTGTGTGTGTGGCTGCACTGTTTAGAGTGTGTTTTATCCTAAGTGGTGGAAGCAAAGCAAACAGTGCTGAATTGTCAGACTTCATAGGTGAACATCCTGTGAGAACTTTGTCTTTTCCTTAGTGTGGACATGGTGTTAAATGTTCTTTTTAGGCCTTTAAGGTATTTGCGGGAGGTTCCCAGGGAAACTCAGAGTCAGAAAGAGCCAGACAGAGACAGAGACAGAGACAGACAGAGTGCGGGAGTCCTAAGATGGTGCCTGAGAGATTTCCTGCCTCTGTGAATTGTTTGCCTTGCCTTGGTTTCTCCCTTCACTCTTTGAAAATGATGTAAGTGCCAATGTGTTTCCTGCTTAACTGCGATTCAACTTGGCCAGTGCCTGGCAGATGTCACGTCACCCTGCCTCTCCCTTGGGAGGAGAAGACAGTGGCCTGTGAAATGCTCTGCAGGCCCATGTGCATGAACTTTCACTGTGAAAGATCAAGCAGCTCCTCTGGTACTTCAGTGTCAGAATAAAATATTTGCCTGGGGAAAATACATCCTGGCCCAGTCTTTCTGGGACTAAATTTTATATAGGGAACGCTACAGTGAAGGCTACACTGTTACACCATCTGCTGCTGGATGATTGCGAAATTGTCCAAGTGCGAAAGGGATGGGTGGCCCAGCTCAGCGCGTGCTGAATTTCCCAAGCCCTTCCAGCATCGTTACCTGCAGCTCCACTTTTGCTTTATTTACTCTCCGGGTCGTTTTGTTTTTAAAAGTGGCATGGCTTTGACCTGCCGAAGTCACGGAGCTAAGCTCACTAGCGGCGGGCAAGGACGCTGCAGCCAAATCCACCTTCAGTGAAAAAGTTGTTAGTTGTAGAGTTCCGTTTCTGGGAAACCTGAGATTTCTTGAGATTTAGGTATGCAGACATGGACCCTCAATAAGAAGAGTGAGCATGTGACTTGGCTGAGTGCACTTGTCCCTGTGTACTGGTGCCCCAGAAGAGGTCAGGGCGGGCCTCACTCCTGGGAGTGCCCCGCTCCTCTCCTCCTCTCCGGAGTGCGTCTGCCCGGCCCCTGCACACAGGTAGAGCGCTCTGAGTCTTGGGTCAGCCTTCCCTTCCCGTGCTCTGGCTCTGCGCTGTCCTGCCTCTGCGCCATGTCCAAGTGCTGACCTCGTTTCCCTCCCCCGTGCTCTGAGCGTAGCCCCGAGCACCCCTCCCTTCCTGTCCACCGTGCGTGGGAGGAGCCGTCCCAGTTCCACTCCGGGGGAGTTCTATTGGTTGTCAGTGTACCTCTTCTACTCCATCCCGACGGTGTTTTCATTGCCACAGGTGACCTTGGTCAGAAAGAGGAGCCCGGTTTCCGTGCCTCTTTGTAGTATTGCTGCCTGAAGGTAGCCCTGCGTTTTGACATTCAAGCACAATTAAACGTGAACATCCCCGTTCCTGCCTAGTGCTACAGAGAGCTGAGCATTATTCACAGCACAGGTGGGGAGCCAGAAGAGCTCGTTTCCTCTGGCACAGCAGTGGTATATTTCTCACGTATGTTGTACACTTTCCTCATAATGTAGTTTCTGGCTTTTTTTTTTTTTTTTTTTTTGCCACACCACCGGTAGCTTAGGGCATCTTTACTGGGAGTTATGTTGCATAAAACTTAGTCCTGATGTGCACGAGGTCTTGTTCCTGGTTGTTCTCGGTCCTAGCACCTCATTATCTCAGGCCAACAGGGAGGACCCATCTTCTGCCTGGCCGATGGCCTCATATCCCTTTCCGTACCTTATTGTGGAGTTTTCTTTACTCAAGAAACTGCAGATATTTGTATTTTATCCTGTTCAAGCCCTACTGTCCTTTACTTTTATGAAGAAAATATCTGTGGAAGAAATTATTTTTATTTTCTTCCAAGCCTACCCAGTGCGCATTTCACTGGTATCTTGTTAACAGGAACAAAAGCCCTGTTAGATCTAATGGAATACTAATTGTAGAAGTGTAACTGGGTAAGTTATCCACTCCTGTAACTCTCTGAACCCTGCCTAAGTCGTGATTCCTCTGTGCAGAGGGCTCTGACCCTGCCTTGTGGGAGAAGAGAAAGGTCGTCTCCCCTGCATTTAGTGCAGCACCCACATTTCAGACAGGATACTCTCAGCTCTCCTTTGTCAAAACTCATCTTTTCTGTAAATTTGTCCAGTTTATAGATGACTGAGTCTTTAGGACCTTCTGCCTATGCCCTATCTCTTAATGCTTAAAATGTACATTTTTAGTTCCTGATCCTGTTGGACTCTTTACACACACACACACACACACACACACACACACACACACACACCCCACAACATGTATTTATGGTTTAAGATCTGTATTTATGATACACAGGAAAGTATTTTTAAAAGTCACCTGTGTAATCATTCAATATTAACAAATATTAACAATTTGCCCTTTCTTCCTGGTCTTTTTTAAAACAAAGAAAATATTAGAAAATATTGAAAATAGCTCTATTGCATTTCTTTTCGTATTTTATTCCCTTTTGTCCCTCCCAGAAGTAACCAGTATCCTGTTTACATTTTCCATGTAGGATTTTAGGATCTGGCTACAGAGTTGTTGGAGGCTTGGGGTTATTTTTCCGCCTCTCCACCCTTTCTTCAATGCACATCTTTTCTTGCTAGCCTGATTCTCACCCATCCACGCTTCTCCGTAGCAAGAGGGGCCAGAAGAGGCTGAAGGCACCCTGGCCTTTTCCGCTTCCTTCTCTCCCTCTGACCCCTTCCTTCTGTTACTCTGTACCCTCTTCTTAAACATATGACACCAAGTGACTCAACTTTCTCTTTTTCTTCCATCATCATTGAGGCCCTTGTGTTAAATCAATTTCATTTCCATTTTGGGCCTTGAATATGAGCACAGACTCTTTTTGTCTATTACAGGATCTGAGCACATGGGGAACGGTGTCATGGGAACACACCTAGGAAGAAGGGGCAGAGCTGTGACTCTCAGAGACTCGTGCATCCCAGGGTCAGACACAGATTGCTTACGATTACTGTGTTTGCCTTTAAATGTAGTGCCAAAGGCACTTGCCGTTAGGTTAATTATAACCTTTAGCAAAATTAATTTGCTCAACATAATTGTATTTATCTTCCCAGCTATTGATAATCTCTCATTTTATGGCTTTCATTTAACAGATATCTCTACATTTCTCTGTCAGTTGTCCATTAGAAAGATTATTGCAAATGAGCCTTTCCTTCTTTTAGTTATAGTTGCTTAATTTCCTGCCATGTGTAAGACACACCTTGATTTGAGATGATCAGGCTCTGTCATCTTTAAGGCTGTATCAAATGATTATCACTGGCACTTGGGGCTCCAAGGGAGTAACTAAGGAGACAGGTATGAATTTATTCAAATACTAATGAGGAAAATATATATTCAGATACCAGATACTCCTGGGGAGGATATTATTGTAATGCCACCAGGAAAAGTATCTCGGGAGTGAGAAAGGGGAACTGCAGTGGTGAGCTTGAGTGGTGGAGGAAGGGACTGGTTTTCTGCATTTGATGGAACTTCACAATCCATGATAATAGAGAAAAAGTTTTCTAACCCTAACTCTTTTGCAGTGGTTAGAGCAAAAGAGTTTAGGGATGGCCTCAGTGGTAAACTTATGGCATGTGTGTTGTTTTTCTTCTAGGACAAAAGATTAATACGTGCAAGTTGCTTTTTCTAAACTAAAGCCTCAGTGTTCAGATTTAATTGCAGTGTGTGGTAAACAAATGGGTTTGGGTTGCACTTTGGGAACTCATCTTTTTCTTTTTTTTTATTTTAAAGGTAAAAGAAGAAAAACATTAACAAACACACATACATTTAGAAAATAACAAAACTAATGCAAGCAATACAGAATTTCAGACAAGGTGATAGGAAATCAACAATGGTTGTTGTATTACATATTGATATCTTCAAATTGGATACTCAGATAAACAAAGATAGACATGTAAGGTCGATCAAACATTTAAACATTAACTGTTCCTTTCAATAGAGCACTAAAAGTCAGTAGTACACCTACGTTAGCTATCCTGTGTATACACACATACATATTGTTCTCCTTCCTTCTTTTCTCTTTTCCCTCATCCCAGTTGTTCTTTCCTGTTGAGCAGTTTCCTTTGGTTTCACAATATCTATTGTACCTCCTAGATTTTATTCACTCTTTCAGGTTCTTACACTAGTGAGACAATATGGTGTTTACACATGCAGGTCTGATTATGGCTTCTAGTTGCGTCCACTTTCCTATAAAAGTCCGTCTTGAAAAGGTTCGCCATCACTGTCCTATGTATAGTCTAGCATTCATAAACCTTAATTCTGTTACGAGGTAGTGATCACGTTTCAATTCTCCATGGATTTCTCCACATCATGTATTGTGTTATTGCTTCCTGAGTTCTCAAATCAAAACAAAAAGGAGGTAAGAGTGGGAATGAAATTGCCAAAAGCTTTCTCACTGGTGGCCAGGGTATATCATTTGTCGTTCTAAATGTAGCCTTGGTTCCTTTTCCTCGTACATGTTCTGTAGTATAATTCAGGCCCTTAAATATCCTCTTTCCATTTGTAAATCTGTAGGTTTGTTTTATCTTCCTAGAGCCCAGGATTCCTTACCGGCAGTCACCACTGTCTTTCTCTCATAATTACAAATTATTGCACACTCATTACTGAGCTACCTGCTGTGTGCTGAGTGGACTGAGCAGCAAGAACGGAAAGAGAAATCACGGCTGGAGGTGAAGCTTTGCGCTGTCTCTTCAGTCTGACATTCTCCTAGTTTGTCATTAAGCTTCTCCTCGGCTCACTGCCCTCCCTCCCTTACCGTCTATGGTGTAAGGCATGTCTCCTGGTCAATGCTGAACATTAATGTTTTAATGTCTTTTTCTCCTCTTAAGAAAGTGCCCAGGGCTCTTCAGTCCTGTCTTTGCAGATAGTGGGGAATACCTACTGTTTAGATTTTTTTTTTTTTTTTTACACACTGGCTTTTATTTTAGAGAAATAGACTCTTCGTTACTCCTAGAAAACCACAGAGTGCCCTGAGTATGTTGATGATATGTCTGCCAAAATAGTTTTAGTTAGTGTTTCTAGCTGGAGATGAATTCTAAAATGTTCTAAACCTGAAGCTTTGTCTTTATGTCCAGTGAATGTAAACCACCGCGAGACATGCAGAGGGTCAGCTGCCACATCGGGAGTTTTCCCAAATGACACTACATGTTTTATGTTTTAGTAGCGAATGAGAAAATAAGGTCAAACTAAAGGTTTTTTTTCTCCCAAAGCTACTAGTGTTTTGGAAAATCTGATACTGATTATCTGTGATAAGCATAATACAAGTGATGTTCTATACACAAATCTGCTTCCTGTGTTGAGAAATGGCATGTTAATGTTTGAGAGGCAACAAAGTTTGATGGAAAAAATATATATTCTTGGAAATTATGAGGTACAAAAATGTAGCCATTTTCCATAACCTTTGGCTTAATAATGAGGTTTCATATTTTTCTGTTTTATAGTTTCACATCTGTCCCACCTGGAGGTTGTTGTGTTTCTTCCTAGTCATTCTGCTTTCTGGTGTCAACAGTGCTTATTAAGTGTCAAACACATGCCTGGTGCTGTGTGGACAGGGGTTTTACATGTCTCCCTTCACTGTCAGCTGAATAGTTCCACAGTTTCAAAACCTGGCCTCAGAACTCTGGCCCCACCTTGCTGTCCTGAGGCAGTGGTGCTGTCTGCAGTCAGCTGCCCCTCTGTCCCCATCTCCTCCAAGTCTATGGAAAGTGGTAATAGATCACCTAATTGTGAAGTAAGCCAAAGATACTACATTCCATGTTCTCTCCTCCTTTTTAAAAAACTAAATACCATTTGGGTCATGGAACATTAGTGATAATAGAAAGTATTTTTATATGTGCTTTGTTATTTCATAAAATATGTAGTACTCTTTGTTGGTTCTCTTTTTCTATTTTCTATTTCTAGATATAAAAGCCTCGTAACACCTGGATTAAAAGTACTCTTTTGGGCCATGTTGGGCATAACAGTGGTAGAACATAGCCTACTTGGGTTCACTTTCTAGGACTGAAAAAAAAACATTCTGTCTCTTAAAATATAAAGGGGATAAATTTGCCCCAGTAATATGATGAAATTTTACATGTTACAAATTCTGGTTTAGTCTCATCTGCACTGAGTTTTATCCTGTGAGTATTTTTAATTATATTTCAAGGAAAGAAAGGTCTTTGTTCCCTGAAAGGATTTTCTTTTCCACTTTCTGCTAAAGCCCTTGTTTGAAGAATCATCGGAAGTCATCATTTGTTTGACCTCTCGAATACTGATAGTGCTTTGCTTGCTGTTTCCTTAGTGACACGAATGAAGTCGACATCCCACCCAACACGCGGGTCGGCACCAAGCGCTATATGCCTCCGGAGGTGCTGGATGAGAGCTTGAATAGAAACCACTTTCAGTCCTACATCATGGCCGACATGTACAGCTTTGGACTCATCCTCTGGGAGGTTGCTAGGAGATGTGTTTCCGGAGGTAAGGACAGCGCCATCTTTGAAAAGACACTGTGGGAAGTACTGCAAACCCTTTCTTTCTGATCATAAAGGTATCATATTGTATGCAAAATCAAGGTTTCGTTTATTTTCCTGTTTATTTCTGCTAATGGAGTATAACCCTTCCAGGGAATATTTGTCATATTATGGTAATCTTTGACTATTTCCTTCCCTCCACCTGTCGCTCAAGAGCGGCTTCCAGACACACTGTCAACTCCCCTACTGTTTCAAGCTCGCCCTCTGCTGGTGTGTCATCGCATTTCTGTTTTGGGGCTCCTCGTTCTGCAGTTGCTGCATCCGGTCAACCCATCTCCTGCCCTTCGGACATCTCACCCACCTGCTGGCCCGTCAACTCCTGCCCCCTTCCTCTTGGTATCTCCTTTGCAGAGACAACCGTGGAGACAGAAATGGGGGCATACCCTTGCTCCTTACCTCCTCTACTTCACTGCTCTCTGCAGAACTTCCTCATAAAGCACTTTTAAAGCAGAAGTTTTTGTCAAACAATTAAGGCATCAGAATATCTTTATTCCTCATGATAATTTTTCTGCATGCATAAGAGTTCCCTGATAAGACCTAGTATAATCAATAAGAAGATATCCTGAAATATTCCAAAATATTATCGCTTGTACTGTTTTGATAGTATAACCTTCATAGTCTGTCTTCTAGAAGATTCCACCTTCTTTTGGTCAAGAAGCTGATTGTTAGGCTCCTCGGTATTGAGCACAAAATATACCCTTCGTATTTATTATTGTTATTATGCTCATTGTTGTGCTCTTTAAAAACCTTGATGCTATTGCCATTCCTCCTAATGGCCACTTTAAACTCTGCAAGGACTTGAGTTTGCCCCACTTGCCGTTTCTGCCTCTTAAAGCTTATACAGGCTGCCCGCCCAAGGGCAGGCACAGCGCTCACGCTCACAGCTCACACCGTTAGTCCCGGCCAGAGCTATGCCAAACCAGTCAGTGCACTGATTTAACCATCTCACGCCCTTGATCCCAGCACCACACGCTCTAGGTCCAGCCACTCAGAAAAGCCACCCCGATGATGTGATGGGACGAGGCTTTGGGGGACAGCTAGACACGAGCCACAGCATATGACAGGGAGAAGTGAGCAAGGGCTGTCACTGAAAGCTCAAGTTTGATTAATTTGTAATTTTGTGTGGTTGGTTGTGCCTATATTTGTCGTGGTTTATACCTTGCCTCACTATCCATCAGCCCATTAATGACACTAACATTAGCCCCTGAGGAAAACATTAGATGAATTGAATAGATGTGATCTGAGCCCTCAAGATGTTCCACCTTTTGAGAGTTGGGAAGCAAAGAAGAACTGAAACGAAGTGAGGGCTTGTGTCAGGCCCTGTGCTTTTGTTGTTCCGTGTGCTGGGATAATTATGAGCCCCAGGGAAGGGAAGTGAGTGTGAACTTAGACAATACAAGCTGTTATGCTCTGTGGTCACCAAAAGGTCTAAAATGATGAACAGATGATTAGGTGGAATGTTCTAGGAAAACTTTTGACGCTCTCATCTTTTGTGATTTTATGTGAGTTTGAGTCTATAAGAAAGGGCGCTACATGACCCCAGAGTTTGCCAGAGTAACCCCCTAGTGAATTTGGTGATGTGGTGTATAATCTGGCAACCTGATGGTCTCATCATGGTTAATATTTTGGGGTGTGTGTAATTTTCTAAAATCATTCTTCCACTGTAAAACATGTAAACTAACATTTTGTTCAAGTAGGATCCATTTCTAAACTTATCGTGATATTTGTGGTCTCATAGTACAGAAATAGAACAGTCATGTGTTATGCAGTATGGATTCTGAATCATTTCCCAAATCTGCACTGAGATTTAATACAGATTGTTTTAAAATTTTGATCTTTATAAAATTAGAAATAAATGAGATGCTTGTTTCACTTAGCTTTTAGAAATTAGAAAAAAAGGCTTGGAGACCTATGGTATTATTCTTAACTAACTTTTCTGTTCTCTTTTGCTATATTAGATTAACCACCATTGGGTAAATATTTTCAAGATTTACTTTGCTGACCTGAGCTTGTCTTTAATACTGATAGTGGTTTCCTTTGACAAAAGTTTTTGAGTTGGGCTTTTTTCCCTCAACTTCACAGAAAATACTAATACTGACAACACGTTTTCAGGGATCGTGGAAGAATACCAGCTTCCCTACCACGAGCTGGTACCCAGCGACCCCTCCTACGAGGACATGAGGGAGGCTGTGTGTATCAAGAAGTTGAGGCCCTCGTTCCCCAACCGGTGGAGCAGTGATGAGGTAGGGCGCCAGGGACCCGCAGCTACCGCTGACTTCTGTGCCAACTTCTCCTCTTGTGCCAGAGTTTAAAATATTCATTGTTGAAATTTGCCTTTGTTTGGATGGTGATGGTAATATTGCCTCATTGCAGTACTTTGTATGGAGCTATGTGCAGTGCGTCAAAACATCTTCCCTTTTTTCCAATTTTATTTTGCCACTTCCACAATAAAATGCTGACTCAACTTTGAGCCTGCCTAACTAGTCACACTGTTCTCTTTGCTGAGAAGCCTGTTTGTGTAAGAGCTATTATTTTTGCTTCTGTGTGTTTTCAAACCATCATCATTTTGCTCCATTATAAAGGCCTTTTGATAAGAGAAAAAGGTAGGCATCCGCAGAATTGAGTTTTCTCTGCAGTTCAGTCATATATATACAAGTCAGCCTAGCTGAGCTGCCTGACTGCACTGCATGTCTATGTTAATAAGGACACTGAGAAGTGATTTAAGCAAAATCATGTTCAGCTTGGCTCTAAGGATTTGGCAGTGAAACCCAAATATGTCAGAAGGGAGCTGCCAGGAAGGACAAAGTAAGTTGGTGGCCATGCCCTTTCTGCTTCGGCCTTGGGTTCCTATACCTCTCCTCCCATCACTATGCCCTCAAGCTTGCTCGAGGCCTGAAGTTATCTGTAAGGCTGTTATATCAAGAGGAGCTTGAAGCATACGCTGAAAACAGAGAAAAAACCAAAAAACTCCTATCAAGCATGCACCAAGCCCAGTGCAGACAAATGGGCAGAACACGATTCTCTGCAAATTATTTAGTGTAAAATCATCTAATATAACTTTGGGTTCATTGAGTTTTGTGTCACATTACTGAAATGGTAAGTAATATACATGTTTTCCAAAGAGCTGTGCAGGAATTATTATGAGATGCTGGAGTTACAGTATTTTGAAAGTGGCTATGACTGTCAGTATTCTTTGGAATCCCTTCAGTGAGGATTTTTAATGAAGCGAAATCGTGCTTTTCAACAAGACCAGCAATTGATATACCACAGGAAAAGTTTCAGCAATGCTGTGTGCAAGTCATTAATCTTGCTAAGTGGTACAATGTGATTTTAATATTGTAGTAGACAGCTGTGATTTAGAAATAACCATGTTTGTTTGAATAGTATGGAATTAGAAAAAATATTTAAACTTATCAAGTGTTACAAATCTGAGAGCACTGAACAGGATACAGATTCCCTGAGTACTTTTACATTTGCTTAAATCTGTTTTCAAAGACGCTGTTCTACAATCAGCAAAACCACCTACTTTCTTCTGTCAAAAAGAAGACATGAAAATCCGAGTCATTTTGCATGAGAAAGAATTTTTGTGGAGTTGCTTTTTTATGGGGTTTTAAAGATACCCTTAGAAAATATATTTAGATTTATGAGCCCAAAACTAAAAGCCAAATATCAGTACCAGCGTTGCAGTTCCATGTATTTCTCTGACGTGGCTTTCCTCTTGCAGTGTCTCAGGCAGATGGGGAAGCTCATGACAGAGTGCTGGGCTCACAACCCTGCATCCAGGTTGACGGCCCTGCGTGTGAAGAAAACACTCGCCAAAATGTCAGAGTCTCAGGACATTAAGCTCTGATGGAGAGGGCAGGGCACACTTCTGGTGCAGGCGGTGGATACTCTGCTGCATGTGGCGGAGTGCACGGTGTGAAGGCATCTTCGGTACCAGCCTTGAACGTTGTCCTCTTCCTCTGCCACGGGCTCAGACCTCACTTGCCTCTCAGGAAGCAGCCAGGCCGAGCCAGGAGCTCCTATGGGCAGATTCACCAGGTCTGTGGTAGGAGGGAGACCCTCGGTGACTTGTTCAAGATATGCATGTTGCTTTCTAGGAAAGCCCTGGATTTTCAGATTGCCCTTTTTTTAAAAAGATGCTTTAATTTTGCCAAAATAAATATTGTGGATATTTCAAGGTTTATACTATTATAGTTTAAAGAATTACAGCAAAATTTCTTCCCAGAAACTGTGTTGGAAGGTAAATTAAAATGCATTTTTCCATTGGTAAAGTATTGTCGCACCTGGCAAACAAGAGGGTCTGGAAAGTTGAACAGAGGCTGGAGCTGAGCCCCAGCATGGCCACCCCAGCCTCCTCATACCACCTGACCCCCTCGCCTCTGGGGCTGCCTTGCAGTTTGAATGTTCCTGGGGAAAAGCTCCTGTCTGGGACCACACTTCGGAGTTTCTCCCATGGCCTTTGCAGCTGCAAACAAAGCTCAGTGCAGGTGGACTGTGTGACTCTGCTTCGGTGCGGAGCGGTGTTCTTTGAGCACTTGGATGTCTCTGGTCACACTGGTCAGTTCTTTCCTGGTAAAATCCCTTGGTTTTCAAGAAACACAAGCAAAGCATGTTCTTTATGTCCAGAGAACAGACCTGCACATGTTTTTGATCTCTCAAATCAGAAGATCAATATTAAATAGAATTGCCATTAGTTGTGTTAAAGACCTGATGCTTCAGCATAGCTTCATCTGTTCTTGTGACATAGGTAGAACGCATCAGTGAGGTAGGGGAGGAGGTGGAGGGCACAGCCAGCCTATTTCTTATGTCAGCGGAGGAGCCAATCTCAGAGACACAAGGAAAGAAGGACGCATACCTTATATTGTGTAGACAAGGATGGTTTGTCACTGCCTGTCTTTCTTTTTCTGTATCTGGGTTAAAGGATAGAGGGAAGCATTCGTCAGGTTACTTCCACTGAATTTTAATTTAAAAATAGACAGATATAACCTGTAAGTCGAATAACAAAGGAGAGTAGTGGACACCACAAAATATTCTGGCTGCTGTGATTTATTATTCTATGATAGGTAGGGATGGACTGTGGACATCTGAAGTGATTATATACACTTTAGGAATGTCAAATCACCGGATTCTCCCTATGTTCTATTTATTGTTTTCCCTTCTCTGTGGCACTTATGCAAAACACCTCTTTACTTACCAGGGTTTTAACTTTTGAGTACCGTGAGTAAAATCAGTGACAGGCCCGGTATTCCTAGGCAGTAGGTATATAATGAAGTTTAAAGCTGTCCGCATTCCTCTCAATTTTATGCATTTCATTTTCTTACTGTGGTTCTTCTTTACTGATTAGAAATTCCTTAGTGCTTAATAAGGAATTTGGAAGCACTTCCCCACTGGCCTTTGAAAAAGATACTTCCTTGCAGAATACTCCAGGGGGCAGTGTTTCCTAATACGTCTCAGCACCCGTGACTGCAGGATGGACTAGTTTGAGAAATGGACAGCTGCGTGGAAAATGAGAAAATCTTTCCCTTCCTTCGAAGTCAGTTTGCAGCTGGTGACTTGCTCACTTAGAAGACCTTGTGGAGCAAGGAGCGTGAGCCGTGCTCACAGTTTGGAAAGTCATAGCGAGAAACACATTGACTTCCCAGGGCTTCATAGCCACAGTTTTTTACTAAGAAAGAATTTTGAATTGAAAAGGAATTACTTCTGAGCGTGCAAACAATTGGTTACAGACACACTTGCTGTCAGAACAGTGTTTTTACTGATGTTCAGGCAGCCTCAGCAGCCATGTGAAGGTTTCTCTATCTCTCTTTCTTGGTTGGATTACATTCTTTTCGATAGTTTAGGTGAAACATGGTTAGAAATAAGTCTGAGAATTATCTGAGATTTTTGGAGAAACTTCAGTACCTCTAATCAGATCATCTGAAAACAAGTAAGTAAACATTTATTCCAGTTAAATGGTTCAATGGGCACATGTTGGTGTTTTTCACATTTTCCATGGTTTGAAGCTGGCCTGTCATCTACATATAATGGCATTTACTTTCTGGTTAGTTCTTGAACATGAGCAACTTAAAATCAAAGTATTTTGTAGGAAGGTGATGACTTAAAAATAGTCTACTTTTAGGATTCCAGTAAAAAGAAGGAAGTTTTAAAAAGCAAACAAAGTTATTCAATATTATTTATTTGGTTGCTTTGGGGAAAATTGATAGATTACCTTCTAATCCCCAACTGTGAAAGTTTTAAAATTATTCCTGAGACACCTTTAAAAGACGCACTTAGGTAGTATAGTCTTTTGATGAGACAAGAATTTATTTTGAATAGAGTTTTTCTGTCTTACCAAAATCTGCTTTACTTAGGTAATACTAAAGTGTTCTTAAGGACTACCTACTCACTTCCTAATAACCTTTTATGATTTTCAAATGTTCAGCAGCTCAGTCGTAAATTTTATTATTTTGTTTTATCTTTTAGTTGAATAAGCGAGAACTTGGAAATGAGTAGTTGATTGCCTACTTTCATGCTGTTTCAAAAACTGTTCTCTAACTCCTCTCCCCAAAGGAATCCTATGTTAGTAGTTGTTAGGTAAACTTTGTACACTAAGATGTCTGGGTTTGGAGCTTATGTATGTGTGTACATATTCTATAAATATGGGTGTATATATAAATATTAATTGTGTTCGGTCTGGAGTCTGGCACAACTCCATTATGTGGGCTAGAGAGTAAAATAATATGGATGGTAAAGTACTAAATGAAACATAATATTTATTTATGAAAGGTACAGATTGTTAAATAGGCAGGGTCGCGCTGTGAACATTGTGTACGAGGAGACAGGCCCTGGACCTCCTGGAAAGAGCTGCTCAGAAGTCGTGAGACTGTTTTGTGTTTTGTGTTTTTCTTTTGATTTCTCAAACAGAAAGCTTAGAAAACACACTGAGATGTTATTTACAGGGAATGCTCTGACACATCTCAATGGTGTGTGGTCAAGTAGGGCAAGCACTCACTGATGACTGAGTTTCATGTTCCAGCATCATGCATATTCATTAGGGGTTTTCAGTGTGGGTCTGCTCTGGAGAGGCACAGAGAGGACAGTTTTTAAACCCTGAACATGTTCAGTAGTGACACCTCCTCAGAAAACAGCCCCACAGCAGTGGAGATTAAAGGAGTGGCATCAAAAGTGATTTAATTTAGCAATTATACTTTCTCTTGTAAAACAGAACGAACAAAAAATGCTATATTTTTTGGAGAAAAGTTGTCAATATATAGGAGATTTGTTGCTTGTCTCAAGAGAAGAGTCATTTGTGTTCTTTTGGGGAGCCAGTGCCTTACAGAATTTGTATACACTGTAATTATTCAGGACTAGGGAACAAATAATTGTATCGTATTTGTTACAAATTGTATATGGCTTTGTTTTAACATTCCCCCAAATAAAATGGTTTCATTCTCTCCATAGAGAAAACATGACTGTCAGCTTGTGTTTGTGCCTCTTCTTTCTGTCTTTGAAAACCTCACACTATAACAGGCGGGAGGCAGCAGCAGCAGCAGAGAGAGAGAGAGAGAGAGAGAGAGAGAGAGAGAGTGTGTGTGTGTGTGTGTCTTCTGGCAGGAGGGCAGGAGAAATGGTGTGCCCACTTCTGTTTCCTGCAACATTAGGAAGCGTGGTCATCTGCTAAGATAAGAGGAAAGGCAGGACAGGCAGTGGTTTGGGAGAAGGGCAGAAGATTTAAAAGAGTATTGCAAAAAATTACAGCTCACTCTGCAAGCAGCCAGCTGGTGTGGGGCAGTGCTGAGGCCAGCTGAGAGCTGGCTACTGTGTGGCCATAGCCAGGAGCCTGGGTCTGGGCCATGAATCCGGCCGTAGCCAGGAGCCTGGGTCTGGGCCATGAATCCATACCTGGTCATGGTTCTGTGCCCCAGGGCACATTCAGAGTTCTTGCAGACTATTGCTGCCCTTTGAAGATGGGAACATTAATGTCTGACACATGGAGTTGTTCTAAAGATGAAAGAATCCTGGCACCAAGCATGTGGTCAGCACCCAACTTTTACTGTTGGCAGTGCTTATGGATTTATTGTGCCTCTTTTCTATGAGGTCTGAGATTTTACTTTTCTGCCGGTATCCCAGATAGAGGTGCAATGACTGGACGAATTTAAGGCTGGGATTTCTCAGTCATAGGTGGCCATACATTGTGGAAAATAAGAATTATTCATGTCAAAGAGCGCTGTGGCAGAGATACGGGAAGAGGGCAGGAATTGAAGCGAGGAGGCAGCTAACAGACTGGAAGAGACTAAGGCAAAGGCTGGGATCCTGGTGCATTTGGGTGGTGCCTTAGCAGTTGCTGAGAGAGCTGCGGAGGTCAGAGTCAAGACTCACAGGACGGTGAGGCTAAGGGCAGGCTGAGCTGTGATCAGGCAAGTGTGTGCATTTAAACAAGTGGACAAGATGGTTAGTGATGAAAAAGGGCACCAAAGGCCAGGCTTTGGACTGTGCAGTCTCTGGGTGTGGTGTGCCCCGGGGTGGTGAGAGGCCTGGGGAGGTTGTAGGGCAGCTCTTGGGGTGGGCACAGGAGAACAAGGAGACGGAGAAGAGGGAAGGAATGTGGGCTCAGTGTTGTGTGCTGTGAGGAATTTATGCAGAGTGAGGATGATCTTGGAGCCACAGCAGCATGAGAAATGCCTGTTCCCTCTCCTGGCTATATGGTACCTGCAGTTTATGAGCATGAGGCTGCTGCTTTTGCCCCAGAAGGCATAGAAAACCGTGGCACAGAAAACTCTCTGCTCAAGAGCAAGGCAAGAGGCCTGTTTTTGCATGGATTCTGAGCTCTGGAGTGCAGGAGCATGGTTTGGTTTTGAGAGGGCCCAGTAGAGATTTGGGAACTCCAGAATTGTTTGAGTGTGGGGACCCCGGAGGGCTTACATTGTGGACTCCCTCAAAGGGCCTAAGAACTTGTGTGTGATCTGCCACATGAACCAAGAAAGGGCATTTCACTGTTAGGGTTCAGATGGAGCTAGCACAGATCCCCCTGTTTGCTTTCCTAAGTTTGCAGAAGTGTAATGTCTCTAATCTCTAATCTTCTCACCTCTAAATTGGGATAAAAATACCCATCTGTGCCCCAAAGGTCTCTCAAGAGAACTGATGAGAGAACTACGTGAAGTGGAGGCCCACCCAGCCACATGGTGGGTGCTCATAAACATGGCTTTCCGCCATTGGTTTTCCTGGGTGCTCATAAACATGGCTCTCCGCCATTGGTTTTCCTGGGTGCTCATAAACATGGCTCTCCGCCATTGGTTTTCCTGGGTGCTCATAAACATGGCTCTCCGCCATTGGTTTTCCTGGGTGCTCATAAACATGGCTCTCCGCCATTGGTTTTCCTGGGTGCTCATAAACATGGCTCTCCG
>PVLD010001657.1:0-168158 GCA_004027595.1 Dinomys branickii
TGTTTTTGTGTTAACTAATGTGAAGATAACTATGTAATACAACATCCAGTTCCAATTCCGTACTATATTCTGTATAACTTTGTATTTTCTGTATTGTTTATGGCTTTTCTGGTTCATATGTCTCCATTCTTTTGTCTTTAAAATAAAATTTAAAAAAAAAAAGAAAAAAAAAGTTGTGAGGGGTCATCTAGGGGCAGTGCACAGAAAGCTAAGATGAAATAGAAGGCAGAGAAGCAGGTGCTGTGCACGGAAGCCCTGAGGAAAACCCAGGAAACCAAGGGGAGTAAACTAGGGCCGGAGAGCAGCAGCTGAGTCTTGGTGGAGGGAAAGACCGGAGTCTCCAGAGAGCAACAGACAGACAGCACAGGCGATGAGAGGTTATGGCGCATGGGGATAAGGACCTCCGTGGTCTTCCATGTGGGGGCACAAATTTGGCAAATCGCTACTCAGCTCTGCTGATCAAATAAATAAAAATGACCCAAAGCATTTCAGTCATAAAGGCAATGTGCGCTTAGGGTTATGCAGGCCTGAGCTCAGTTTCGAGGTGTTCTATGTGAGGGATGTTAGGGGAGTTGTCTGACATCTCTGAGCTTTCTTTCCTTGTCTGCATCCTGGAGATAACAATGCCTTCCTCACACCCTAGGTGATGATGATACTATTGTATTTGCTATTTCACACCCCTGGGACCACAATAGGATGTGGGGGGCAGGGAGAGAGAGTGTGTATCACTCCATGCCAAATACACTAAATTTATGTGTGAAGAATCAGACATAGAAGAAAAATATTTTAGCATACATATTATTTACAAACAATACTTAGTTGGCTGTGGTGGCACATGCATGTAATCCCAACACTTGGGAGGCTGAGGCAGGAGGATCACTGAGAGTTTGAGGCCAGCCTGGGTTACAAAGTGAGCTTAAGGCCAGCTTCCACCGCATAGTGAGACCCTGTCTCAAAAAGACAAAACAAAACAAAACAAAAAAACTGGCCAGGAATGTATCATTGAAAACCAAGAGAGAACAAATCCTGATAATTGTTCAGGTAGTAAAAGATGGGAAATACAAAAGTATACAATACTCTTTATTACTAATTTTCAATGTATAACATATTATTGTTATTTATTTTACAATTTTCATGCTTTTAATAAAGGGTTTTTAAATTTTTACAAGTCCTTTTTTCCGGTAGGCATTACTGTGTACCTTTTGTCACAGCTTAGCTGCTGGCGGGCTCTGGCTAGCAGGTCTGAGGACAGAGTCGAGGACAATGATCTTCTCCCCTTTCGCCCCTGGTCAAAGCATCAGGAACCAGTGGGGCTTGGGAAGTAGCAACACAGTCAGGGCTGCTCAAGTATCAGTGAAACAGGGCTCTCTGTGTTGCCACAAACAGTAGCAGGTTTCTGTTATGGTTTGAATATGTTCCTCTTGTTGGTAGGAATATGAATGAAGACCACCACTGTGGAAATCAGTATGGAGATTCCTCAAAAGACTAAAACAAGAAATTCCACTTGACTCAGCTATGCTCCTTCTAGGTATCTTCCCAGAAGAGTTAAACACATCATTACAGTATACATTCATGTACATGTTTATAGCAGAACAATTTATAACAGCTAAATTTGGGAAGCAGCCTCTAAGTCTACCAACAGATGAATGGATAAAGAAAATATGGTATTTATGCATAATGGAATACTACTGTGCCATAAAGAAGGATAAATTTGAGTCACTTGTGGGAAAACAGATGCACCTTGAGACGCTAATGTTAAGTGAGATAAATCAGACACAAAACTTAAATATCACATGTTTTCTCTTATACGAGAAACTTAAATTATAAATAAAGCACAAAATAAAAGATAGAGAATCAGAAGTAGAGAGACAGCTGTTTGTCAGATGGGAGGGGGATCAAGAGATGAAGGGGGAGATGGAGAAATGGAGAGGAGGAGAAGGAATTAAGATGTTTTATGTACATGTACCAGCTCCACATGAGGAACATAAAAGTTATGTACCACACATACTAATAAAAAAAGAAAAAAGCTCAGCCCTCAAATTCAGATGTTCATGGTATTTGCAAGTGGAGCATCATGACAGACTAGGGTTAGATGAGGTCATAAAGGCGGAGCCCCTGTGATGGCATTAGTTGCTTTATAGAAAGAAGACAAGAAGGAGAAGTTAACAGGCTCGGTCTGCCTGCCGCGTAATGTCATCTGGCACGTTATGATGTACCGAGAAGGCCTTCATCAGATACAGCACAGATGCCCACCCTGCTCTTGGCCTTCCTACCTTTCCCACTATGAACTACACAGACTTCTGTTCTTCTTGTATTACCCACTGTCTGGAATTTTGTTATGACAATAGACAATGAGCAAAGAGAGCTTCCTCTTGTATAAGAAGTTTCCAGAGAAACACAACCAATAGGATACAGATCTAGAGGCAAATACCAGTATCAATAGAGATATTGATAGTCTAAGGAGTTGGATGATGTGATTGTGGAGGTTTGTGGAGCAGACCAGCAGACTGGTACCCAAGGCAATTTGGGTCTGAAGGCCAAATCTGCTGGCAGATTCTCCTCTTCCTCCAAGGGAGCTAGTCTCCCTTCTATGGAGGCCTGACCCTCCACTGTGAAGGATAATCTGTTTTACTCAAAGTCTACTGATTTCAGTGTTAATCTTACCGTTAAAAATATCTTCACAGAACGATGCAGAATAGTGTTTGACCAAAATAACTAGCAACTTGACACATAAAGTTAGCACAAGCAAACAGTGGGTTCTCACCAGGCACTGTACCTTCCAGCACTTGATCTTGGGCTTCCCAGCCTCCAGAAGTGTGAAACATTTCATTGTATGTAAGCTCCCCGGATTATACTATTTCATTACAGGAGCCCAAAGGAGCTGGGACACTGGGATCTCATTATCTTTTAAGAAACAATTGGTCCTAGTGTTGAAGATGTTTTAAAGTTACATAAAATTATAAAGTATAAAGAAGAAATTTAAAGCTGGGCATGCTGGCACGCCTGCAATCCCAGCACTTGGGAGGCTGGGGCAGGAGGATCTTTGCAAGTTTGAGACCAGCCTGGGCTACAAAGTGAGCTCAAGGCCAGCCTGAACTGTATAGCGAGATAACTGTATTGCCTCAAACAAAAAAAGAAAAGAAGAAGAAATTTAAGATTCTATAATCCCCACATGCAGTGATTACCTGTATTAAATTTTTCACATATTTCTTGTAAACATTATCTATGGACACATATGCTTTTTATTTTTAAAAAAATGAGGCATATATATATATATATATATATATATATATATGACTGTGTTATATACCCCTATGTTTTTGTTTTGTTTAATACAGGATGGCCTTGAACTCAAAATCCTCCTGACTCAGCTTCCAAAGTGCTAAGATTACAGGGAAGCATCACCAGACCTAGTTTTATTTGCTGGTTTTTTATTTTGACCTTTTAGAATGTTAAAACCAGCATTCCTTCCTTGTCTTGCTTATCTTTCTATTTTTCAGTCTTCCAGGTCGCCTCACAATGATATCTCAGACAGAAGAGGCAGGACTGTGCTTCAGTTGAGGGAGGGGAAAGTTCACAATTGGAGTTCTCGGGAGAGCCACAGCAGGCAGGGGTTTCCCAGGCGAACATTCACTCTGTTGTGGATTGGACTATGTACCCCCTCCATCAAAAGACATGTCTAAATCTTGACCCTGGCACCTGTAAACATGACCTTATTTGGAAATACAATCTGTGCAGATGTAATTAAGGATCTTGAGTAAAGATCATTCTGGATTTAGGGTGGGCCCTAAATCCAATGACTTCTGACCTTATTTTATAAAAAGGAGAGACCTGAGACAAGGACCTGAAGTTACAGGGATGGGGTGGTGGGCAGCTGTGAAGACAGAGGCAGAGGGTGGAGTGTGGCAAATACAGGCCAGGCAGCGCCAAGGACTGCTGTCACTACTGGCAGCTAGGAGAGAGGTGTGGAACAGGTTCCCCACTCAGAGCCTCCAGAACGATTCGTCTTGTCCACACCTTGATTTTGGGCTTCCAGCCTCTAGAATTGTGAGCAAATAGGTTTCTGAGATTGTAAGCCACCAAGGTTGGGGTAATTTGTTACAGCAACCCTGGGAAGTTAGTATGTCCTCCTTTTCACTTTATTCTTGTTTCCTTTGCCTGGTGAACACCGAGCATCTTCCAAGAAGACCTAAGAAGTCTTGGTAAGTAGGGTCAGGCCTACTTCAGCTTCTTGAACAAGAATGTCACTGGAATTTTTCCCAGAATAAAAATTACAGAATATATACTAAGAGCAAGCCAGGCTCTCTGTCTCTAAACATTCAAGTTGATAGAGGCAGTGCAACCCTGTAAGCAAAACTCTTAATAGTGACTTACAGTTTACAAAGTATTTAGAAGGAGGCCCATCAAACCTTTAAAAATAAAGGCACAACTTTGTCAACTCCCAGTAACAGCTATAAAGACATCTCCACTCAGGAGCATGTTGGGATCCGTTTAGAGCACTGTGCGCCTGAATTATTAAGAGGTGCCTCCCTTTCTCTGGTCAAATGGTTGTTGATGCAGAGAACAGCTGTGGCGATACAGCAAGCAACAGCCCACACTGCACAGAAATGATTCTTTTGTAACTAAAAATCACTTTGTTCATAAACATTGTATTTCAGAAGTTGTTTTTTTTTTTTAGACCTTCTTAGGTATTTTTGTATCCTGTACTAGCACTACATGAAGCAAAATCTTACTGAGTTTCCCCTCCATCATTATGCCAGTGGTAAGGAACACGTGTCACACTTTCTAAGGAAAGCTGTGGAGGAGGGTGTGAGGAAGCATCACAGTGGGATGATTCTCACATGACAAGGAGGATCTATAACAATTGAAAGTAGATCAAATTTAAAACAAGTACTAGCTTCCCAGGCTAGAGAAACTGGTTTTCAAATTAGTGCTTTAATTGATAGAAATTAATTTTGTGTGGTTTCAAATACCAACAGCTCATTTAATTTTGTTTTCAGGAATTTACTTATTGTGCTGTGTTATTTTATTTCCGTGCTCATTCATTTTGAATGAATCTAACTTTACCAAGTGTACTAATTTTGTTGTAGAACTAAAAGTGGAGACAGGAACGGTGCAAGAGAGCATTGAGAACATTTATTGAAAAGATTTCTTCATTTACATTTTTGTCTTAGTCACTTTCTTCATTGCTGGGGCAAAATATCTGACACTGGCAACTTAGGGAAGGAAAGATTTATTTTGGCTCACAGTTTGTAGAGGTTTCAGCCCATGATCAGCAGGCTCCGAGACAGAATGGCATGGCACAGGGATGTGGCAGAGGAATGTTTCTCACAGCATGGTGAACAGGAAGCAAAGATAGAAGGAGGAGTCAGGAAGGGAAGTAAACCTTCTGGATCATTCCCTCGGTGAGCTACCTCTTCCAACCAGACCCGACCACCTAAGAGCAAGTCAGCTAGAAGCACCTGTAATCTAGTCATCTTCCAAAAGCTCCTCTTATGGGCCCACAAGGCTCTTGGGGGACATCTAGATAAACCATAACTTTTTTTTTTTTTTTTTGGTTTCTTCTGTGAGTCAGACAAGGGGCCACACGGGGACCACAGGGAGAGATATGCTAGCACCACAGAACCCGGAGGAGGGCACTACAGTCAGCTAAGGGAACTGATGTCTTCACAGAAACATGAAAATTCTCCTCGCAGAGCACCAGAGGAATGGGCAATAATGGGGCACAAAACAGAAAAAGCCACATGTGTAAGACATAGAGGCTCTGGAGATCTCAGAACATTTGAGAAAATGAAAAACCGCAAAAGGTGGGAACGTGGAGGCTGAGGAGTCAGGAGAACATCTGTGAGATTAGGTCTTGAGTTATGACCTGAATGCCGGCTGCTTGTGTGGTTGTAAACAAAGACTTGTAATGGTAGAGAAGCATATGTAAGCATCAGTCTGAGCCCAGATGCACGTGTTTGTGGGCACAACTATGGTCAGTATTTTATATAATCAATAAGATTACTGGCTGGGCATGGTGGCACATGCCTGTAATCCCAGCACTTGGGAGATCCTCATTGTCGTGTGAGAATCATCTCACTGTGACGCTTCCACACACCCTCCTCCACAGCTTTCCTTAGAAAGTGTGACATGTGTTCCTCACTGCTGGCAGTGGGAGGCTGAGGTAGGAGGATTGTTGCAAGTTCCAGACCAGCCTGGGCTACAGAGTGAGCTCAAGGTCAGCCTGAACTGCATAGTAAGACGCTGTCTCAAAAAGATTAAAAAAAAAAAAAAGATTACTGCTGTCAAAATAGCCACCAAAAAGCTAGAAAAGAAGCTAAGGAAGGAAGGGAAAAGTAAAGAAAGCAATCACAATCAAAAAGAAGAAGGAAATTGTGGAGAAATATGAGAATGACATTCGTGTGACCAATCTCACTAATATTACAGCATGTCAAAATCCACCATCTTGACAATGTTACAGAGAAAAGATTTGTATAAGGAAGCTAGTGTTGCTAAAGGTGTTATTCAAATTAGTAAGTCACAATCAACAGTGTTAGATGAGATAGAAAGGCTATTCTTAGTGGGGACAAACAAGAGGCAGATGGCAGGTGATAGCTTAGCTGAGTCTATACTTTGTGAAACAGGGTTATAAGTGCAGATCTCATAGAGGATGATCCATCAACAAGTGATAATGGTGAAATATTTCACACCAATAAGGGGTGGTTTCACAATTTTAAAGTGAGAACTAAGGTTCATAGCACAACTAAAGATGGTGAAGCAGCCAGTGCTGATAAAAGAACTGCTGAAAATTGTATACACCACTTCGAAATGATGACTCAGAGAAGTGACTTTTGCTCTCATCAATTTTCAACTGTGATGAAATTGGCTTTTTCTGGAAGAAAATTCCCAGGAGAACATATATGACTCAGGAAGTGAAGAAAATGCCAGGCCACAAGCCTATGGAGGATAGACTAAACTTATTGCTATGTGCCAATGTGAGTGGTGACCTCAAGATAAAACCTCTCTTGGTTTATCACTCTGAGACCCCATAGGAGTCATAAAGAATACCCTAGGGGTCATGTGAGGATCTAAAGCAAAAGCCTAGGTAACAACAGTACTTTTCTTGAGTGGATCAGGGAGGCTTTCTGTCCTACCATTAAGAAATACCTAGAAAATGAAGCCTCTCCTCACCATGGACATTGCTCTTGCTCACTCATGAGATTTGGAAGATGAATTGCCTGAGGAATTCCCATTGTTCTCTGTTGAGCTCCTCCCACCTAACACAACTCCTCTACTGCAGCCTAAGGACCAGCAGGTTATAGCTAACTTGAGGAAGCTGTACACCAAGAAACTGTTCCTGAAGTGCTTATAAACGGTCTCAGATAGTGTACAGATTTAACTCTTATAGAATCTTAAAAGGAACATTATAACATCGTTTCCTGTGTGAGGTTGATTGAGAAATCCTCGAGCAGTGTCTCTCCTGGAAGAAAGTATAGCCTAAAATTATACAGGAAAGAGACTTTGAAGGCTGTGTAGAGGAGTCTGATCTTTCTATGGCTGATAGCATGTGGTCCCTATAGCACAGCCCACAGGCTTGTAGGGAGACAGAGTGAAGTTGAGGAACTGGTGGAGGAACACTCAGAGGAGCTGTCTACAGAGGAACTTTAGCAACTTCTGGCTGAGCCACAGAGAATGGCAGCAGAGGAGCTTTCTGAAGAGGAGGGTGTGTATCAACAATCAGTGCAGCAAAGTCCTTCTGAAATAAAAGACATCCTGAAAAAAAAGGACAGAGCTACAAATATTTGTAGAGAAGACCCACCCAGACAGAGAAAATGCCAATCATTGCATTCACTGGCCTAATGACAATGTCATGTCATACTACAGAAGAGTGTTAAAGGAAAGACGGAAACAGAAAACCTTTGGCCAGTTTTTAGTTCTGAAAAGGTTGAGACCTCGTGAGCCGGAAGCATGTCCTGGTGGGCTACAGCCTCTCCCAAAGAGAGAAAGGACACCAGAGAGCCAGAGTCCTGATGTTGTTATGGAAGGGGACTCTCCTTCCAAACAATAGCCACCTTCCATTTTATCCTCCCTTCCTGCAAGCCAAAGATGTCAACTTGAATGGGCAGTATAGTATGAAATTGTTGTTTCTGGTAAACCAGCAACTTTTATAACTTTTTGGTGAATATACTAGGAAAATTATTGGTGTTTCTAGTAAATTATGCCTATTATACAACCCTTTTTTAATTATGAAAAGGTTAGTTAAGGGGTGCTTTGTGACGTTTAGAACACAATAGGGATAGTTCTATTATTTCCTATGGGAAAAAATAGTCTTGACCTACAACAAATGAGTTACAACCAGCCCTCACGAATGAATTGATTTTATAAGTCAAGGGTCCTCTGTGTTATCTGAACTCTAGCACCCAAACTATGAATGGAATATGAGACAGGATCTGAGCTTCTTCCCTTACTCTAAAACCATTGTGTGGCCAAGGGACTTGGCATGAAAGGAACCATCTTTTACTCTATATACTTGTAGTAGGCAAGCTTAATGAGGGATGACGTTTGAACACTTCAAACCAAATTCCCTTGGTTTACAGTGTTAAGCAACTTGTTATTTTAAGCAATTTAGACATATATTTGCATATACAAGCAAGCACATTCTTTGAACTGAAGCCCATTATATAACCTCACTTATCCCTGCAGGTAATAAACTGCTGTAAATGCAGAATTAGATATATGCAGGGTTCTCAGTGTGTGCAAGTATATATAGATCAAGAAGAAAAAAAAATCACACACTAGTTAGGGACAATAACTGCCTTCCACTTCACTTACCTCTTATGAATTATTTCTGCTCTCAACTTTAAATCAAGAAAAGCACATCATATTTCCTAACTCGTGCTATCAGATAAGTACCAAGAGAACTCATATTCATAGCAGCAGTGCAGAAATGTGTTGGGGTGAGCTATGTGGTTCTGCTGCAGCAATATGTAGGAACAGAGCATTCTCCACACTTCCTTTTCTTTCACCCTGAATTGGACTCAAGGTATTTCATTCATTCATTCCCTTATTCAACACATCTTTTAAGACTCCAAGCATACACATGTTTTGAATAACAGTGGGCTTTCATGTCAAATGAAGCACAGTTCTGCTTTCCAACCCCTGATAAGGACTTGAGAAGTTTGAATTCTTAATGGTGCTTGAGTAAAAGACAGTGTTTATGTTATACTTATTTTCAATTCTTCTCGGTTCAAAGAGACAGCACAGCCTCTGAAGCCAAGTTGTCTGGGGCTTGAACTCCAGCTCGGTCATCACAAGTATTAACCCTTGGCAAGCTCTTTGTCTATTAGGAGCCTTGGGCTTTTCACTGAAATGTATATCCTAATAGAACCTACGTGAGTGTGGTGAAGATTAAAACGATTTTAAAGGACCTAGACAAGACCTGGAAGGGTTTAGTAAACGCTCAGGCAATTTTGTGGTTGTTACAACACAATGCCTAGAATTTAGACACAGAGTTTCATTTCTGCCTAGGAACCTCTCATTGTATACTTTCTGTGGCAGGGAAACACCCTAGCTGGTTCTGGGGGACTCAGATAGATAAGTAATTTAGATACATATTGCTTGTATTTTACCAGGTAGATAAGACCTGTACACAGATAATTATTTACAAAGTAGATGTGCTCAAGCCTGTATGCCAGATGAAAAAAGCAGGTGTTAGCTACCTATTGATGTATAACACATTTCCACAAACTTAGTACCTTAGGACAATATGTGTTTATTATCTCACAGTTCCTGTTGGTCAGGGATCTGAGCATGATTTAGCTAGAACCTCTGCTTCCAGGTCACAATCAAGGTATTGGGCAGGACTGTTTTCATCATAAGGCTCAATGGGAAAGGATCTTTTCCAAATTAAAGTTGGCAGAATTGAGTTCCCTGAGTGTTATAGGCTTAAGGGCCTCAGTTTCTTGTTGGCTGTTGGCTAGAGATCCCTCCTCAGTTCCTTGATATGTAGGCTTCTGTAAGACAGCAGCTGACTTCATCAAAGAATGTAGTCCAAAAAAAAAAGAAAAAGTGATCGATAGGGTCTACCAGCAAGATGGAAGTTACGATGTTGTATCACGTAACTGCGGAAGATGACAATCTGCTCAGAGCAGTGGGGGGAACAAAACTATCCACAACACCACTCTCTGATGCTTGGAGCCACCATGCACTGTGTTCCCACCAATCACATACAGCGACCCCATCTCCTCATGTTCCCTCAGTGACTTTTTCCTACTTAGATACTTGGAGAGAGCCAGAAGACCAGCTTAGTTTACTATTTTGTTAGCAACCCCAAGCTCTGTGTCAGCTGCCCACACACTAATCTTCTCTCCTTTAGTCGTTATGCTGCTCTGTCTGGCCCCCCAAGTTCTCCCTGATTGGCTCAGTGCGCACATCCCCTATCTGCTAAAAGATTTGCTTCCGGCAATTAATACCTGCTCACAACTTTCTCCAGAGAACTCCCCTTTTAGTTCCCTAGAGCCAAAAGATTCTGGGAACTCCCAAACCCTCATGGTGGCCTTTAGCCAATGACTGACGGTACAGGAGTGCAAAAATTTAGCTCCCTTGCTTTGTCGGCAGACAAAGCTTCCTGGTTAATTTATCCCTGAAAGCTACTACAGGGTCAGGTTGAGGATGGGACTGCGCTGTAAGCCACAACCTTGTGACTTAAGACTGAAGCCCCTCCATTTCCCCCACCCCACTTCCATCCTGGCCAGTTCATATGTTAACATCCTAACCCCCAGTGTGGTGGTTTTGGGAGGGAGGGCTTTTGCAGTCATAGGGTGGTATCCTCATAATGTTTTTATAAAGGAGGCCCTAGAGAGCAACTTTGTCCCTTCCACTATGTGAAGACACAATGAAATACAGCTGCCCATGAATCTAGAAGGAGCCCCCACCAGACATAAAATCTGCCTGTGTCTTGATCTTTAACATGCCAGTCCAGCCTACTGAAGAGTAAGAAATAAATTTCTGTTGTTCATAAGTCACCCACACTATGGTATTTTTTGTTCATCAGCCCAAATGGACCAAGCTACTTGGCTTCTTTTTGTTTCCTATTCTGCTTTTCCTACTCCCTTACTGATTTTTCCTGGGGTAACTTGCTTAATAAATTACTTTCACACAAATCCTCTCCCTAGGATCTGCTTCTGCGGACACAGCCAAAGACAGCTGGTGCCACATGTAGTCCTAGGAAGCTGATTTTAAGGTGGGATTCTGGACTTAGCTTATTTACCAGCAGTATGAAAATGGGGCCCTATGCCTATAGTAGATCGTGCTTTATATCTTTTTGTATTTGTTAGAAATGTCATAATTTATATGAAGAAAGTTTCATATTATATTTCATCTTACCTAAGTGTAAGAATGTATAAAATAACCCTCCAATTAGTACCATACGATAAAGCATCAAAAAGGCACAATTCTTTATGTACCTGACTTAATTGTGGTGTTCTATATTTTTGTCTCATTGCAGTTATTAAGACATTCACCCTTGGTTAATTGTGTCAGGATAAAGATGGAAACGGACACACTGGGTAATGCAATACCTCTAATGTTTGAGAACACAGAAATACAGCAATTAGTGCTATGTCATCGGGTGCAATTGGGCTTAAACACATTCAGAGGATGTAAGAAAGCTGTGTAAGTGGGGACCCAGACTCCTGTGTCATCCACCAATGAATGCATCTCCATCTGGCCACCCTTGCAGCCTCACAGGAAATCCACTATGATGAGGTGATAGGGGAACTATCCCAAGTTTGGAGCACAGATGGACTGGCTCAGTATAGCGTGAACTTAATGGACTCCTGATGCACTAAAGCCTCATTTGGAGGTGGCTCTGAGATCAACAAGGGTAAATTATTTGCCTAGGCAGAGTTTGGCATTGATGTGGCCATCAGCTTTGGAGAAATGGAGAGAGAAATCTCATGGTAAGGGGAGTATGTATTTATTCATGAAAATGGCAAAGAACTCAAAATTGCTCAAAGGACTGAAAAGAGCATGATACTAGATTTGAGAGAAGATGACCTAAGGGATTGGGCAAAATGGGGGTGAAGATCTTTGTGTTGCCCATTCATGCCAATCAAAGAGCATCCGTTGCAGAAGAAATGCTAAGTAACCATGTAGACAAGACGATTCATCCAGGGGATGTCAATCAACCTTTCTCCTTAGCTACAGTGGTGGTTAAGCTTAATTTTGTAAACTTGATGGACTTGGAGGCCACTGAGGGGAGTGGCATAGCACATTTCTAGATGTGTCTAGGTGGGTCATGAAGGCATCATCTTGGGTGGCGCATTTGGTCCTGTGTCCCTTTTTCTCTAGCACTGTTCCCCCACCTCCATAAACTAAATGTCTTTGCTCTGCTACACCATTTTGCTATAAAGTTTCTGCCTTGGAGCCATCCCACCTGGATGAAATTCCCTGAAACTATGTGTGGTGGCTTGACCACTGGTAGTCGACCTGGAACACCCAGCTGAACTAAGCGCGGTGCTGGGTGTGGAAGGCCCGCCTGAGGGCTTGTTGCTGGCAGCGTGGGAAGCAGAACTGCAGAAGAAGAATGGAGGCTGCTGGGAGCTGGTAGAAGCTCTAAGGAGATGCTGGTTTTCTTGGAGGGGCTCGTCATGCTGGCCTTCCTGATGAACTTGGCTGCTTCCATCCTCCGAGGAGCTCAGGGCTTTGTTGGCGTGGAGAATAGCTTCCGTTCTTCTGAGGAGCTGTAGTCTTCACCTTCAGCTTGGATGTCGTCTCCTGGCTTCCAGTGCGGACCCTTTGGCTTCTACCTTGGCTCCTTCAGCCTTCTAGTGTAGACTCACTAGCCTTCTGTCGCAGACCATCAGCCTCCTGATACGGACTTGCACGAAATGCTGCAGTGAACTCCAGACCCTGTACAGAATCCTTCTTTCTCCAGTGTGCAGACACTCTCTGCACGCTTCCTCGTCCAACTCTTTGGTTGGCCATCGTAAGCTGATCTTGTAATTTCTTATACATTTGTGTATCTTATGTTATATCTGTTTCTCTAGTAAACCCTGACTGATACAGTATGTGTTTTAGCCACTGTCTCATCACTGGAAAAAAATACTCAAAAGCCACAACTGAAAAGAAGCCTATTTTGGCTCATGCTGTTTAGAAGATTCAGGCCATAGTTAGCTGGCTCGAATGCAGGAAGAACACAGTAGGATTTAACTGAGGAAAGCTTCTCGTGTCATGGCAGCTAGCAAGTGCATGAAAGGAGGAGCCAGATAGGGAGATATATCCTTCTGGGTCATGGCCCCAGTGAATCACCTCTTTGCACAGGACACCATTTTGTTAAAGCACATTCAACTCTTATGCTCCCATGATCTGAACACCTTCCCCATACAGAATTTACAGTGACATTTTAGATCTAAAAACATAATATCATAATACTAACTAACCCTTTTCTCCTTTAAATTGCAGGAAAGCTGACTAACACAGAAATTTGATGCTGGAGAAGAGGATTGTTGCTGTGGCTGTAACTAACAATATGGTTCAGAAACCTTTGGAACACATTTGCCAGAGGAATTTAGAAAGCTTTGGAGATGTGGGTTAGAGAAGCCCTAGAATGTTGTAAGCGGTTCTTGAGGGTGACTCTGGTCAGAGCTCGGAAGTCCAGAATGACAGGAATATGGACTGTAAAGTCTAGGCTCATGTGGTTTCAGGAATAAGGATTCTTTGGGGAATTATACTAGAAGGCATGCATGTTATACTCTGGAACACATTTGTCTATATTTTGTCCAGGTCCTGAGACTTTGCAGGAGGCCGAATTTAAGGGCTATGGACGAGTTGACCTGGTGGAGGAAATTTCGACACAGCTCTGTATTCAGTCTGTGCAATGGGTATTGCTAGCTGTTTTCCACCAGATTTATAGTGAGAATCAGGGGCAAAATGCAGAGCAAAAATTCTTTTAAAAATTTAAATTTCAGCTGCAAAAGAATCATATGTAAAGTTGCAGTGTGTTTGCTGACAGGATTAGCATTATTAAAATGAAACCAGGTATTCTCTACAAGAAGAAGAAGAAAGATCACTTAAAGACATCTGGAAAATCAGCAAGCTCTCACCCATCACAGGCTCAAGGGCCTAAAAGTGTAAACCTTTCATTTGAGAAGAGAGTCCCTGAGACCTCTGCTCAAAAAGGACATCCAAGGGATTGGTTCCTCAAGATTCATTCCCCCTATGATCAGCCATCTTGGCACTCAGAGGCTGCTGCAGCCATGGTCCAAAGAGGCCTGGCTACCACTCTCAGTCCAGTGGGTCTTAGGGTTGTTCACATGATGTTTGTTTTGCCAGCATGCACAGTGTAAGAGTTGTAGGATCAAGGAGTTTTCCACTCAGCTTTGGATAAAAGCCTGAGAGAGACCAGGCAAGTAGTCTCTGAGCAGGTATTGTGTGAAGCTATGGGAATGAAGGCAAAAGTTCACTGGAGACCCCAGGAAGTAAGAGACCATAGGGACACAGAACATTTGATAAGAAAAAGCTGAAGTCAGGATGAGGGGTTAGACCAGTGGTGCAGCACCTGCCTAGCAAGCATGAGGTCCTGAGTTTGATTCCTGGTACAAAAAAAGAGAGAGAGAGAGAGAGAGAGAGAGAGAGAGAGAGAGACAGAGACAGAGACAGAGACAGAGAGAAGAGAAGAGAAGAGAAGAGAAGAGAAGAGAAGAGAAAGAAGAGAAAAAGCTAAAGAATGTGAGCAGAGCCAGTCCAAGAGACAGGCCATGTGGTCACCAAAGCCCTTTGGAACTCACATTTTATCAACATGTGCCCTGGATACTGGATATGGAGCAACAGGACTTAATGTTTGCCCTTCTGGGCTTCAGTTTTGCTTTGGTCCAATTATTTCCCATCCCTTTATTCCTCCCTTTTGGAATGGGGATGTTTACCAAACTAAACCTCTCCTCTTATAAAATGTGGATATTGGGAATTATGCCCTAGCAGCAGAAAAGCTGAGTACCTTTATCCTTGCCCAGTAGATTTATGAGTGTAGTAGCTATGCTGGCAGAAATGGGGGCTACACACGAGTCAAAACATGGACTCCTTCTCACTAAAGCTGGCCTAACTGCTGTTCTTGCTGAATGTCTCACCTTCCAACATCAGAGATTGACCCTGAGTCTCCCACATTTTTACTTCATAAATCAACCAGTGATTTGGTGGCAAGTTAATTACACAGGATCCCTTTGACTCTGGAAAGGGGAGTATATTGTTCTAAGACTTATACAAATTCTGCATATGGATTTACCTGGCTTACCTGCAGCGCCTTAGCAAGATCTACTATTTGAGGACTCAGAATGTCCAATTGGTGACACAGGATTTCACAAAAACATACTTATCCTGTTTTTTGGCCAAGGAAATATTGCAGTGGGTACATGATTCTGACTGCCACTGGTCCTACAACATGCCACATGGTTCAGAAACTTCTACTTGATAGACTAAAACCAGTTTCTGAAGTAATAGCTAGATACTAAGTTAGAAATGACACCTTATGAGGCCAGGGCACTGTCCCTCAGAATGCAGTACTTGTTTTACACCCATAGCTATTACACTATGTTGTATCTTTTTGTAAGTTGGATACATAGCTCTGGAAACCAAGGGTAGAAACAGCTAATACATTGATGTTACTCTACCTTCTCCCAATGCCAAGCTTTTACTGAAAATAGGCAATTTTAGCAACAATTACCTGATTAAAAACATGGTTGTAAGGAGTTCAGGTCCCTCAGGAATGAAGATTTGGGTCACTCCATCAGGCAAGCTACCTAGAGTGTAGAAGAACTGGGTGAGGATGAGGGGATTCTAAAATAGATGGTAGAGAGGTGATGAATATTAATTATTGCCTTTGGGTGAGCTGTGCAGTATCAGTGGCTGTGCTGTGTCTCAAATTAGAGTCTTCAGGGCTGGGGATATAGCTCAGTGGAATATGCGCTTGCCTAGCAAGCACAGGGTCCTGAGTTTGATCCCCAGTACTGCAAAAAAAAAAAAAAAAAAACAGAAATTAGAGTCTTCAATCTAGCAGACAGTGAATTTACTGTGAGAAGCCTGCGGATCTGGGTGGGGCAAGGGGTGGACTGTAATAGGTGCTGTTGGTGCTCTGCCCCCCACGCCATCGGATTCCCTTTACTAGTTCACTGCAGCTGCCCCATTAGCTCCTGTTGGTAGCTCCAACTTCCTGCAGAGAATTTCCTTCCCTTAATCTACAGGAGCCACTTCACCCCAACTCACCCCAGAAGCAGAAATTCTAAGTATTTGTGCCCAACCCCCTGTAGGTAGGACCACAGCCAATGACTGTCTGGTGCAACTCCCTTGCCTCAAGGTGGGATAAGGACACTGTGTAATTTATGCTTCAGAGCAACCTTCAGATCAAGCTGGGGGTGGAATTTCACCTTAAATTATTACTCCCTTGCCTGGCTGCTTCTCCTTCCCTATTCTGCTTACCTTTCTCCCTTACTAGTTTCTCCTGGAAGCACTTCTTTAATAAATTGCTTGCACACACATCCATGGCAACCCAAGACAGTTCAGAAATAAAAATAAACAGAAAATAAATAGCAAATAAACTCTTCGTGGATAGACATGGTTTAGAAGAAAAGAATTTTTTTTTAAATCCCTCGCAGTGTTGTCTAGCTCAGCATGGTATATACCACTATAAGTCAGTTCAGTCTTTGGTTTAGATTTTCTCTTTAGCGAGAATTTGAAGATCCAATGGAGTGATTCCAGTAGTATCTCACCGACTGAGACATCTGTAAATTATCAGTGATACGTTGACGTAAACCATTTGTCCAAGATTTTTTGGACAACTCTGATTTCAAGTTTTCAATCCCCTTGTCAGAACATGTTCCAGACAGCATGTCCCAGTTGCTTGCGGGGGGCGGGGGGTGGGTGTATGTTTAGACAGCAAAGGGGATGGTGTGCTACTCAAGAGGCAGCCTAGGGCAAGAAATCTGAGCGTTATTTAAAGAAAAGAAAATAAGGACCCTGAAATTAAGCAAGACTGGATCTCAAATCCTGGCTGCATCCCAACCAGCTGTATGACCTCGGTCACATTTTATTTATGTTACTAGTTCCTACCTCACAGGATTGAAAATGAGACGACGTTTGCAATCCTTGTCTTGGCTCCTGGATATAGTGCAGTTCAAGAAATGCTTCCTTTCATTGGGGAGGAACAACAGCGGATTAAGGGCCTTCCGAGGAGTTTAGGGACTTTTACTATCTTTCTGGAGCTAGGGGTGACTGGGGGAGGGTAAAGCAAGAGAAAAAACAATTTTCAAGAGTTTTCAGAAATAATTTTTAAGGGTTTTCCTTCGTTTAAATTCGCTGAGCGCCGTTTCCTCCCAGGACACAGAAGACAATACTTGTAGGTCCAGGGGAAAGCGGACGTCGTGTTGACACGGAAGAGACCTTAGGAAGGGAGAAAGAGCCTTGAGACCCTTGGCCACCACGTGGCTTCTGGAGGGCCTCACCCACCCTCCCCCATCTCCGTCTCCGCCCGGTTTAAGTAGGTGAAGGGTGGAAGCCCAGAGGCCGCGCCGCGGAGGCGGACGCCAGCCGCTGGTCTCCTAGCAACGCCCGCCCAGCCCCGCCCGGCCTGGCGTGCCGGCGCCGGGCAGGGAGGGAGGGGGCCACCGTTGCCATGGCAGCGCAGCCGCCTCTTTGGTTGCCGGCAGAGCCCGCGAGGAAGCTCGGACCCCGCGTGGGCAACTGGGCGGCGTCCCTGGCTGGTTTCCTTAGGCTACGACCGGACCTCGTGGTCGCGGGTGGCCACGGAGGAACCGAGTCGTCCCCAAGCATAGCTGCACTCAGGCCCGATTCAATTGTCCACAGATTTGGCCCGGGGAACAGCGGAGAGGCCTTCCAGTTTGTTTCGTGGGCACCATAATGGTTATCCGCGCTGGGTCGAGGCCGAGAGGACTTCGGGGACTTTGGAACCTCGTTGGACATTTTTACCCCACCTGTGCTGCAGTGTGCACGCCCGCACATACACACATCTGTGGCCTAACGCTGCCACTTCTTCCGTCAAAAGTTTCCACCCAAAAGATCTTTAATCTTGCGTAAAAGAAAATGCAGAAAGCGGAAGCCGCTTCCAAATCTGCCTTTTAAAACAACAGTGGATATAAGTATCATATTTCTCCAGGGCCGTTTTAAACAGAAAACGTCCATGCCTGGAAGGGTGTGCTGGATCCTGGAATGGAATTTGCATTCTTCTAAATTTCTCTTTACAATGAGCTGTAGCCGGAGAATTCAGTTGTAGGGTTTTAAATTTAAACGTACACAACCTTTAGCAGTGTAATGATCACCCTTGCCACAGGACCCACAAAAGACCCACTCACAAACACAAAGCCACACGGTTCTCAGCCTTTCTCAGGCATGAGAGTATTTTTAACTAAGGCGGAGTCAGTCACATGTTTGTGAGTTTAATCAAATTGACAAGGGCTCTGAGCTAGAAAAGCTTTCTATCTAATTCAAAGATGACATTAGGTACGTAGAGAAGCGTTCTCTTTGGACTTATTTGAATCAGAGCTTTTCAAGTAGAATCTTCTGCATAGATTTTTCTCGATCTGCTGCAACTGGAAAATTTAAATCAAAACCCTATTTCGTACATTCATTTTAATGGTAAACCTGCTGGTAAATGTATCTCGGCTGAGAATATGCATTTTCTTGATCAACAAGGAAACGCACAGCAATCACTGTGAATTGAGCACCTTGCTGATTGAGGACACTTGAACCTGGAGACAGGAACATCCACCGTAATCTTAGAATGAGAATCCGCCACAGCGCATTTCAAAAGCATATTCAACTGCGAACCTTTCTCTACTCCACAGCACCATCCATTTGGAACTTTTTAATGCTTCCGTTTGCCAAAGTATTTAATCCCTTCAAGAACCCCTTTCATATACTTTTTAGTTTGAAAACGGGGTTGCAGTTGAGCAAATGATCATATGCAAGATCTGTTTACCTATCTACATCTACCTGTCCTGTACACCTAGGCATTTTCTGCCCTGGTGTCAAAATTGAACCTTGTACTCTGCATGGTGGAGGGTGTAGAATTAATTGTGGGAGTGAATACAGAGCCTGAAAATAACAGTTCCATGTTTAGCACTACTGGGGGGGGCAAACTATTAATTAATTTTTGTTCAAAGGGCAAGTCAAATCGCAAATCTTCAGCATTTGGTAGTTTAAATGTGGCAATAGCAGAAACAATAACAATGAATTTTATAATACAATTAAATTAGTATTTGCAAACATTCATTTTTATTTATTTATTTTTTTTTTTTTTTCGGTACTGGGGATCGAACTCAGGACCCTGCGCTTGCTAGGCAAGCGCTTATTCCACTGAGCTATATCCCCAGCCCCCTAAACATTCATTTTTATTTGGTAATTTTCATAGCCTCTTTGATTATTCATTCATTACCCTACAGTTCCTTTCACATGGGGTTATTCATCAGTCTGAGTCCAGAGCAACTTGACTATAGGACATTGGAAAGGGTCCATGAGTGTTTGCCAAACAGAACTGCCCAGATCGGCTCTTGAACGAATTGGTGGCTTTCTGTGGATAGAGGCTGAGTTACACACATGAATTAGCCCAGCCCTGACCCCTCATCCTTCACTGGCGACTTCAGCAAGTTCAACAGACCCCGGAGGAGCCCATGGGTTGAAGCATGCCCTACTTTAGTAGTAATATTGGAACGTTGAAAACCTCACTAGATTTTCCACATAATTTCCTACTGTGGAAATGATCTCCATGCAGCTGTTCTAGTTAGTTGCCAGGATTACAAGGTTTCTATCTTATCATGTATGGTTATTGTTTCCTCAGGAACCTAACATTTATCAAACACAAGATCCATTTTGCAAGCTCACCTTTCCTGTTTTCCAAATAATCAGTGAACTAAGCTTTAAGCATCTTACATTATTACAGACTACCAGTCTCTTGCCTAATCCTGCATTAAACTTGATATACTGTTTTATCTATACTGCTTTCATCTTTTAGAGGCGTATTGTAATGTCGACTGTTTAATGAAATATTTTTGTCAAGAATATACTAACCTCCATTTCTTCAGATTTCTCTACTTCTGTTCATTTAGTTATATATCTTTATTCTTCTTTAAATATTCATGTTTTCCAATTTAATTTCTTATGTAGTGCAATGATATAAACCAAAATGCTTGTTACCACAGGAATGGTGGTGTTACCAGAAAAGGTGAAATCTTATTTAGCTATTAGATTTAGCTCTCCTGATCTCAGTAAAATACAAATGCTTCGTTGCTAGAAAACTGTCACATCCTAAACTCTTCCTTGTCAAGTTGTAAGGCCACCTAGAATTTTCAACTCATTCCTTTGCATTTGAAGAGGCAATATAGATATTAGAATAAACTGTGGACTCAGCTCTGGGTTCAAGTTCTGGTTCTGGCTGTTTGACTTTAATCATATTTTTAAGCTTGTCTAGGCCTCAGGCTTCCCATCTATCAAATGGGAATGATAACATTTAGCTCATTAGGCTTGAGGATTTTGAATAATTAAATGAGATAAAGTTCTTGGCAGGCAATCAACACTCAGTATCAGAAGTGACTGTCATTAGCATTATCAATATTAAATATTGTTTCTACTATCACCAGTTAACCTAAATTCCTTTATTAAACTAGTCACAGAAGAAAATGATTTTGACAGGACAAAAACCAGACATTTTGATTGAGGAGGGAGAAAGGAGAGGGGGAAAGTCCAGGACATGGGCTTGTGGCTAGTGAGGACAGTACTATATACGGATAGCTTGGCAATTCAAAGCACAGCAGGTCAACTAGGCACCTAAAATAGCAAAGTGGATGGGAAAATAGATCTGTCCATAGAATAATGCTCAAAACATGCAGACAAAACATAGTCAGATAAGGACATTAAGAGTAATGATTTTAAAATACGTGTAAGATTGTGACACATACCACATAGGAAACACATGAAAAGATGGAGAATTTTGGTAACTTCACAAGACTGAAGACCTGGGGTGGAATATTGTTTTGAAAAAATCAGTTAGGTTTTCCTGGCAGAGGTCAAAATCCACTCTTGGGATTTAAGCAGAAAGAAATTTCTACTTTAGGGTTACAAATGGCTCCTATGCTTGTTTTTAAGTTTGCGGAAACACTGAGTTGAGCTTCAGGAATAACTGTCCCAACCAGTTCGTATAACTGGGTCACCATGGCAACTTACACTTTTTGTGCAACAGAAAACCTCCTCCAAGCTATGTAGCTGCCCTTATAGCTTCTGGTTTAGGAGCTACACTGCCACGGCTATGATCAGAAATCTTCCTTCATTAGGAAACCACCAGCATCAGGAAGTCTCCAGTACAACAGCCACCTCCTGAAATCCACATCCTCAAGATGGAGCGTCCATGCCCTCCTTTGACTCCTCCAAGGCTCGGTGGTGGCCACACACTGTTAACCCTGTTGAAGAAACGTGCCATGACTCCTTGAGCAAGCTTGCCAGTAGCAACAGCAGGAGCATCAGAAGTAAATTTGGAACCAAGCAAGTGCATCATGAGAACCTAAATAACACTTAAAGCTCTGCTGCAAGGAAGCCCGGGAAAAACGAGTGTGTGGTACTCCACCTCACCGGAAGGGGAAGCTACACTAAAAGGAGCTTGAAATGGCTCCTGAGCACCGATCCACTGCGTATTCCGCCTTTGGCCATTAAACATTCATAGACGTTCTGTTTCATAAATTGAGCTTCTATAACCACACAGGTCCTTACCAACATGCAAACACATTTGCCTGCTCCCCAAGCAGAGACCCAACACTTTGCAATATCCATGTCTGGGTAATGTTTAGCTTTTTCCTTGTAACCTAGTCACAACCCATGTTTGATGTCCTATAACCTGTGGACTGAAGGAGAGTTCACTGTGACTCTCAATCCCTTCACAGAGCAGTGGCGGGGAGGAGGAAAGAAGAAAACAAAAGTTATTAGGAGATGTAAGCAATAGAAAGGGAAAATATGAGTAGCCCCGTCCTTCAATCCTCACATTTGCTCTTTAGTCGTGACTTGTCGGTATGTGTAGCTTCTTCCTTTTCTTCCCATTCATGGCAGTCTCTGCTCCCAGCAAATTGCTCAGAGCCCTGGACTCCTTTGCCTGGTGACATGAAACCTTCATTCCTGAGGCCTCTGAGTTCTAAGGTTGCTGGAGGCTTTTGTAACTTTTGTCCCTGGATATGGCAGCCCTAGGAGGCTATCTAGAGCATCAAGTAGCCTTAGCTACTGTGGTTCTCTCTGCTATTGAGGAGGAAGCCTGAGAATCCCAGTGATAAAAGTGATCTCAACTTCTAGCACAGTGGTATGGTACCACATGTTGCCTGATAGACACCTCTCCCTATGTCCACCAGCCTCTAAATCAACCCGAACCCAAAGCTTGAGGTGATGTACATTTAAGTGCAGCAAAAAGCCTACAATACTTGTGTGTGTGTCAAGAAGGACTCTGTTCATATGCATTAATTTTTGCTTAAGAGAATTTAGCATCTTGGCTAAGTAGGTCAATTTTATTATTCTAAATAGAAATTACAATTTAAGCTTGTGATTTCTACATTGAAATCTTTCCACATTTGTACCAAGTAGCGAAGCACTTCAAAGAATTTAAAACTCAACATAGTTATAAAATTATAGTTATAGCTAGAAATTATACATATAATTACAGGATTCAACATAGTTGTAAATTATAGATACATATAGTTACAGGACTCAACATGGTTTATTGGATTTACAAGAATAACACAAACACTTGGGAAGTTTTTTGTTAGTGAAGATGTATTCTTGAGCTACATGAAAAGGAAATCTAACATTAAATATGTAAATGTAGTTTAAAATGTTTAAGAAAACTTTCACTGAATTCATAAATCCTCTTTTCTAGTGATTATCAGAATTTGTTAACTGTACATGTAGAATAAGCAGATGTGAGCCAGGCGTAGTGGCGCATGCTCACAATCCCAGCTCTCGGGAGGCTGAGGAAGGAACATGGTTGCGAGTTCGAGGCCAGCCTTGGCTACAAAGTGAGTTAAAGACCAGCCTGAATTGCAGAGCAAGAGCCTGTCTCAAAAAGACAAAAAAGAAGAAGATCTATAAGGTGAATCTAACAGGAATTGGCAGACTTTTTCTGTGAAGGGCCATACAGTGAATATCTTAGACTTTATGGACCCTATGGTCTCTGTTGAAACTATTCAACTGGATTATAATAGCAAAAAACAATGTAGACAATATGTGAATGAACAGGTGTGGCTGTATTCCAGCCAAACATTATTTACACAGATAGGCAGCTGGCCAGTGCTGGCCTACAGGCTATAGTTGGCCAATCTCTGATCTAAAAGGCTGAAGAGTTTTAGGTGTGTAAGTTTTTAAATTTATAATTTCTATAAGTCAAATATTAATTACAAAAATAAATATAACCACTGAATAATCTTTGCTGTGCATAAAAGCCATCCTCAAAGATATATAAAAACACACATTTAAATGAGATATCTGGCCTCAGAGATGATGTGATACAACAGAAAGGGGTTGGGGTTTGAGGTTTGAGACCTGGATTCCATCCCTAGCTCTTCTATTGAAGTAACTACACTGTTAGGGGAAAATTATTTAGCTTCTGATCTTTGAAAAGAGAAAAATATAATCAAAACTACATTCATAGAATTGTGGTGATATTCAAATGAGCATTACATAAAAATGTACATTGAAACTAGGAAGTTTTTTGGCTTAGTTTTTACTTTCAGAAATAATGTTTTTAGCTGGGTGTGGTGGCACACGCCTATAATCCCAGCACTCAGTATGCTGAAGCAGGAGGATCATTGTGAGTCTGAGGCCAGCCTGGGTTACAAAGTGAGCTCAAGGCCAGACTGAACTGCATGCATAGCGAGACCCTGTCTTAAAAAGACAAAAAGAAAAAAAAAGAAAGAAATAATGTTTCTATCAAGTATAAATGCATTTGCATAAATGTTGGTACACAAAATGCAACAAGAAATGCAAAATAACTTCCTTTTCACCATGCTTGTCATGTGAATATTTATATCTTGGTTCTAACTCATGGATGATGTTCTGCTCATCAGAATTTGAATTAATGTAATACTCAGATTTATCTCTTTAACATGAAAAAATATTCACATTGGTATTTTGTAATTCCAAGAGATTTCACTTCTTGCCCAGAAAAAGCCTATTTTTAAGATTTAATTCATGTTGTTTATATGACAGTTTGCTTTATAATTTCAGAATTAGGAGGAATTTTAGAAATCACCCATTCAGCCTTACATGTATAGGAATGAGGACACAGAGGGGTTGATAGATTAAGTGACTCCCCCAAGAGCACACTTTAAGTAACACATTATAATTTAAGTATGTTCCAAACTAAAGCACAAAAACAATAATGATGGGCCTTTTTTGTTTGTAGGACCTATTCGGTGTGTATATTCTGAACATTTCATAAATACGCTCTACTCCTCAAAAGAGTAGATAAGTGGTTTTAGGGCTGCATTCTACAGTCTTCTCAAAGTCTATTATAAGTGAACAATTTGGAGTCATATGTAGGAAAAGTGATCAGTCATTCTTTTGGGCTCCATATTTTTCTCATTTGTGGTTTGATCCCCGTGGAGACCTTCTAGCATATATTGCTAGAGGAAAGCAGTAAACAAATCAATTCTACCATTCTTTTCCAGTCTTTAGTCACAGAAAGTTTGCCTATTTAGTTTACTAGTTTATTTTATTCAGTCTAATCAGTTCCCTGTAAGAAATACTAGGGAGGAAGATGGTCTAAGGTACAAGGCTCTGAAAAGCATTCATAAAAATTAAACATAGAACTCCCAACATGTTGAGATAAATCTACAAACCATAAAATATAAGTGTGGAGGGTGGTGAAAGGCTTGTTAAACATTTATGTAGTTGTGATAAGATCAGAAAAAGGAACTTATTTTCATTCTTTTAATCTCATTACAGAGTTTACAACTCAATCTACTAAGTAAGATTTTCCTCAGTTCAGCAGACAAGAGTTCCCATTCACAGAGGTAACTAGCACAAGTTGCTACACCAATAGCAACTCCCACCAAGTTGCTATTCAGTATCTTCTATGTGTATAGAATGTACACACATGTGTGTTCTATTATAAAAATGATATTATTTTTAAATATTGTTGCTTAACCTGCTTATGTCACTTAATATGGATACATTCTCAGATGATTAAGTGTTCTTTTGCTGCATAATATTTAACAGCCGCATGGTGTTCCATAAGCCAGATGAACCATTTATTTACCCACTCAATTCTTGGACATTTGTCATTCTTGGACAATTTTTCATTATTATAAATAATGTTGTGATGAATATACATAGGCATAAAACTTTATGTCCAGTTCTGATCACTCCTATAAGACAAATTCCTGGACATTTCATTGCTAGGCCAATGAATGTGAATATTTGTAAAATCTCTTATATATAATGATCGTGCTAGTAGCATTTATTTGACTGTATATTCTGGGAACTGTGCTGCCTACTTTATAAATGCAATCTCAATCCTCGCAACAAGCAGATGAGATAAGAACTACTAAAATCCACATTTTTTAGAGAAAACTGAAACTCATGACCAGAAAATGGCTAATAGTGGCGTGATTGGCAGATCTCCTACTTAAACCTGAGTATGTCTGACTGTACAGATATTTTTAATCACTATGCTTTATCGCCACTTCCCTAGTCCCAAAATATCCTCCATAAACAATTATTATAATTCAGATTTCTTTCTCCCAGTATTATGAGTGTGTTTGTTTCCTTGTATTATTGAGGATCCTTTGATTCCAAATGAAGTTGAACACATTTTTTCGTGTCTCTTGGCTGCTAGCACTTCTTTATGGATTGTCTATTCATGTCCCCTGCATAGAATGCATGTCTGAAATGTTTCCTTTTGAGATAGTCAAATGATCTGAATTCTAACCACAGCTCTAGCCCTAATTACCTATGCAGTGGCAGGAAAAATTACTGAGAGTTCTAGGTCTCAATTCTCTCTTGTAGAAAATGGGATGGTTAAATGAAATAATCCCATGGTCCATTTCCAAAATGCTGTCATTCCATCCATCAGCCAGTCTACTCATCCTCCATCCTTGTCACTGGCAAAAGTCACCTATGCAGTCCGTCTTCATTTAAGTGTTTAACAAGCAACCTCTGCTCCAAAACATGGCTCACTGTCCTTGAGATTCCTGGTCCTAAAATTTTACTCTGCCCTCCCTGGGGGCTCGAATGCTTTCCTTCTTCATTTTCCTAAATTTCTTCTGCCTGATTCTTTGGCTTCAGCAGTATTCCTTCCTTGTGGTTTGCTCTCACTCACATCTTCTCTCAGGCTTCGCACGCTCTCTCTCTGTACTCTAAGTCCTCGGGATTCCCCAGATCTGCACTTGGCCCACTGGTCTTTAATTAGGTCACTCTTGGCCCGTTGAGGTGTTTTGAATGCACGATGACTCTCTGGCTTCTGAGCCCTTGGACATACTCCCTCTAGTGCTCCTCTTGCCTTTCGTTACTGATTTGAGTTCGAGTTCTCCTTTCTCTTAGGAAAGCAGCTGGACTAAGACCTGGCATATACCCTTAGAGTCAAGTAGGTAAGGATTCAAGTCCAGATTCCACCATGTACTGAACACATGACTTTGGGTAAATTATGTGTCTCGCCTAACCTCCATTTCCTCACTTGTGTAATGGGGGAAATGATACTGTCTGCCTGCTACAATTGCTGTGAGAAGGAAATGAGATCATGCATACACAGCTTGGCATGAACTGCTTGGGTTTTTTGTTTGTTAGCCTTCCCAGAACCTCATGCAGATCTCTATCCTGACATTAACTTGCTGTATTCTGAGCATTCGTTGTTTTATCGCCATTAATTGGCATTGTGTCTGGCACAGCCTGGGTGCTCAACAGCCATTTCTTGAGGGAATGTATAAGCCACATTGAAAATGACCTTGTGAGACTTTTTGTGGTAGTTATTTTGTTATGCTTACTGTGGTCTGTTGTTTGTTTTACTAATACCCTATCAGAAATTGTTTTCCAACCTGACATGTGAGGAAGCAACACTAATTCCCTGCTGTGGTTAGATGTTTAGAAGTGGGGGAGGTGCCCAACCCAGGAGACAGAACGGCCCCAAGCAGGAAGCGAGACTACGCTGAAGACAGTCTTCACCTCTGTGCTTTCACTGGGCATACTCAAAGAAGAGCCCCTAAATTCAAGCAGAAGCTGTGGCTGTACCAGTGCCTCACCCGAGCAGGCTTAGGTCTGTCCACACACAGAGATACCGAAGCTTGCCTGGTCATCCCCGCAAGTGCTTCCGGTACAGCCTTTCAGAGCAACTGAGCAATAAAATATCTGAAACCAGATATCGTCACTTAAGAAAAAGGAAAAAAAAGTATATATGTTTGGAAAATGACTGCCATGGGAAGGTGGCCAGAGGCCAGAGCTAGCAGAGCAAGCAAGAGATCATATGGGAAGAGGGAGGCCTCTGGTTTATTGAAAATTGAGATGTCTTTGGGGGAAGAAAAATCAATATGGGCTATGAATCTTTTAGTATAGACTGATGGCAAAAAGCACCACTATAGGTTTTTTTTTTTTTAAGGATTTAAAATAATTATCCATGCACATTAGTTGATGTTTCTTTAAGGAAAAAAAAACTCAAGTACAGGATTTCAACAAGATTTTAAGGGCTGGAGGTACAGCTCAGTGGGCTAAGTGCTTGCCGCTAAGCACTACGGCCCTGAGTTCGATCCCCGGTCCCGGAAAAAAAAAAAAAAAAAAAAAAACCAAGATTTTAAAATAGCAAAGTTGCCTCACATGGACAAATTGATGCCTGGTCACTGCCTAAAGTGCCTCTTGGGTTTACCATCAGTTTTAAGAACCTTAGATTCAGGGTTCTCATTAAGATCAGTTCTGGGGCTTGCTAACAATGTGTGCCTAGTGAGCTCTATAAAAATAACACCCACCTTCCCTTTGCACCCCTCTACACCTCCCGCAAACCCCACCGGGCTTTCTCATGCCTTCCAAGCATATATGTTATTATTGAGTTGTGGTCTATGTAACGCCTTTTCTGTATCTGTTCCTTCCCACCTCCACTATGGTTTCCACTCAGTCTTCCCTGTTCATCACCCTCCAGGACTGCGTGTTGCTCCACCTTGAATGGTTAACCCACGGCATTCACAGGATGTGAAGAAGGAGGAGAACATGAAGGCAGAGGCGGGTGATTGACTATGCACATAGAATTACATTTCTGTGTGTATATGTATACATGCATGTGTATGTATATATGTACATATGTATACATGCATGTGTATGTATACATATATGTATACATGTGTGTGTGTGTGTGTGTGTGTGTGTGTGTATCTGGGGACAGTGATACCAGGAATTGAACCCAGGCCTTGCATATGCTAAGCATGTGGTCAACCACTGAGAGAACAGCCCCTACATCTTTTGAGAAATTAAATGTCTCGGCAGGTCCAGGAATCATTTGTGATACAGAAAGACAGAGCTCAAATTCCCTGATACTTACACCCTTTATGCGTTGGACAGAAGAAGTAAGAATGATGAGACGGATGCACCTCCGCACTGCTGCCTAGAATACCATTAATTAATTAATTAATTAAACCTTGAGACAGAGTCTCACTAGTGCACTGAATTGCTCAAGCTGGACTTGAACTTGTGATCCTCCTGCCTCAGCCTCCCAGAGGCCACCACACCCAGCTTCCTCTTTCTCTTAATGTTTTGAACACCTACTCAACTCAAGCACCTGGTCCTCCGAGACTTGCGCAGTGGCTCCTCTGAGCTTTACCCCCCTTCCATGTCCTCACCACACCTTACCCTCCCTCCACCGGACTACACTGCTCCTCATGGCAGGAACTGGGTCTTATCTACCTCCATCCTCAGTACAGTACCGAGCAAGCAGCACACCTCAGCCAGTATTTGCGGTATAAGTAATTGTGTGAATGAATGAAACAATGGATGCTCAGAGAAGGCAACACAGGACAGAGGCCTGTAGTAAGTAGATTTCAGAAAGTAAGGAACAAGAAGAGCCAGAACTCATTCACACGATTTAGACCAGGAGAGGTCTTCAAGTGAAATCTCCTTTTCAGTCTTGGCAGAGAGATCTGCTAAGGGGATACTGGCCCTGAGTACATCAGTTCTGAGTGAATCCCAGTCTCAGTTAAAACTGTGACATGCAGAAGAGCTGAAAACCACACTCAAACACACTGTTATCACAATTGATTCATATACAGGGGAAGGTGAATTCTCCAGAAGTTTACTCCAGAAATTGTTCTAGGAAAAGTCAGTTTCTGGTGCTTTTTAAATGCAAACCTTCACATGCATGTGCTGATCATACCAAAAAAAAAAAAAAAAAAAAAAAACATCAGCGTGACAGGGAAAAGTTTGTATAGTAGAAGTTGAAGGATGATTTCCTTGGTGATACCTCTGACACCAAACATTCTCTAGCCCTGAGATGATTCCTTGCTTTCCCCTTCCTAGAACATGGAATACTCTCCAGAGGAAGCCCAGGTTTGGGGAGGGCTGTCGTTACATTTCTGGGAACTATTCTATTCAACTGAAATTCAATGAAATTAACTTTCTCAGCTACTAGGTCAAAAGCACTAAGACACCCATTATAACAACATCCCTCTCTCACTGTTTAAGGAGAGCATGTAGGTTTTGATGAAATAAGGCAAATGAATATTTTGATCCTTCTTCCACATTGCTCTTGGGACTCTCCTGGAGCACAGAGCTGATTATATCACACCCCCAGGCAGATGCTTTTGATGACTCTTTATTTTCTGCAAAGCAAATACCAAGTACGTTAGAGTAAGGGATATTTATCTGACTCATCCAAACAAGAATGTCCTTGCCCTACCTCACTTCACCCCAAACCTCCATGTAGAAAGCAAGTTCTTTGCAGTGTTTGTACCAGCATAAGAGAATAGAGACCGTGAGGATCGATTAACTGTCTCTTTAAAAATCTGAAAAAAAATATAAAATCAAAGCAATAATAAAAAGGGATTATTTCAAAATTTCTGGAGAAGGACTGTGTCTGTCTACTCACAATTACCAAATAGCGTGCTGCCACACATACACAGGGACAAAGCACACTGCTCTGGGGGCCTCATAGTGGCTCTGTGCTATTCTCCACCCTACACATCTCTCCTCAGTTGATGCTGGAAGCATCTGCAGCCAACAGTGGACACAGGGTAACCAATGGACCAGTTATATTTATAAGATCATTGTTCTCCATTCTCAGCACTTGACACTGTCTGCAGTTCATTTCTAGAAACAGACACATGTCCACACAGGTGCATCACCTGCTCTGTATGGACATTGAAAACACACCAGTTTGCTAAGAGCCTTCACAGTGTCTTGTTTGCAGTTTCTCAGACCTGACTCTTTCAAACACAACATGGTCTTTCTGCCTCAACTACAGAGGGTTCAGCAGCTACCATTAATATATCTATGTAATGCCTTTTACTGGTCTTGATTCTGGACCAGTCCCAGGAGACACTGCAAGCATGGTGTTGCCTTCCTTCATCCTGGGGTAAAGGACTTGGCTAGGACTTTGCTGTTTAGTGGTTTTGTGCCCACTGCAGCGGGTCACGTGAGCAAACCTTCCAAGTCCGTCCGTAGCGGCCTCTTGCTGCTCCTCCATCCTGTCTCCAGTTACCTCCTGCTCCTCCAGCTGCCCTTGGGCACATCAGCATGATAGCTTTTTGTGCAGTGCATTGATATCTGCAGTAACAGCCGCTTATTGAACGCACTGTGTGCCGCCTGTTTTGAGGAAGGCTACTAGGATAGATTTAGACTTGGGTTTAAATTTGCCTCTGTTGCCTAATAGCTTGATGACCTTGGGCAAGACTTTCAGTTTCACCTTTCGGATTTCCAAGTTCGTTATCAGAAAAACTGAAATAAAAACTACCTCATGGTACTGGGACACAGATGTTTGTATGTGTACTTCATATGTGATATATGTCTATAAAAGTGTTCATAGCTTCCTTTCATAGTCCATGTCTTTATTTTCACTGTTTCTTCCTCATTCTGAAATGCAATTTGCCTACCTCTTCCACCTGCCAGACCCTACTCCCATGTCAAAGTCGGTTAGGACATCACCTTTGCAGAACTCACCAAGTCAGTTTCCCACAGGATTGTGCAGCTCGTTATCGACATCATTTGCAACCTGGGTTTTCCAGGGCAGTTGGACTTGGAGTAGCGACAGCAATATAACAGGCAAAACCAGCTTCTGTTCGGTCCCACTCTACCTGTGATTGCAGGAGTGTCTCTTCCCCAGCTACATCTTTCATTAGGCAAGCAGATTATAACTTTTCAGGCTATCTTGACCAGTAGCTTTTACCTTCTCCTAACGCAGCATTTTCCCTTTGTAGCACTTACCCAATGAAATCATCACTTATGCAAGTGAAAGTTAATCTGTTTGCCAAAGCAGGTTAAAGCCACTTGGGGATGGGACTGTCTGCCTGTCTGGTCATTGTATTCCCACCTCTAATCCAGCACTCAGCATGGAGATGACACCCAGTAAAGAGCTGGGACATAAATGAACTCAGGCCCCATGAGTGCTTACTAACACTACGGCCTGCCCTCTGATGTCTCTGTCACCTGTCCAGACACCTGTGATGGCTCCTGTGACTGAGTAGGTGATATTGCTGATATCTATAAAGAGAAGCCTTGTGAAGAAACTTCTGTCTTCTCAGGGTGCCAGGATGCCATTGAGAATCACCATGGCAGGTGTACATTGTCTTCGTGTGTGTCTGTCTGGACTCTCCAGTTGCTTAAACATTGTGTCAGTGCAATGTCATATGGGCTCCAAAAATAACCCCACTGGGAGACAGAACTATTTCATCAGCCAGGAAATGATGTGGCCTTGGGTACTGGATACTCTACAGACATGTCACCGATGGACAGATTTTGCCCTCCTCAAAACTTGGAAATATGGCTGGAGGCCAGGCAGTCCTCACCCTATCGCCTCTGACCTGTGAGCGCTGGCTTTGCAGCCATCCTGTACATCTTTACTCCATCTCCCCTTACAACTGCTTCTTCCCAAAAGGACAAGACTGCTACTGTGTGTCCCCCCCAGGATCTCCAGGCATTGTGCAACAGCCTCTCCTAGGTTGTTATTCTGGTTTTGTGCTTCACTGTTATAACACTCGATTCACTCAGCATTTTATGGCCATCTACTCAGTATTTTATGACAATAAAATGTGAATTTTATTCATATCTACCTCCCTAGACTTTATGTTCATTTAAGAAAGTTTTTACGTCTCCTCTCTCTCTCTCTCTCTCTCTCACCATGGCCCCTGCCCTCAGCATCTAACCTGGGTCTTGCACACACTGGTTGCTTAATAAATGTTGGTTGCATGGCCCTGTGAATCTGCAGATGAGTAGTTATCAAGGGAGAACAATTTGAGGAGAGATCTACAGAGGGTCAAGAGGAGACCCTCAAGAGATGACCCAGAAACTGGGTAAACAGGAAACTAGGAGAAGGCTGAGGGGATGCCTCATCCGCTTGCCAGTGTGTCTGTCTGAATGTTTGTTTTATTCCTGTCATGAAAAGAAGGAAGGAGGCAGTAAACTTGTGCCTTCCAGGGCTTCTGCAAAAATCCATACTTTCTGTTTACAGATTATTTCCTTTCTACTTTTGTAGGGGTCTCACAAAGAGAAAAGTTAGTAAAGAGAGGAAATAACCTGAGACTCACAGCTGGGGAGAAATCAGTGTGAATTAACCAGGTTTGTTGGCCAACTTTCTGGAATAGCTAATACCTCTGTGTTTTCCCAATATCCCAGAACAAGGTTTCTTCTGTAGCCACCCATTTTTCTTTAGGCTGAATATTTAAAAGAATAATTTTGCCTGGAACAGTAGCTATTTTTTGAGTTTCATGTTTGCATGGCATCATGATGTTCTAGTAGACACAGTTTACCACCATTAGCCAATAAGTCTTTCACCTCTTCAGAAACACGAAGTCTATTTTTACCGTTCCCGCTCTGTGCTGCATGTAAAAGCCCCAGAAGAGCGTGCAGAGAAAGTAAGGATTTACGTACCAACCACATCCCTCTCAGGGCTCTGCAGTGTGCTTCTTTCTCCATGGCTTTGCAGGTGACGTGAATGGCAGAAACTTTAGATTTGATTTATGTTTGATTTGAATTTTCTAATTAGAACATGATCTTTGTTTCCTTAACACACAGGATGCTAACAAAGTGAGCAGTTGCAGTCTTGAAGACTTGTTTTTCTATATAGTAGAAGAAATAATGTCTCCTTCCTGTCTTTTAATGTTAAAATCAAACTCTTTTTCCCATGATTGTAGAGGTTTCACTCAGTGAGGTGCTTTTGCTGACAGATTCAGAAGCCAAGCGTACTTCTGAAAAATCGACAAGAAAAGACATTTCGGCATTGACTTTATTTGAATTCCTGTATTGTGCTTCTTAACCTTCTTGAGAAACTGAAGACCTGAAATTAAAATAATGAAGTGTGAGTTCTATACGGCCCTAGCCATCCTCCTGATTTACTGGGGTTGCTTACACCTTAATCTGTGCCTTATGGTGCTACTTCTGAAAAAGGTGTTGGATTTCAAGGTAGGTAGTGATGTGACATAAATTCTCAAGTACAGTAATGTTCTTTGTCTTGTTGGGGCTATATATATTAGAAGCAGAACTAAAAACTTGCCCCTAATCTCTCATGGAATTCCATAGTACCTTTTCAGACAGTGTCACAATACTACTTACCCAAATGGGAAAGTTTAGCGGGAAATATAGATTGTCCTTGACCTATCCCAAATCCTTGGCATTTTAGTGTGTTCATGCTGGCAATTGGTTATGCATTATCCTGGCATTCTAGGGGAATGCCATGGGAAGCTCCTGCTGGGGTGGAAGAACAGAGGGCACATTACAAACTTTGTTTTATGACACCTGCAATTTATTTCCTTTGTTCCCTGTCTCTCTTGTCCTTCCCTATACGCTTTTCCCTTTTTTTTTAGCACCTAATTCAGAATTAGTGGTGCCCAGGATGTAATGTGCCAAATACAGAATTTTATATTTTCTATTCCCAACATTAAAAGCACTATCAATAAACAGTAACCATAAACAGGTTAGATTAATTTGAATCATATACAATGCTGGATAATTAATATATCTGAAAGATTATAATTTTGATATAAGCACAATATAAACATGTTAATGTGATCATCTACACTGATTTTTTTATACTATATCTTGGAAATTCAGTGTATATTTTACCTTTACAAGACATCTCAACTTGGGCTAGTCTCATTTTAAGAGATGAATAGCTGCAGGTAGCCAGTGGCTGTCTCACTGGCAACATAGTACATGACATGTTCATCACTGTAGAAAGTTCTCTTGGACAGCAGCATCTAGCCCAATCCTGAGGATTTCATCTAGAAATTTGTCTTTCTGAGGAAGGCATCACCCGTCATCCCCGCTTTCCAAGGAGCCTTAGGCAATATCTTTCTAGTTGGCTGAATAACAAGAAAAACCCACTTCTGAGTATTTGGACCTGTTTTTCCTCAGGGCTTAAACTGCGCTGAAGTCCCAGGAAAGCAGGCATGGCAGAGCCACGTGCTGTCATCAGCATGACTCATCTGCTCCCGGAGACCTATGCTGCCCCTCTTCCTCCCATGGGAAGCTGCTGCTGGGGTGGAAGCTGATTTGCATGTGGCTTTTCTGTTCCCAAGCCTCATTTACAAAGGGCTTGCCTTGAGCCCACCATCAGAACTGCTCTAGAAGTGGTGTGCTGGGAAATGGAAAATGCTCAGCTCTCTGGGAAGAGGCTCGATTTGTAGCATTTGCCAATTTCTGTGGTGTACACATCCCCATTGTGAGCAATGATTTAAAGCTACCAATGGGAGGTCTCTGGACACAGAAGTCGGAATGGAGGCTCATAACCTATTCAGAGCCAGCCCCAACTCATTCTTGGAGCATAGGGAAGTAGGAGTGGACTTCTGTTTCCCATTCTTTGGAATGTACAAAAAAAATCATAAAACATTTTTCATCCATCTGTGAAAAGCAAAGGCCTAGGTGTGTTGGTCCCAAGGCCTAGATGTGTTGGGTCCAAGTGTTATTTTAGGTATTGTTGAATTTAATAAGAAGGCTTGCTAGTTAGCTTAGGACTATAAGTCCTATATATAAAGGACTGTAAAGTTATACATCTATCTCCATAATTAACAATACAGAGCTAATCAATATTACTCTGTTTAAATATAGCTGAAAGTGAGATCAGCTTTCATTAGCACCTTTTTATTCTGGTCAGATGACAACTGAGCGTCATTCCATAAAAAGAAACAACATCAAATACACAAATAGCTTGAGAATGTATCTGAATTTCTCATTGGCCCATGCTTCTGGAAGATAAGAGAAAAGAAAACACTATGTACTTTGTGAAGCTGAAATAAATAATCCGCAGGTGAGGGAGGCAGTCTTAACCGGCTAGAAGGACATGGGTGTATAGAATCTGTCCTACCTCTGATGAGCCAGAGGATCTCGGGTAAACCTATGCAACTACTCAGTGCCTCCTTTCCCTCACTCATAAAATTAGGCTTGGACTAGCTCACCCTTTCCCCCATTTTAGTCCTTTCTACGTATGACCACCATCATATCTGTCATTTGCATCTGCTACCTACCCTGTTATTTTCTTTATTTTTCTTTAATTAACTCATTTTTTTTACTTTACATGTGCCTTTCCCTAAGTAACAGCATCAATGCAATCACCACGTAATATGCTAGCTCTTTGTTCTGCTACCCACTGACATACAAACATAACTATAAATTTAACCAATGCATGTGCGCTCTCTGAAATTATCTTGTATACCACACATGGCTGACATCCTACCTTTTTGAAATATTGAGCAAGGTGAGCTCTGTGGGTACACAGCGCCGTTGGTCTAAGAGCTGTCATCATCTCAGTCACGTTAGTGCTTACTGTGGAAATTTCGGGATTGATACACCTTGCAGTGATACTTGTCAATCAAGATGAGTGAAGCGAACGGATTGTCTAGCCGTCGTGCTGTACAGGTCTCTCACTACAGATAAAGTTGGATTGAGACTTCTATTCTGAAATGTATTTGCTCCTATGCCAAGATAACTTGTGTGCTCTACCAAGCAGCAAAAAGATCTGATCAAAAATTTAAATGAATGCATTTTGCATATAATATTTTGTCTGTTACTATTAAGCTTGGTAAATAGGTTGAAATCTGCATATAAATCACATATATTTGCCTGGTTGTCTCTATGGGGTTGCTGTGATGGTGCTTTAAATATCACGAGAAATTTTTAAGAGATGGCTGGGCTTGGGAGAGAACATGGAATTATTTTTATAAAAAACATTTAGGAATTATAAAGCCAGACTTTCCTTAGAGTTGATGTGGCTTAAATAATTTCAACCAGATGATCTGTTGTCAACAATTTGCATTTAAAATATAATTAATTATGTTAGCCAGGCTGCGATTATACCAAGAAATTAAGATACCATACATGTTTATAATAGGAAATTTCTCAATTGTCTTTTTTAATCCATTATAAAGCTGCATGTCTATTTCCACCCGAGGAAAGAAAAGCATATTATGCTGCTAAAGTAATACCAGTCTTTTCTAGGATTAGGAGTCAGTGGATGGTTTGTGGGATTTATGATTTCTATTCTCAAATGAAAACCAGATGTGCTAAACCAACAGCATAAACAGTTAAGGAAAAAAATTGGCAGGAAAAGTCACATTTGATAATTAAATTTATTGTTACACCTTCTCTTGTTTAATGAGATAATCAAAAACTTGATTTGCAAGATAATATAACTCCCCAGCTCTGATTTAACCCAATAAAAGCTCAGACTATTTTGTTCTGGAATAATTAGGTAACAATATGATAATAAAGTGGGTCTTTTTATTAGAAACAGAAAAGTCTTGCTCACAAAAAATTTCAGGAAGCTGGGTGTGGTGGCTCATGCCTGTAATCCCAGCACTTGGGAGGCAGAGGCAGAAGGATCACTGTGAGTTCAAGACCATCCTGGGCTACAAAGTGAGCTCAAGGCCTGCCTGAACGGCATAGTGAGACCCTGTCTAAAAAGACAAGAAAAATTTTTTTTCAGAAACTACTTATGGTGCTGTTCACTTAAATTTCAACACAATCCATTTATGTATAAATTTATACATAAAACATCATAAACTAATTTAGGGCATGTCCTCTCTTATAAATGTATTAGCAATATATGTGTGATTATTAATTGTATATTTTAGAGCTATCTGGTGTTTTAGCACAAATGCAAGGAACTCATTTATATCTACTTATGAACTAAAGAGTAGAAGTTATGTTAATCATGCAGTGTTTTAGGGAACATGATATGGAAGAAATAATGCATATTTCACTCTTTAATCTAAGTAATTTGTCTAGAATCCTAGATGCATTGGATCAGACATCAGTCCACATTCCAGGAGAGTTAACTATGAGTTGGGCTCTGGGCTCAGATCTTTACAAACATTATCTCATTATCATTGTCTTTCCTGAGGTGAAGACATGGGTTCTGAAGACTTCAACTAATTGTCTAAGTCCACACACCCAATGTGGTTCAGAGCTACCTTTGACCAATGTGGTTCAGAGCTGGGTTTGAAGGTAGATACTCTACAGGGTTTGGGCCCCGGAGTTTTTGGACTGGGTGCTAGGGACACAAACGCAAGTAAGATGTGGGTGTATACTGTCGTTTAAGGAGCTTGTACCACCCAGCACTTAGAATCTCAGAAATACATAATTGGGAGACAGTATGAAAAGTGTCTGGTTAAACTCTCTTTTTTTAGAAACAGGTAAACAGTGACCTAAAGAGATAAGTACTTTATCCACAATGTATTGGGTAGATAAGAATATAAATTAAAATGTAACTGTAAAAAGTGACAAAGCAGTCAGATAAAATGTTGATGTCATTTACTTAAAACCGTAGGACTTGGGTGGCTAGAATATGTGTCAGTATTTGGTCCCAATCTGTTCTCAAAGCTGTGGTTAAAACATGTAAGGATATCCATCAGTACTCCATTTATGGCTGTGATCGGTATTAAGGAAACAAAATAACAACTCTGGTTAATTCACTTCAACAGCGTTTAATGAAAGTGCGCTGCACGCAGAGATGAGCGCTGGGTAAGTGAGAATTCACAGACCGTACAGGATCCTTGTACTCATGGCTAGTACCATAGAGTGCAGAGAACAATGACTGGTGTTATCACTCACCAGTGCAATATGGGGAATTCGGGATAGCAGAGACACCAGTGGAAGGTACCACCGCTGGTGGATACGTCAGAGTTGCAGGGAGTACTGGGGAGATATCAAGAAGGAAAGGGATCCAGACACAAGGACACACCTAAGTCACACCTGCCCCTGAGAGGTATCTGGACTCCTTTATGGTGTTTATGCCAGATTCTTTCCACTTGTTTCCAGAGTCCCTTGTCTAGCCTCTACCTGATTCTCTGATGGTAGAAGCTTGCAGGTGCCGCACTGGTAGGCAGCCTTCCCTACAGCTGCAGCTGACTTCCATCATTGGGGACCCAAGGAAGACTTTTGGAGGGAAGGAATTGATGGGTCCACATCCATGGTGGGTGGTTTCCTGGTGGCTGGTGGTATTCTAGGGGGCCTCTCTAACTGTCTTTTCCAGGGTCCTGTACCAGCTCCCTCCTTCAGATAATCAGAATCCTCGGCCACGGTACTGTTCTTATTTCCCTGTTGTACACAACCTCTCTGTGAGGATTTCCTTAGATTAGCTCCATTTCTTGGGGGGAGAAAGAAGGGACAATGAAGAGGGGCACTGATGGGGATGGAGAGGAAGGTGGGAGAGTTGGGGAGGTTTACAGTCTAGGCTGGCACTGTGGGGATGTAGCAGCGAACACTAGGTGGGGGAGAACCTTGCAAGCACCATAGGACATTAGATTTTGTTCTGGGGCTAGAAGGGCATTGGAGCATCTTCAGAGGTGAGTGGCAGACTCTAACTTATGTTTTTCACAGATTCCCCTGGTTGGGTGGAGAATCGACTATGGAACCAAGGGTGGAGACCATGTGTGAGGTGATTGTATGAGACCTGATGGGAGAGTGGGAGATCCTTTGTAAGCCCACCAGACACGTTTAGGTCCTGGGTCTGTGTTGAAGGTCCAGCCCACAGAGCGATGTTTTAGGTCAAGATGGTGTTGAGTACTAAGGCTATGATGAACTAAAATAGAGATGACTGTATTCTCTGGTCCTGAGACCCACTGATATCCACCTACATTGATGGTTGCTCTGATAAAGGAATTGTATCAGTATTTCTTTTTTTTTCTTTTTCCTGAATAATTTATCATTTGCTGTGTTTGGTCTTTTATAAGATAGGATCAGAAACATACAGAGAATGTTTAAATTAACAAATTATTACAGTAAAAGACATATTGCAACAAATTCCCCTCAAAATTCTCCCCCTCACTTTGAATGTGTTTATCATTCTTGCAACTTTCTGAAGCAGTTCTGGATTATTTTTTGAATATGTTTAGGAGGTGTGGCCAAAATTTGGTGAATGCTCCTGCGGGGTGCCATCCAACAAAAAGACAGGGTGTGTCCTCATCCATCTTACTTATCAGATCTGGCACTCCAGCTTTCCCCCAAGGTCAAAATAACCATGAAAGATAAATGTTTTGAATCAGTTCAGGGCATCCAGACAGCCACAGTTGCATAGCTAAAAACACAGCTGCATCAGAAAGTGACAAAACTGATAGGATAGGCTAAATATGCTCAAATCAGGGCAGAGGGGAGAGAGTGTTTTGAAGAAATTAATGATAATAAGTGTTTTGTTGAAATAAATTTAAAAAATTTTAACATTCACCATATTTTTGATCATACCTTATAGCTTCCTAGTTTTCTTACAACAATATAACTTGAATCTATCTTTTCTACAATTGGGTAACTTTGAATGATTTGTCTGTATTATCTTCCTCTGACCTTTAGCAATTTTCTTCTGATGGCAGAAAGAAGATTTGATACATTTAGGAGTAGAAATTGAGAAGTGAAGGCAGTTCTTAAATCTTATTACTTTGGAAACCATTATATAGCAGAAAAGTTTTTCATGTCATGGTTGCTGCATACAGCCAAAAATAATGAAAGGTCTCTCTTTCATATGTATATGAGAGAAAAGCTATTGTCTTAGGTTGGAATCTTTACCAAGTCGCTCATAGGACAGGGTTACCTCCTAGTTACTTCATTTGGAACAGAAAATACCACTAGGAGGACATTACTAGTTTTATATTCTTATAATGGTAAGCTATGGTCTCAGTTAAAAGCAAAAAAAACCCCTCAATATAGATTTAGTAATTATTAATGGGAAAAGACCTCCCAATTACAAATGTTAGAAATTGTTGAGAATAAGCCTCTTACAAATACTTTAAGAAGTAATAAAATAAGTTGATTATGTTTTGGAGTTCACAAATAGTAAAGGCTGCTTTGGGCATAGAATACAATTTCCAAGGTCATTATTAGATAGAGATTTCAAAAGGGCTGTATCTTAAACAGGAAATAAAGATGATGTGCTCCGAAAATCTCTAGGAAACTTGACACGGGACTCTAATGATAGCAAATACAACAAAGCATATAAAATTGCTTCATGAAATCTGAGATCTTAAACAGGGGATTTAGAATATCTGTAATTAAGTAAATTTCCTAAGTAGAAATTTGGTTGTTTCATCTACATTCCTGAAAGTAGGTGTATATTTCTATATGTGTATTTTATGTATATTATGTATGTATTTGCATTTGCTTTTGTCACTGCAACAAGACACCTGACATAACTTAAAAGAGGAAAGGATTATTTGGGTTTACGGTTTCAGAGGACCCAGTCAATGGTAAGTTGGCTCTAAGGCAGATGTTTCATGGCAGAAGCATGTGGCAGAGGAAAGCCGGTCATCTCACGGTAGCCAGGGATCAGACAAAAAGGGAAGAGCCAAAAGAAGAATAGGATAGGGACAAGACATATTTCTCAAAGACATGCTGCTACTGATCTGCTTCCTCCAACTAGGCCCCACCTTTGAACAGCCCAGCCAGCTAATGAACTCCATAACGGATTGATCCACTGGTGAGGTTAGTGCCAGCACAATCGAATCACCTTGCTAGGCCCCATCTCTGAATATTGCTGTGCTGCGTATCAAGTCCCCAACACATAAGTCTTTGGGGGAATACTTTATATTGAACCCATAACAGTTAGTCTTATACACATAGCTGCCTTATAGTGTGACATGTGAGGCATTCCATAAGCTATGATGTGGATGTAAAAGTTTCTTTTGCCTCAATATTCATAGATAACCAGCCATATATTCAGCAAGGAAAGCACCGGACTAGTCAAATACAAAATGCTCCTAAGACCATTCCAAGCACTGCTGTGTGCACGTGCACAGAATGGATGGTCAAAAATGTGCCTCGGAACTTGAGTTATGTTTACTGTAATGCTCTGTTGCACTGCTCAGAACCTCCTCCACAACTGAAGTAAAGGAAACTGAAGGAGGTTTCCCCCAGCTACTAAGTTGTTGGAAATCAACTCTCAGCTGTCAGTCTTCTTTGGGAATAGCCAAGGCTGAAGAGAGCTACCTCACCCAAGATCATACGCTCATTCTAGGGCAACCTACAGTCAGTGACTTGCCATTCTACAGAGTCACGATTGTGATGCCCCAATTCAGAACAATGCTGAGGGAGTTCCTGTGGGGTCAGCTAGTAACGACATGGTGACTCAGTGTCTCTTCTCAGTCTGTCATTCCCCCCTTCCCCCATCCCAGTATGTTAACTTCAAAAGCACTCCCCAAATAAATCTTCTGTGTTCCAATTTCTGTCTCAGAGGAACAAGGGAATTCAATTGCAGTTTTGACTGATCATTTAAAAAACAGTACACCGACAGTTGAAAATTTGCATGCTCTACACAGCCCTAATGTTTGCAGTGACGGTTTCTAGAGAAACACTGAAGGAGATGGTTTGATAATGGGAGAAAACTAGCGACAGTCAAGGATTTATGAGGAATGAACCTTTAAGAATTAAAAAATTTTTGAACAGATATAGTGTTCTAGATGATGTGAAATAGTACAGTTGTGGGTGTGAGTTGTGGAACTGAGTGTGAAAAAACGGTAAGGCCAGTGTTTTAGACAGATTACCAACCAGGGACTTGGAAGCCCTAGAGATGACTCTGGGCTCAGCAATGAAGAAAAAGGCAGAGTCAACTGTGATGGTACAGAGAATAAGCAGGAACTATCATTTCATAAAGCCCTTTACTGCCCTTAAAAAGAGTTTTCGGGTACACTGGGTAATTCTGGAAGAAACAGAAGCATAATGTGAACATGGGGAGAGAAAAGAAAGCAGGGAAGTATGCAACCATGGAGGAAATGCCGAGTCTCCACAATGAAAGACTCCGAGAAAAGGGTAGATTAAAACCTGAAAGGAAAGAAAACAAAGGTCCCAGTGCTCTGAAGAAAACAGAAGTCCCCCAACATCCTTCCTGCTTATTCTTCCAATATAATACACAGCTGGGCCCATCTTATCATATCCTGCCTGATACCAACTTTGTCAACTGTTCCATCAAAGCCAAATTAGACTAAGCAAAATCCATGATGCACAACCTTTATGCCACGTGCATCCCTCCCATAACTGATTATGTAATGGCTGGAATTGAGAAATTGGGGCAGAAGTATCAAGTGGTTCTAACGATTGTCAAGGACCCACGATTTGAATGATTACCTTGCACACACAAAGGAACCTATGCCCATGACTTTTTTTTTTTTTGCAGTACTGGGGATTGAACTCAGGACCCTGCGCTTGCTAGGCAAGCGCTTATTCCACTGAGCTATATCCCCAGCCACAGTCCATGACTTCTTAGTGCAGAGAGTAAGTCAGCACCAGTGTGACACTATGGCCACCGTTGGCCAGGACCTTAAATAGAGGACTCAAAAGATCCCTGGAGTTCCTAACATGCACATTTCTAACCACAAATACACCATCAAGCGGATGCCAGATGATTGTGGAGTCCCTTGGTTCTGATTCTTATCAGACAAAATTTCTCTTCCTTCTTCCGACCAACTTTCTGTATTCAGTTCACTGAACATGAATTATTATTCCCCCCATTTGCTGTATTAGCAATTGAGTGTGGTTAAGTACATTCACTTTTTAATGCTTTTTGGAAAATGGTAATTTGTCTACTTTAAACTTTGTTGCGCCTTTTCATAAATCAGGTACTCCAAAAAAAAAAAGACAAAAAATCCCCTCCCAAGAGAAAAACAAAACAAAAAGCAGCTTCCATGCTGCCCTCTGCACCAGCAGATGATGGACAAGGTCTGCACCGCTGGACAGCATGAAGTTCAAAGAGGAAAGAAACCCACATGAAGGCAGAGAAGTGGTGCTTTCGCTGGCCCTAGGAGTAGCTAAGAGAATACCGAGCTCTTCTTGCCTTCAGCCCACCTCCAGCTCCCTGCCTGAAAGTCCTAGAAAGACAGCCACATCCTCCAGGGAGGGCAGGTTTCAGTTATAATCAGGAAGCAGGAACATGTTGTAAAGTGATAGAATATGCTAGGAAATCTGCTTAGCATTTAACAGGGATTCTAAAGGATGAAATGAATGGCTTGGGAGAAAGGTGCTCATAAAAACACTCCCACGCCCTTTGAAGAGTGTGATAGTGAAGTCAGGGCTGAGGTAGTTTAACAATCAATATTAAGACCGGTTGTGTTTATTCATGACACTGTGAAAAATGATTCCTGACAACACAGCATCCTTTAGAACACTTCGAGCCAAAGAGATCAACAGATGGACCTAACCCGATACAATAGCAGGCATAGGCTTATACATTATGTATGCTGACAGGAATAACTGAGAGTACAATGATTTACTATGCAACTTAGATGGCTGTAAGAACAACCCCTTCAAGAACAAGACTGCATTATAATATTTGGCATGGTGGAGCACTATGGTGTTGTAAGATGTGTATGGAAAACAAGCAATAGAACAATCTAGAAAGAAAAGCCATAGCACTGAAATCTCTCTGAACCCCATTAAGCAAATGGATATTTCCATCTCTAGAAAGTAACAAGATAAACAAGGAAAGACAAGATGATGAAGAGATTAACATTAAGAGAGGGAAAGTTTTCCAAAATTGTTGTAAAATGTAGCATAGGGCCAGAAGAACGTTTGGAAGAAAAAGTCTTTTTTTGGAAGTTGCTAGTACATGGGATGCTACGTAAAACAGACATCCCCAGGCTTGGGATCATCTCTGTGCCTTGGAGATCACAAGGGCTAAAATGGCATTTCTCAAACAAATGTGCTACGTGAATGCAAAAGTATGCAGAATATAAGACATTTACGTTTTTCCCCTTTTTGTTTACCAAAATAGGTCCTTTTCATGGTATTAAGTTCATGGTTGAAAGTGGACACAGTGAACATAGATAAGTTTTCTCAACAACATTTTACAACCAGCATATTTTTTGGCTTCTTTATGTTTTAGGTTATGCTTCACCTTTTCTTCCTAGAATTTTTCCCACTCATACAAATTATGTTTAAATAATAAAAATTCCTTTCTTCCTAGAATGTGGTGCTTGTAATGACTTCAGTGAAACATTTAGGTCATTTGCAGCACAGGACCCTTCTGTGATTCACATCATTACAAAATATGTCCCATTAAGATGATGCACAAGCTGAAGTGGAGTTAATGAACCTGCATTCCTGCAGGATAATTCAAACTTTACGGGTGATATTAACTTAAATAAAATAAGAAATGGAAGAAAAATCAGGTTCATTGTACACTAGAGATCATGCTCTTTTTCCTCCCAGTCCATAAAAGCCTGTCTATTGCTCAGTTGCTCTCGCACCATTATTAGAGAGGTTGTAGAACATGCATATGTATATAATTAAGTACCCCTTTGTGGTCATTAGAGGACTGCACACTTTTCCATAGGGAGCACACAGGGAACTTGATTCACAAGCCTACAAGAGAGTCTCAGGGCCTTTAACCTTTATGATATGCTGTGTGGAAATGTGTGGTATCTGCCTGCTGACTGCCCAAAGTAAAGGTGGGGGGACCGTGACCAGCAGACACATCTACCCCACTATCCGTTTTATAAATAAAGTTTTATTGGCACACAGTCACAACTATTTGTTTACTTATTGCTTATGACTGTTTTAGCCCTGCCACAGCAAACTTAAGTGGTTGCAACAGAGAATTTTTAAATGGTCTGCAAAGTCTGAAATGTTACTACATGGCTGTTTAGAGAAAAAAAAATTGACACCTATGGATATAAAGGAAAACTTGTTCCATACTTGGTGACCATATACAATACATGATTTTAAAGGAAACAAGAATTATAGTAAATGAATAAAATATTCAGGTCACAATAGCTATATACTACAGAGAATGTCCAGGTTCTAGGAGCCACTCAACCTACTTAGGAATAGCAGTCTTTTTTTTTTTTAAGCCTACACTTGATATTTTCAGCTTATCTCCTCCCACCATCAAGAAATTAAATAAATAAGTAAATACATACATACATACAAACAATAGCCATGCGTTTTGTAAACCCTCCTGAAACACAATGTCTTGTGTTCCCCTTCTGGCTCTGTGACAGCTGTTAACTATCAAATACTATTTCTAGAACTGTGCTGACATCAGTCGATGATCATACACAAAGCTGTTTGGCATGACACACACTGTGCAAGTTGAGGCTGTTAAAATGAAACAGCTCTGTTAAAATTAACTCTATTCACATCACAGGGAAAATATCTCCGTCTGCCAAATCAATTTCTTCCTATATCAGTGGGGAAGAACTGTTTTCTAACCTCTAAAAAGGTAATTCAGACACCGGAGAGCAGAAAGCGAGAAAAAAATGAAAGAACAAAAAAGAACCTTCCAAAATTAAAATGATAAAACAAAAATTTGCTTGACAGCAAAAGTCCTTCCAAATGGATGAAACTGAATCCAAAACTGAGCCCGCCACAAATTTAACTGACAAGAAAGTCTGCATAATGGACTTGGTTTTATTAATGCTCATATGGGTACATTTTTGTTCTGTTGTACTGGTGGAAAGATAAATGCCCACCAACAGCGCTAAAAATACCTCCACTCCGTGGAAGCACTGACGGCAGCTGTAATACAAACACTCTTCCCTTGTAAGAAAAAGATTACCTTTTTTTTAAAAAAAGAAACACTAACATTCCAAAATTTTAAAAAAAATAAATAAATAAAGAGAAGCACTAATGTTAGAGGCCAGACCAGGAACAAGTACAGCTTTGGAACAGAATTTCTTAATACCATTAAATACAACAATTCAAAATTGGTTTCTTTGTGGAATTGTAAATTATATAGATGTCATTTTTTTCCAAATGAAGATTACAGTCCTTACGTGATTTTAAGTAGCAGTTCTTTAAAATTAATATTTAGCCTGAGTCGCCCTAATCAGTGGTCGAAGTTTATATTCAGGGCAACCGCCTCAAATGGGTGAATGCTTTTTGCTGCCAATTCTCTTCTTTCTGAAAATCAGTACTTAAAGTCTTCGAATTCCCCGAACCCAAGTCACAGTGGGAGACAGGCAGGAGCCGAACAGGGATTGTGAGGGATGGAGACCGCGCCCAGGAGTATCTGGCCCTTTTCAGATTCCAGAGCCAAGGATCGAAGCTCTGCAGTTGTCTGCAGTCAAGGGGGTGAAGGCTCTGGTAGCCAGAGAGCTCAGGCCAGAGCCAGGGTGTGTTAAGCCAGCAGGTCAATTAATCTGAGAAGCAGCAGTTAGGTTTCAGAGATCGAGACTAGATAAGCTCAGAAGCTCCAGGAGGTTAGGAACAACAAGGAAATAGAACACAGGACTGTCATCCCTTAAGGTAAGGTCTATTTGAGTTTGCTTTTAAGGGTCTTGTTTATACTCCTCCAGGGTCACATGCAGATAAGCAGCCATAGCTTCTTTGAAAGTGAAACCACTATATTTAAACCTAGACCCTAGCTGAAAAGCCACCTTCAATTACAAGAAGGCCGTTACAGACCTCAGTAATGCAGAGGTTGTTTAAATAGCAATTGCCCCTGTGCTCTAAGCCCACACCAGTATTTCCAAATTCTCTCCCCATGTGGCTTTTTTTTTTTTTTTTTTGCGGTACTGGGGATCGAACTCAGGACCCTGCGCTTGCTAGGCAAGTGCTTATTCCACTGAGCTATATCCCCAGCCCCTCCCCATGTGGCTTTGCTCCGCTTACTCTTTCAGCTTTTTTGTATTTTGGAGATCAGCACTGTCTATGGCAGACAGACTTTTAAGATGGATCCCATGATTCCTAATCTGAATAATACCCCTCGTGTGGGCAGGGCCAGTGAATGAGATGGGGCATAGCTCCTTTGATTAGGTTTCACATCAATTAACTTCGAATTGATCAAAAAGGTATTTAACCTTGGTGTGCCTGACCTAAGCAGACAAGCCCTTTAACAGAAGGTGAAAGTCAGAGGGGAAATATGTCCTGATGGCCCCAAGGGAAAGAAGCAAAGAGGGTTTTCAAGTCTCAGGTTGTAAGAAGAGGAAGTCACAGGATGGGAACTCAGGGGCAGCCTCTAGGAGCTGCAAGCCATCCCTCTCCTTCATATGCAAGGAGATAAATTCTGCCAACAACCAGAATTGGAAGAGGATCCTGAGGCTCAGAGGAGATTCCCAAGCTGGTGGGATGCTGAGCAGAGGACCCCACTAACCTGTACCAGATTCCAGACTGATGGAACTGTGAGATAAGCTTTCATTGCTTTAAGTCACTAAGCTTATAGAGATTTGTTACACAGCAATATGAAATGAATGCACTGTTCGATAGAACTTTCTGGGATAATGTAAATGTTCTATATTTGCATTGCTGATTGCACTGTTAATTCCTTTGCTAATATGGTAGCCACTACCACATGTGGCTATTGGACATTTTAAATGAGATTAGTGCAAGTGAGGAATTGAATTTTTATTTTATTTGTTTTTTAATTAATTTAGACATGGGTCTATATGTGGCTGCCCTATTGGACAGTAAAATTCTGGGTTGATAATAATAATGGTGACAATCCTTTGATTTTAGTCTTCTTCATCACAAAATAGCCCCTTCTGAGTCTGATATTTTTTGCACTATAATCTTAAAAAGCTTCCCAATCGGGAGTATATGAAGAGTCATGAATGATGTGGCCCCTGCTGTCTCTCTCAGTTCACTCCCTTCTCCAAATTGCAGAGTTTCTTCCCATCCTTCTATTGCGTCGAGTTCTTTCTCATCTGAAGTCTTTTATATACACATTTCCCTCTATTAGGACACACTCTCCTACATGCTTCATTTAATGTCTACTTAATGTCTAGCTCTCAGTTCAAATGTCACTTTCTTGGAGAAGTTTCTCATGCCCTGCCTCTGTCAGCTGCTGCTATGTAACAGTTTATGCCAAACTCAGTAGCTCAAAACAGTGATCATGCATTATCGGAGTTCATATACCTATGGGTCAGCTAGATCGTATGATAGAATCCTGGCTTACATATGTGATGGCAAGAGGCTCTGCATTAGCTTGGGGTTGGCTAGGGTCCTTTAGCAGGAACAGATGGGCTTTACATGCCTGCTCTTGCACTTCGCTGAGATCAGCAGGCTGGACTGGTCAGATTCTTCTTCTTGGAGTGGAAGTAGTGAAATAGGCAAAAATAAACACATTTGGCCTCTTGAGACCTAGGCTTAAGACTGGCACAACATTACCTTTGCCTCCTTCTATTGGTCAAATCAGGTTTAAGGCCAAACCAGACTCACAGAGAAAAGAAGCATACTCAGCCCCTTTCCTGGTAGGGACTGAGACAATCATCTAACAAAGGCCTTGGATACAAGTGAAGGTGAAAAGTTGGGTCAATCATGGAACCTTCATTTCCTTTTAAAAATTGGATCCCCCATTCTTAATAGCTTGTAGGACAATTGTACTTGGTAATTATGTACTTATTTATGAGTTACTTGTTTAACTGAGTGTCTCCACAAGACAATAAGCTCATTTAGGTCAGGAATATTTAGTTCACTTCAGTGTCACCAACACCTAGGACATTCAAATTTTTTTTTAATAAATGAATGAGTACGATTTCTCAAAAATGGTTTTTGAAGCTGAATGTGTTCTGACAAACAGGAGCTAATGACAGATAGTTAAAGGCTGAGCAAAATTTTGGAGCTATTATGAGAGCATAAGAAGGAATCTTTACAGATTAACTTATGGAAGTTGAAAGATGGAAGTCAGAAGGGGAGGATGTGTACATATAAAATGTGTACGAATATATGAAAGGACAGGAGTTAAAAGGAAAAGAAAAAGCAAGGTAGGAAGGAAGGAGGGAATGAAGGAAGAAACTGAAGAGAAGAGCATAAGTAGCAGAGAAGGGGGAGGGAGGGAGGGACAGAGAGATAAGGGACAGAATTAGCAGGTTATAGCACTTGTAGACCAGGTATCACAAGACCTCATCTTGGAACTATAATTTAAGAATCCTTAAATAATCAATAAGTAGTGAACTGAAATACACCTTGTTGCAGTCAAGATTTATAAGGGAATAGATTTCATATAGGACACAATTTATAGGATTATTTTATAATATTCACCCAAAAAGTCAAATGCAGAAAAGTGCAAAAGATCTGTCCATGCACTAGAGACCCAAAGAATCCAGCTGAGGGCCTGGGTCCCATGGAAATGTCCAGCTGAAGACCTAGAGCCCAGGGCAATATCCTCCATGACTCCAGCTGGACAATGTCTCATGCAAGTCTGTGTCAAGGATCTGCCCTCGGAAGGCCCAAAGACTAGTGGTGGAAGCTAGAAAGTCTGCACCCATGGGATGAAGGACCTGCTCCAGCAGGCTGAGAAATCTTCACTGGAGCCAGGAAGTAACACTCAAGGTAAGGACCAGAGCTCTCCCAAAGAGAACCACAGCCATCCTCCGCAACATAAGGACCGGAGTGCCTCTGACGATGATGAGAACAGCTGAATTCATATCAGGAAAGCCAGGGTGACAAGCTTCTCCAGGAGGATCAACAGTGCACCCTCTACACCTCCAGTTCTCTTTTTCTGCTGCTGGCAACAATCCTCAGGTGGGCCTTCCACACCCGGCACCGCACTGATTCAGTTCAGCCGGGTGTTACAGTTGACCATTAGTTAATTAACCACATACCTTATATAAAGTCAATCATAAAATGATCAGCTGTACATATACATTGTTGTTTACATTTGAAAATGCCTCTTTTCAACTGTACAGATATGGCTCCAGAAGCAACCATAGGGCAAATAACCCCAAGATCCAGTACATAGAACCCACTCTTTATTTGCAGTCATATCAGATGTTCTTGTCAACACTTTTCTGTCTCCTTACCTCATGGGCTATGCAGAATCTTATAAACTTAAGAAGTTCTCGTTTCTTATTGCCATACCCCAATTATCCTGCTACCTGGAGATTCTCACAGTGTTTGTTCAAGGAATTTGATATGGATAACAGATATCGCCTCTGATTTGGCACTGCACTGATGGGAGGAACAGTGGGCCATCTTGATTTTCACAGAACATCACAGAATTTCAGAGACAAGAAACATGTCTATTGTCTGTCTAGTTAGTCCTAGATTCCAATAAGTATTTTGGCAGTTTCTTAAGTTTACTTCCCTGCATGACACAGATGCACAAGTATGACCTTTTTTATTCATACATGTTTGCAGTCCATTATGTTTACATCCCTTCTGTGGTGTTAGCTTATGTTATCTATCTTTTGTGGTGGTCTTTATTTATATTTTAGGTTTTTCACATTAGAGAAACCATGTAGTGTTTAAGCTTGAGTGTCTGATTTTTTTCACTTAACGTGATGATCTCAAGGCGCATTCTTTTTCCTACAAATGACTCAAGCTTGTCTTTCTTATAGAAGAGTAATACTCCATTGTGTGCAAATACCGTATTTTCTTTCTCCATCCATCTGTTGAAGGACTTTTAAATCAAGACCACAAGTATCTGCAGGTGTTAATAATATTTCACTTTTTTTTTACTGCAAGGAACATCTTGAACCCTAAGTCACTAACAGCAATCTAATCCCAGGGAAGAGAGCCAAGAGGGTGAAAAGTTGCTAAAGGGCCTTAAAAGTTGCACTTTTGCTATTTATGTTGATTCAAATCATATAGAAATGCTTATGGAGCACCTACTATGGTCTACTGATGTAAACACTAAGATGAATGACTAAGTCCTTGTCATCATGAGACACATAGTCCCGTAGGTGACACAGATGTGTGTATACGAATGATAACAAATAATCTGCTTTATACGGTAAGAGAGAATTATATATACCCAATACCACCATTTAAAGGAGGAGATGCTTATAGTTTCAGTGGATTCAGTACATATTTGGCAGGCTCCAAGGCAGAAACATCATGGTACAAGCATGATGTGTGATACGGAGTAAAGATGCTCAGTTCATGGTGACCCGGAAGCAAGTAGAGCAAGGAAGCAATTGCAGAGATGAAGGGGCACGGGACCAGGTAACTGTTCAAGGTCACACCTTCTTGACACACCCAGACACACCCAGAAGTATACATCACTAATGCAGCCTTGGGTGGTGCCCGAGCTTATCAGGTTGACACAATCAAGCTTAAGTCTCACATCTCAATCCTTGTCAACTTGATACCTAAACACACCTCCTGTTTTAGTTACTTTTCTCTTGTTGCTAATACAAAATACCAGACATCCAGAATTAAGGAAGGAAAGGTGCATTTAGCTCACAGTTTGCGGGCTGGAGGTACAGCTCAGTGGGGTAAGTGCTTGCCGCTAAGCACTAAGGCCCTGAGTTCGATCCCCAGTCCCGGAAAAAAAAAAAAAAAAAAAAAGGAACGGATGTTTAGCTCACAGTTTGTGGAGGTTTTAGTCCATAATCAGCTGGCTCCAGGGTAGAGGCATATGACAGAGGGCAACAGTTTATGGCAGCAGAAAACAGTAAAAGCAACAAGAGCAAAGAGAGAGAACAAGCCTCTTTTCCTCCTTTACCTTTTAAGCAGGCCATCTCACCCAGGGGGTGTGTGACACTCACCTAATCTCCATGCCCTCCTCTTGCACAGGCTCATGATGAATATAAAGTAAGGACCCTGCTCCCCTGCTGAGTCACTTCATTAACCTTTTAAACTTCTCAAATTAATACAATGAACAACATCCCAAGGGCATGTCCTTTACACCCCAGGATGTAGAACTGCTGACTCATTTAGTCAAGCCTCTAGACTCCTCAAGTTGACACAGTGTATCAGCCATAACAGTAAACATTCCCATTTCAAAAGGGTGGGATAAGAGAACAGAATAGGACTAAAGCAAAGCTAAAACCCGTCAGGGCAAGCTTTAAGCTCTATAGCTTCAGGTCAGATATCCAGGGCAGGCAGTGGTAAAATGTGAGTTCTAAGAGGTTGAGGCCGTCCTACCCCTATGGCCTCACCAACTGCAACTCACATGGTCTCTTTCTTGGGCTGACTCCACACACAGACTGCATCTTTCCTCAGCACATATTCCACATTCCTGGCATCTCCAGTTTCCTGGGGACTCCACTGTACCTTTGCTTCATTTCCAGTGCTTTTTCACAAACTGCATTCTCAGAGACTCTTTGCCTGGTCTTACTTTGAAATCTGGGTGAAAGTCTCACTGACTCTACAACTCTTGCATTCTGCATCTCAGTAAGACCAGCATGATGTGGGTAAAACTGCAGTCTTCTGTCAGCAGGAACAGTAGCCAGGCCTCCTTGTGGCAGGGCCTCTAAGTGCCTGGATGGCAGGGCAGGGTGAAGTGAATCCTGGGGAACCAATTTCCCGAGATGTCCTTCTGAAGCAGCAGACCCAAGGACTTTTTTCTCAAATAAAAGGTTTACACTTTTGTACCCTTGAGTGTGTGATGTGTGGAGTCTTGATGCTTTCTGAGATATCTTCAAAGTATCTTTATTGTCCCTATGTAAATTAGATTGGTTTATTTTTAATGCTGCTCATCACAACAGCCATATTTTCTTTGGCTCCAACCTTACATATGGTTTCTTTTGCATCATACTTTAAATTTTCCAAAATTTTCTGCTCTGTTCTTTGCTTCACATTCTCACTATAAATCTGAGTAAAAGCAGCCAGAGGTACCCATGATACAGACTCAACACTGAGGGTCCTTACAGTTTTCTCTACCAGATTAATTTGTCCACCACAATTAATCCTAGTCTCCTGCAAAGTCTCAGGACACAGGCAATGTGCAAATAAAATTTTTTTGTCAGAGTGTAACACTGGCTTTAATTCAATTGCGAATAAAGTTCTCATCCCAAACTGAAACCTCTTGAGCCTGGACATCAGTGTTTACATTCCTATTATCATTCTAACGTTCTGAACTCTAAACGCAATAACCCATCAAGTTCTGCTTACAGCATTCTTTATCCTGCATCTTCATTCCTCTTCAAATTCTTCCCACAAACCGGTCCCAAATGTTTTAAAAGTACATAGTCAAGTATAGTCAAAAGCAGCAACTTCTCTTGTACCAATTTGTGTGTATCATTAAGCTTTCCTAGTGTGTTCTTCCAGTCCCCTGAGAAGCTCCTAAGCTGATCAAATTGGTACAATCAAGCTTAACTGTTACAGAGATGTATATAAGTCAATGGGAACACGAAAGATGGATTGACTCATTTGGCTTAGGGTGTATTCTGAGAGGGGGGCGATCCTTAAACTATGTATAAATAGGCATTGGACAAGTGGATAAGTGACACAAACTAGCCAGGAAACAGACTTTCAGACCATGAAGAACCTGTTGTATTATACTTAGAAGCCTAAGTTTCTACTCTAGGGCAGTGGTTCTTGAAATGGGGTCCCTGGTCCAACCCCATCACCATAACCTGCACACTTGTTAGAATTGCCCATCTTTGATCTCCAGCCCCGTCACAGTGAGCATCTCTGGGACTCAAGCCCCATAACATGCATTTTAAGAAACCCTCTCAAGGAATCTGACTGTAAAGGGATCTTTGAAGCCTGCACTCAGTGATAAGGAAGCATGGAGATGTTTGAATGAGGCAGTGGCTTGGTCAGGTCTAGATCTTTAGAAAGGTGACTCTGCTTGTGATATGTAGAGTGCACTGGAACAGGGAGATGGAATGGAGTGAAAGCAATGAGTCTAGTTAATGTGAGGGTCAGTGGAGCTGTGTTAAGTACCTAAGGCATGAGGTGCTAGTGAGCCATGGGGAACAGAGGGAGGGTCTTATAAGTCTGAGATGAACAGTCTTTAAGGAAAGTAAGTTTTTGAGAGACTTCATATCCCTTGTCTAAGTCAGTGGCCAAGGAGTCTATGAAGGACCCACTGTAAACATCTTGTGAACCCATGTACACATCAAGACTGGGTTAATTATGAAACTCACATGTATATGCATTACTGTTCTCAACATACACAGTTCTTTATGAGTAATATTTTATACATTCATTTAAAATAACTGCAACTTATTCATAACTTTCTCTCATCAAGTACTTTTGCATCTGATGTTGAAATATAGTTACTATTCAATAGGGGAACCCTAGACATTTTGAAAATATTATGAAAGTCCTCATACTTGAAAAAGTTCAAGTGGAGGGTGCACGCCTGCAATCCCAGCACTTGGGAGGCTGAGGCGGAGGATCGCTGTTTTGGTTACTTTTCTCTTGTTGCTGAGTCAAAATACCCAACGCCCAAAATTAAGGAAGGAAAGGTTTATTTAGTTTACAGTTTGTGGAGATTTCAGTCCATACTTGGCTGGCTCAGAGGCAGAGTGGCACATGGCAGAGGGCAAACGTTCATAACAGCAGAACACAGCAAAAACAACCAGTGCAAAAAGGGAGGAATGGCTGCAAGCAGTCTTTTTCTACCTTACATTGTAAACAGGCTACCCCTACCCAGGGGGGCATGTAGCACTCACATAATCTCCATGCTCTCCTCTTCCATTAGCTCAGGATGTATACAAAGCAAGCACCCTGGCTTCCTGCTGAGCCACTCAGCCAAACCTCTAAACTTCCCAAGTTGGCACAATGTATCAACCATGACAATCACCACAAGTTTGAAGCCAGCATGGGCTACATAGTGAGTTCAAGTTCAAGACTATTGCCTCTAATATGACTTTATTATAATTTTTCTCTTAACTTTTATTAGTACATGTTTGCATTACATAATGATTGCATTCATCATGGTAGATGTATGCATGTGTATAGCACCTCTTAATTCCTTTTTGTCACTTTGTTATAATTATTGTTGATGTTTGGCAGTGTCAGGGAGGGGCTGGGTACTTATTTGAAGTTCACACAGATATGGAAAATTTAATACTATTTGTTTCTCTATTATTCCTTTCTCTTTATGGGGTTGAATTTGTAAGCTCAGCACTGCAAAGACTGTCGAGCTCCTCTCAGCACTTTTCACGTGATTGGAGTAGTGGCTGCCAAATAAGTGACAATTCTCACATCAGAGCTTTATCGTCTTTTTAAAAAACCCAGATCTCCCAAAGGTATGATTAGCTGAAAGATTAATTTATTTTACAACCTAATTATAATTTCTCTTACAAAGGAGAGATCTCTTTATTAAAACAGATAACAAACATTAAAAGCAAAGAAGATAGCCCCACAGAGCAAATTACCAAAGAAAATATATACCTAAGTACATTAGCTACATTTCTCACCCATCCTTATGTCTTATCAGTCATTGCTTAATCTTTGTTTTATTCTTAGAGCTTTGTAGAAAATTTCTTCTTCAGACTTCAGAACCTTTATTCTTCTAGCCCAAGCCTCTGGCTAGCACTATAGCTTCCCTACAGCTCTTGGCTCTGAGGCACTAGGACTGGATCTGCTTGTCTGGCTGGTAGGACTCACTAATGAAGAGGATACCCCGGCACAAATGGCTCCCCTGCTCTCACCTACTGCATTAGTTAGGCTTCTCTAGAGGGGCAGAATCAAGAGAAAATAGACGTATAATTATGCAGGGAAATTTATTAGGTAGGCCTATGGGATCAGAGACAGGAGAGTTGCATGCTGGAAGATCCAGAAGCTGCTTAGTCCAAGAAGATGGAAACCACAAAGGATGGAAACCACAAGAAGGATCAAGGATGCAGTAGCACTCTAAGGCTGAAGGCCTGGAAGCTCCCCAGAGAGTCACCAATGTGGGTCTGCATTGGAAGGCGAGGTAACTGGACGCCACTGTCCAAAGGCAGTGGCAAACACTGGAGTTCTTCAGAAGCAGGCACATTTGCCTCTTCTTTCCCTCTTTTATTCCCTCCAGGCTACAAGTCTCTTGGTTGGTGCTGCACACATCAGGAGTATATTCAGTTTGCTGTCCTACATGTCAGCTATCCACAGACATGCTTGGAACTGTGCCTTACTAATCTGCTGGGCATGGATTAGTCTATTCAAGTTGATATATCATGATTAACAGCCACACTTACCCACTGCAAGGTTAAGACCATCAGGCTCATCTCTCATTTTAGTAAAAATTTGAGGCCCATCTCTGGGGCTTTGGATGCCTCTTGCCAGGAGAATTCTACCTACGACTGCCCACTGCTACATGCACAGATGTTTCCTTGTCTTCAAGTTAAGAGCTGCACTAGTTTACCTTCCAAGTAACAGCCATGTATAGACATCTGGATGGGTTTATAACCATGCCATAATATGACTTTATATTGTATTTATGTTAGGGTTTTCCTGGGAATATGAGCCAATAGCATGTATAGGTGTATAAACACACACACACACACACACACACACACACACACACACACACACACTTCTTGTATACAACTGCAAACATACTAACCCTGTTATGGTTTGCATCTGAATGTCCTCCCAAAGTCTCATGCAGTCATGGGGCAGGCATCTAGAGTTTATGATTGATTCATGCTACACCTGACCCCAGGGCGGGCCGTTTGCATACAGTGTAAGGGAAGGAAAGAGCCTTGCTCTCTGCCATTCCCCCTTTTGCTCTGGTTGCTTTTGCCGTCTTCCACCACCATGAACTGTCGCCCTCTGTCATGTGCCACCCTGCCTTGGAGCCAGCCGAGGATGGACTGAAACTTCCATAAACTGTGCACTAAATAAACCTTCCCTTCCTTAATTCTGGGTGTCAGGTATTTTGTCTCAGGAGTGAGAGAAAAGTAACTAAGACAAACCCTTTCCCAAAAAGAGGGTGCAAAGAACTGAGATGGTGATATTTACTCTATTCCTTGATATACTATAGCTTAAATAAAGGACCTCCGCTGGTCATAGTTAGTTTCTTGATGGGGGTGACTTAAAATTTTGTTCCAGTAGTGTCTGAGTTATAAGTATTCCTTCCTGAATTGGATTGTTACCATTTTCAATCAACTTTAATGACATGGTATGGCAATGCTAACAGACATTGAAGGGGTTCCCCGGTATTCCAGACACATCCTAGCCCTAACCCGTTTCTTGCTGACTTGGAGACATGAGTCCAAAGTGACCAGACAACATTCTTAACTTTCAATTCAATGGAATCATTGTTGTTCCTCCTGGTGCAAGAATTCTTCCCTTTGAAAATAAGACCTCTAGGCCAATAGAACATAAAGATGTAGGAAAATGAAGGGAAAAGTTTGCTAGCATGTCACTAGAGACACTAAGTGCTATTCCCAAATTTTAACCCTCAGTGATTGAATCCTTGAGTCCTGGCTGGAAGAAACAGTACCATATATAAGATATTGAATCAGAACCTATATGGCCCCCTTCAGAACCTTGCCCAGCCCTGCAAGATACCTAGCTGGCATTATGACTCTAAGTCTTCAAAAGCCCATTTCACTGGTTCTCTCATGCCAACTGCTTCAGGATGAGGTAAACATGTAGAACAGTGATTTCCATGGCACGGGCCCACTGCGATATCTCATGTGCTGTATGTGAGTTCCTTTGGTCAAAAGTATTGCTCTGTGGGATACCATGACGGTGGGTGGATAAGGCACTCTGTAAATCCATGGATGGTAGTTTTGGCAGAAGCACTGTATGCAGGAAAGGAGCATCTGTCACCATAGTATATATTTATTCTAATAAGAGCACAGACACTGCCCCTGTGGAATGGAAGCTGTGCAATACAAATGAGCAACCTGCCATCAGGTAGTTGTTTGATGCCTCTGAGGAACAGTACTGTATCAGATGCTCAGTGTTGGTCTCTGCCACTAGCAGCATGGGCACTCAGGAGAAGCTGTAGCTGGATCAGCATTGATGGGTGGCAGTCTGTGCTGTTGAGCCTACGCATAACCTTCTTCTTCCCTGGCAGCATGGCCACTTTGTTTGTAAGCCCATTGGGTAGAGACAGAGATGGCTGCAGAGGACATTGATTGAGAACCACAGGAGGGGTCATCATCCACTTAAATATTAAAATCCTCCTCTGCCAAGATCATGCTGTGGTGTAAATACACGGAACACAAATATCCACATTTTTCCCCATTCAGAGAGGTCCATCCACGCATTCCCCGATCCTAACTTCTTGTCATCCATTTTCCAATCATATTCTTCCAGTCCCTGATCATCCAGCCAAAACTATGGCTATAGGCTATAAATTAATATATAATTATATATTTAGCCATTTCTGCTTCCAACCAAAATAACAAGGCACGCTGCTCAATGTTTTGCCCCTCGAAGGATTTCCCTTCACCGTTGACCTTCACAGCTGCCCTAAAAGGATGGTGGTTTTGCAGTCGTCCATTTCCACGTGGTCTCTGCATGTCACAAAGAAATTGACAAACTCAGCCCACATTCCCTTTTCCTCCCACTGATCAGAAGGACTGCCCCCAGGAAGCCACGGTTGCAGAATGGACAGAGAAGGCTAGTGTAGGCGGAATGGGGACCCCACAGAGTGGATGCTGCAATTTGCTGGCTGAATTCTCCTTTCTGAACTGGTGCGTCCTTCACCTGACACAACAATTCCCACGATGTGATGAAAGATGATCTGTTTTACTCAGTGACTACTGATTTTAAGGTTGATTTCTGGTGAAAAATATCTCCCCAGAAACATCTAGAATAATGTTTGACTGAGTATCTGGATACTATGGCCTAGCCGTGATGATGCCTAAAATGAACCTTTCCAATGTTGTGTCCTACAGGGGAAGCTTGTCCTTCCCTCCTTCCTTCTGCCCTTCTTTCTTTATTTCTGTGAATATGTCCTGAGAGCCCCCTCGATTCTCAATCCTAGAAGGCAACTGATGAAGTTGAGCGGTCTCCTTGGTAACCACCTCTAACACATAATGGAACACAAACTGCATCCTGGAGCAGACTATCTTCTTTACAGGCTTCATATTTCCTTTTGCAATTTTAAACCTAAACTTATTAGAACACAATTTTATTATCTCTTTTAAACAGAAAAGCAGCAATTTTACAAAGAGTTTAAGACAGAGGCCACTGTTTAGTGGAGAGGAGTTCTAATTTTGATGGTGCTGATTTAGAATTTGTCATGATGCAGTCGGATTGGCTCACAGGACCATTTTTGTATTGCAGGGTTTGTCATGGAAATGAATGGTTTAAAAATATTTCAGAGGAAGAGATTAAACCCACTTTACAAAATAAACAGTTTCAAGATATTTAGATGTTAACTAGTGAATAAAATAAGTCACACTGCATTTTAAAGACTGATGGAAGCAGGCCCAAAGAGTTCCTGTTGTCAAAACAAACTGAAAAAAAGTCTATAGGTTGAATTATTATATTGCACATAAATTATTTACTAGGGGCAGTGCATTTCTAGTCATGGGACCACTGCTCAGATTAGTATGATAAGAGCCCATGAAAGCCCATCCTTGCATTGTGAGCCCAATATTACAGTCATTCATGGATCAGAACTATTATTCAAAACAGAAAACGAGTGCCAAAAAGAGAAATTGACATAGACTAACAATATGTCACAAGACTCCCAACATAGCAGAGAGCTCATTGGTTAAGAATTTATGCTTTATAATACAACAATGATCACTAGACAACAGCAGTAGCACTATTTGTCATGTTCTCTCATATTGGCTGAGAGCACATGATTTCAGCACATGGGAAAGAAACAGATGTTAAGGTAAATCTTGTAACAGGTGCTCTGTGGAGGTATTTTCTTAAAACTTATGCACATTAAATATTTCAGGCACAAATAGCCTTATAACAAATTAATGCTGTGTGGGGACTGTACTGAGTGTACTGTGCATGAACATGAAAAATTATTTTTTATGACAATCAATCTTTAATGCAGACTTTTCATGATTTCAGACTTAGCAGTCTTCTCATGCCAAATTGTCCTAGTGATTACTAGATAAAAAATGTGTATTTGAAACAGAATTTGAACACTTGTATAGAATTTGGTGGAGTATTAGCATAAATTTAGAAATTCCCAGAAACTGGTTACATGGCTGCCTGATTTTATAAATAAAGTTTTACTGGAACACAGCTACACCTTTAGCTCTTGGCTGTGGCTGCTGGCACAGTGCGAGAATGGAGTTGAATAGTTGTGGCAGAGGTCATTTAATACTCAAAATCTGGAATATTGTCTATCCCCATAGAGGAAAAAAATGTGACCTCACTCTACATTCACTGGAGATGCTCCTAACATTTTTGTTCTTTTAGATAGGGAGATTTTTCTGGAGTCAGAGTATACATTGAGATAAACTACGTACTTTTATCTCTAAATCTTCAAAAATAAACCTCTACTATCCATTTGAATATTTTAAGAATTGCCCAGAGCAGCATTATCCTGTATATAGTACAAGCTTCTGAAGTGCTTTTAAATTTAAAATGTTTATACTAGAAATAAACAGGCTAAATTAATTTTAGTAACATTTTGCTTAGATTTAGTGCAATCCTGATTAAAATTCCAGTAGCATATCTCACAGAATTAGAGAAAACAATCCTTAAATTCATTTGGAACCAGAAGAGCCCTAGAACAGCAAAAGCAATTCTGGGCAACAAAGGCAAGGCAGGGGCAACATAATCTCTGACTTGAAATTATACTACAAAACTACTGTGATAAAAACTGTATAGTACTGGAAAAAAAAAAAAACAGAAAAGAAACAAAAATACAGACCTGAGGATTAATGGAACAGATTAGAAGATGCAGAAACAACTCCATATATACTCAGCTACCTTATCTTTGACAAAGGAGCCAATGCCCTCCCCTGGAGAAAAGATAGCCTCTTTAATGAGTGGTGCGGGAAAACATGGCTTTCCGCATGTCACACACTAAACTAAAGTTGAAATGGATCAAAGATCCAAATATTAAAACAAAAACACTAAATCTGCTGGAAGAGAAAATAGGTAGAACTCATGAAGCCACACAGGAACTATCACAAAGAATCATCTACTGGGAATCTCATCTTATTAAAAAGATTTGCACAGCAAGAGAAACCACCAAAAGAGTGAAGAGACAACCGACAGTGTGGGAAAAAAATTTTGCCAGCTGTTGCTCAGACAAAAGGCCAATGTCTAGAATATATAAAGAACTAAAAAAAAAGCAGACCCCCCCCAATTTAAAGACCCAATCTAAAAATAGGCATCTAAAATGAATACTTCACACTTCTCAGATGAAGAAATAGACATGGCAAATAAAAACATGAAAAAATGTTCAACATCCCTGGTCATTCGAGAGATGCAAATTAAAACAACACTGAGATTCTATCTCACTCCAGAAAGAATGGCTATTATCAAAAAATCAACCAATAAAACAAAGGCTGGTGGAGCTGTGGGAGAAAAAACCTTTCTCCACTGTTGGTGCAACCCTGTGGAAATCAGGGTTGCGATGCCTGAAAAAACTAAAACTAGAGGTTCCATTCGACCCAGCTATTCCTCTTCTTGGTATCTTCCCAAAAGAATTTAAAGCATCATTTCACAGTGATACATGTGCAGCCATGTTTAGAGCAGCACAGTTTTTAATAGTTAAATCTTGGAAATAGCCCAAATGTCCATCAACCGATAAATGGATAAAGAAGATGTGGGGGTTTTGTACAATAAACTTGAGCCATTTCTAGCTAAATGGATACACCTCAAGACCATACTCTTAAGTGAAATAAATCAGAGCCATGTATAAATATCACATTGTTTCTCTGTGAGAAACCAAAAGTGTGAATGAGGACCAAAATGTATAATAGACATTGAGCAACAGGAAGAAAATGTTCAAATGAGGAGGGGGGGGACAAGAAAAAAAGAGAATAGAAGGAAAACATTGAAACAAGCCTCTTGTAAATAAAGAGAGGAAGGGGGCTGAAGGCAGGGGAAGGGAAATTAGTAAAACGAAGAAGCAAGTTGTACCACATACAGGTACAAATTCCCTACGATGAATGTTATCACTGTGTTATATCTAAAATGTACCAATAAAAAATAACAAAATATTTTATTTAACCGAATATACCCAAAATATTATTTCAACATACACTCAATAGACAAAATTAGTAACAGCATATTTTAATTCTTTTTTGTTGTTGTTCTAAGCCTTCAAAGTTGAGGTCGTAGTTTATCATCCCACCACCCCTTGAATCAAAATAGCCACACTTCGAGTGCTCCGTAACCACCTGCAGCTGGTGGACACCCTGTTGGGTGACTGGGGTCTGAGGGAGGGGAGTGTTAATGGCTTTCTACTGCCTTAGCTTCTCATACATTGTCATTCCTTGCCTCAGCTATCACTCAACTTTAAAAAGTGTAGGTTATACAAAGGCAGGGCAGAGAGAGACCCTATTCTTAATGACTTTAATTTGTTTGAATATTTATATATTTTTGGGCAGTCATGGGTCACTTCATGATGGGGACCTTTACTGAGAAATACATCATTAGGCTATTTCATGTGCAAACGTCATACACTCACACAAAGATGGCTACAACTTTGTTGGTAATGCAATCATATGGACCTGCCAATGTATGCATGATCCACCACTGACCAAAATATTATTATGTGGTGCATAACTGTGTTTATCCTACACTTTTCTGAGTATCAGAATGTGCGTTGGGGGGCTGGGGATATAGCTCAGTGGAATAAGTGCCTGCCTAGCAAGCGCAGGGTCCTGAGTTCGATCCCCAGTACCGCCAAAAAAAAAAAAAAAAAGAATGTGCATTGGTGGTAGTAGCTATTAGAAATAGTCTGCTAGGCTTGTGGAGGAACTACCACTTAGGAGAGAATAGATCAGATCAGAAACAGGACTACCAAAGGAAAAGGAGGGAATTTTAATCTTAAAACACATACATGGGCCTTCACTTTTGTTTTTTAAGACAGAAAACATCAGCATACATAAGCTGATGGTGCCCTTGAGCTGGGTGCTGTACATATACATACAGCACTAGTAAAAATTAGACTATAAGCTCTTCAGGAGCAGGAGCTCAACATTCCTTGAATGAATATCTGAGTGTAGCATTTCTTCTCTTTTTTCCCTCTTCTTTGATTTCTTCTAAAGAGATGTCTCCTTTCCATTTAGTTATTCAAATGTACCTTCAAGTGTATGGAATTATGTAACTTGTTACTATGCCATGAATCAGAAGAGTTCCCATCAACCAACATGGTTGTGGTGCATTAATTAAGAGTCAGCTTGGAACACCCAGCTGAACTGAATCAGTGTGGTTCTAGATGTGGAAGGCCCACCTGAGGATTGTTGCCAACATCATAAATGGAGAATTGGGGTGGGGAGAGTTGGTGAGCTGTTGATTCTCCTGGAGAAGCTTGTCACGCTGGCTTTCTTGATGTGAACTCAGCTGTTCTCCCACTGTCAGAGGAGCTCAGGTCCTTGCTGTCCCTGTGGATGGCTGTGGTTCTCTTTGGAGGACCTCTGGTCCTTCAGTTTGAGCATCGCTTCTTGGCTGCAGTGAAAATCCCTCCACCTGCTGGCACAGATCCTTCACTTCACTAGCACAGACTTTCTAGCTTCCACCACTGATCTTGGGCCTTCCCAGCACAGATTCTTGATACAGAATTGGATGAGACATTGCCATGGGATCTAGGCCTTCAGATAGACTTGTACAGGACATTGCTGTGGGAACCAGGCCCTCAACTAGATTCTTTGGGTCTCTAATGCATGGACAGATCTCTTGTACTTTTCTACATTTAACTTTTTGGGTGAATATTATAAAATAGTCTTATACATTATGTGTCCTCTATTAAATCTATTCCCTTGCAAACTAACTGTAACAAAATTGGTACATTTTACAGCCAAAGAGGTGATGTAATGGGTTCACGTGCATGAAATTCACTGGTCTTACCGTGTTCCTCACCACTCAGGAGTGGCTGGATTGATAGTTGGAATGGTCTTTTGAAGACACAGTTACAGTGGCAGCTAGCCAGCAATAGCTTGCAGGGTTGTGGTAATGCACTTCAAAAGGCCGCATATGCTTTGAATTAGCATCCACTATATGGTATATATGGTACTGTGTCTCTCGTAGCCGGGATTCACGGGTCTAGGAATCAAGGAGTAGAAGTGGGAATGGTACCTACCACTCACCATCACTCCCTAGTCATCCACTAGCAAAGTTTTGCTTCCTCTTCCTGAGACCTTATGTTCTGTTTGCTTAGAAGTCTTAGTTCGAATGGAAGGAAGGCTTGTACTGGGAAGCACAACAATGATACCACTGAACTGGAACCTAAGACTTCAGGCTTCTGTGACAGACCCACTGGCCTCCTCAGGTGGACGTGCATGAGACACTGAAGTGAGCTCCAAACCTTTGACTGACACCTTTAGTCTCCAGCATGCAGACACCCTCTGCATGCTTCCGCATCCAACTCTGTAGCTGACCGTTGTAAGCCAATCTTGTAATTTCTTATACATTTGTGTGCCTTGTGTTATATCTGTTTTTCTGGTAAAACACTGACTGATACAGTTGTCCATCTTTATGGTTCTGTGTAGTTGTTTGAAAATGTGCTCCCTTTGACTTAATCAAAAATACCCAGAAGGCAGAGATTCTGTCTATAGCAGGAGCTAGATTAAGAAATAGAGAAAACTTGCATTAGGATGTGCATGTGTGTGTGTGTTGGTCATATTGAAAATGTTTGTCTTTAAACATGAACCTATTAAATGATTGCCATCTATTCGTATAATTCACCCACAAAATGGGCAAGAAACCAATTTATAGATCTTTACTACTTTTCAAATTCAGAAGAAAAATACTTGGACATTCCTCATTGGATAGAGGTAGCCAATATTTCTTTTGTTCTGCTTTGTTTTCTAATAGACAGAGAGCCCGGTGCCGGGGAGAGGGAAGGAGAGAGGGAGAGAGAGTGGAGAAGGGAAAAGGAAGAGGGACAGGAAGGAGCCCCAGTCTTTGCCTTCAACTGGGACATCACCTGGCTTCTAGCACAGACTCTTTGGCTTCTGCCTCGGATCCTCCAACCTTCTGGCATACTCTTCAGCTCTCCATCATAGACTCTTCAGCCTTGTGTTACAGACCCATTGGCCTCCTGAGACGGACTTGCATGAGACACTGCAGTGAACTCCAGAACTTGGACTGAAACTTTCAGTCTCTGGTGTGCAGACACCCCGTGAATGCTTCCTCATCCAACTCTGTGGCTGACTGTTGTAAACCAGTCTTGCAGGGAAAGAGGGAGGGAGGGAGGGAGGGAGGGCGGAGAGTGAGAAAGACGAATTTAGCAGGAAATGGGCCTCTCATGATTCACAGTAGGTAGGATACACGAGGTGGATGGTTATTTTTTGGCATTGCCATTTTCATCTCTCTCTTGCCAATGGCAGACATCATCAGGTGACTACTACATTTCTTCAATGTAGTAGCAAAAATGTGAGTTCAGAAACTTTGTAGACATTACACTCTAGGAAATCAATATCAAATCATAGACACTGGCACAGAAGACAGAACCTACTTAACATCCCTGCTGTACAAACTAGGCTTGAGGGTGCAGGACACTGATGAGAAGATAAGAAGGTGCTTAAAATGTCATAAAATGTCATTTATGGAGACCAAATAATGGTCTTAAGAAGCTCTGAGAGGGTGAGTAAGATATATTTGTCATGGAGGAAGTGAAGAGTGGGAAGCATTAAAGCAAAATAACAGCCATTAAATCTTTATTGGACAATTATTGTGATAGTTGACTGTTGTGTCAACTTGAATGAGAAATGCCCAACTGACTAGATTAGCATAGTTTGGGATGAGGGTGAATGGATTACAGAAGACACTCCCTGGGTATGGGGTGGCACCTGCTAATAGGGTTGTAATCTAAATGGAATAAAAAAGGGAAAGAAGAAAGGAGACCATCTTCAGTTTCTTCCTAGGAGTTCCAGTCTTAGCCATCACTTGTACCGTATTAAAGCTGTTACTCCCAAACAATAAATAATACAAAATAAAGCTGTAACTCTAGTGAGCCCTAACTGATGAAATTAGCAAGAGTATAAAAAGATTTGAGGTTTAGAAGTTTTCTGACCATTTTGGTGTTCTAAATATTTGAGCGTTTTCCATTTTCAGATTCTGATTTAAGAGTTTTCTTCCCAGGCTAGTGTTCTATGTATTTGGAAGTTTTCCATTTTCAAATTCCAACTTAGACATTTTCCTCCCATTTTGGTGCTCTAAATATTTGAGCACTTTCAAATTTCTTATTATAAATGACAAAACTTTGAAATAATGGAACCTATTAGAACCAGGCATGGTGACACACACTTGTAATCCAATCCCAGCATGGGGCAGGAGGGAGGAGTGAGATCACCAGTTTGAGCCCAACCTGGGCAGCTAAGCCAGACATTGGCTAAGTGACTTAGCCGGACATTGTTTCAAAATAAAAAAATGTATGGGGGAATGTAAAGGTCTTGTATTCAATCCCCAGTACTACAAAATAAAGAAATAAGTAAAGAAATAAATGGACTGGCGAAGTAACTGGGCTCAAAGGCCCTTGGGTTTAATCCCTAGTACTACAGAACGACAACAACTAGTACTACTACTAGTTGAATCTGTTCTGGAGAAAGGGACCTCTTCCTCATCCTCCCCATTAATGATCTATTTATATTGTATGTGTCAGTTTTACAAATCTATGTAGTGCTTTGTTTCCCTGCATAGTCACCCTGCTAGGCATTGTGTTTGCTCTTGCTTTGTTTTGTTTGGGCATTGCTTTTTAATTACAAAAGACATCTAAATGAATACTGGCCCTGCTGCTCTGATATTCATTTGCCGCTTATTGACTTTTCGGTGTTATAAGCAAAACTACATTTATTTTCCTATCAATTTAACTATTCATACAATGTTGTTCACTTTAGGGCATCTTTCCTAGGGTATGTCGCTCCACCTTTTTATTGTCTGGGTTCTTGTCACTTATTTTAAAACAAAGAATCCATTCTACAAAGAAAAAAGAAAAAACCATCTAAGCTGCTGTCCCTATATATTTTAAAGAAAACAATTCCTTTTTGTAGCAATAACTCACCTACCTAGAGGTCATTTTTCCAATAATCTCAGCCATAAAGAATACAGCTCAGAGAAAAAGCCTCTGAGAAGTTAAAATTAATGCCATGGAGCCATTCGCGGAGCACATGGACTTTATTCCTTTCTTCTTGCTCTGATATTCAAGACTGTCTTCTTCCATTTTATACACGGCCGTAATAAATCTGGTGAACTGGTTTGTTAGCCCACAGAAGATTAGAAAGAGCTAATTCAAAGGAGATCAAGAGGCTTCTAGAAATTGACAAGATGATTAGCAATGAAAAAATAATAGAAAAAGAATTAAACTGTAAGGATTCAAAAATTATGGCAACGAGGGATTATTTTGTATTTGGTCAATTAGTCCTGCATACTGTAGTCATAATCTCCCCGACCCTGGAAATCATGTTTCCTAATTACATCCCTGAGCCATCAATGCTATTTCACATTCAATATTTTCTATTGGAGAAGAGCAGGGAATACAATCTCAGAGGCTTCTAGATAATGAAGATGATATGGTGAAATGGAAAAAGATGGGCTTTCTGGTAAAACTGATCTTTTTGTTTCATAGTCCTTTCTGCTTCCTATAGGACCTAACATCTCTTGGTCTAATTTTCTTTACTTAGAAAATGGAGAAAATAATTAAGGAGATAATGTTCATAAAGTACCTGCACAGATAAAGGTGGCTTCTGGAACCACCCCCCAAGCAGTCTAGAGTACCAGATCTGAAGTTACGAATGGAAACAGGAAAATCCAAAGAAGGGTGGTGCCAAAGCCAAGGTGGAGCCATGGGATCAGAGGATAAGCTGTGAGATGACCTTTGAAAGATACATAAGAGAAGGAGGAGGCCTTCCTGGAACTCACCTTGTGGGCTGGCAGGGTATGAGCTGGTTGGGGAAAGATTTCATTGAACTGTAAATGCTCTCCTGTCCTCACCTTCAGATCATATGATGTTCCTCGCTGGATCCTAAGGATGTCTGCTGTTCAGTCATTGGCTCAGCTTTCAACAAGGACTGTGCTTACTATATCCCAGGCCCTGGGCTCATCGCTGGGAATGCAATAGGAAAGTAACTGTGATTGTTAAAATAATATCAGGACTATTTCCTGCTTTGCCACAAACAAAATCTTAGAAAATATGGAGGCTTCCTGCTATAACATATGTCATTCTTGAGTTGGCATCAAAGTGGGCCAATGTTTAAGAGCAAGAAGGGGGAGTAAGGGCTAGTATGAGTGTTTCCCCAAGTATAGATAATTCACTGAACTGAGGAAGATGTGGGAAAGAGGCCTTGTCTTCATGGGCAATAAGCAAGCAGAACACTCCTCTTCCATTCACTATTGGCATTCACTAGTGGGGCTTCCATCCTTACAAAGACCTCCCAGAGTGGTTTTAGGCCAACATTGGAGAAAGCCCTCTTCCCTAGAAGGCTACAACCTCTGGTTTTCACAAGTGGTCCTTATCTACTGACCTAAGATTAAATCAGATATTCACATTAGGTTAGTTTTCCACCATCTCTGTATCTTTTTGGTGGTACAGCAAATTGGACTTGCCCAATAGCTGGATGCTAATGAGGAAGGAGAGAGAGAAAAATCAAGAATAGCCCCTAGATTTCTGACTGAAGCATCTACATAGATGATGAAGCTATCTCACTAAATTGAGAGAAAGCTAATTGGGGGTCAGTGGGTAGATTAGGAAATATAAATCAATCATTTATATTTGCATTGGAGATTTCGTTGGTGACCATGTATGAAAAATAAACATGGTAGTGAATAAAAGACATGATTTTATTTCTAAAATGATGTTGTATTATTAACTAAAGACTCAGTAAGCTACCAAAGAAAAGGTAGTTTTTAATTTGGGGCCAAAAGAAATTAGGTCATTGAGATTTCCCATATACATAAACCATTATCTCCTTAGGGGTGAGCTATCCTCTCCCACCCACTAAGAGTACAAAAACTAATACTAAAACTCTTAAGACTAAGACTGAGACTGAAACTGAGACTAAGACTGAGACTAAGATTAAAGATAAGACTAGGAGTGTAGATTATCCACTAAGATACATGATGTCATCCATATGCCCTTGCTACTATTGGATCAACATTAGCTGAGCAGCTATGCTTATAATCTTACTGGTTGATTATACTTTGACCCACATTGTACTCACCTCTCGACTTTGCTTTATAAAATTTTCTCAGAGAAATGGGCCCTTTGGTAATCCACTCATGACCTCTCCTGTCTCTTAGAAGCAATTCTTATTCCCTGTTTTTATTCTGTGTTCCTATTCCCCAATAAATTTTCCTACTCTTAAGAAAAAGAGAGAGAGAGAAAGAAAGAGATAAAGAGAGAGAAAGGAAAGAAGGAAGGAAAGAAGAAAGAAAGAAAGAAAGAAAGAAAGAAAGAAAGAAAGAAAGAAAGAAAGAAAGGAAACAAAGAAAGGAAGGAAGGCAGGAAGGAAGGAAAGAAAGGAGGTCAAAGTCCTTGTAAGAAGTTTCAGGTAGTTGGTCACAACTCTGCCAAATAGAACACAAGAATTTATTTTCTTCTTATTATTGATTTTGGCTTTGGCAAGTCTTTGAATTATAATTTTGAAGACTCCAGGGATTCCCAAATGATCACCTGCTTCATTTTACTCATCAGGAAATTGAATCTCAAAGAGGTTAAATGATGTTCACAGTTTATTTATTATAGTGTAGCAGAGAGCTTACTGGACATGGGCCCTGGGAAAAGACACAGCTGTTGTTTCTTTTTCAGAAAAGACTTACAGGTGGAATAACATCTGGAATATGATATGTGGAATATCTTATACTGCTATCAAGAGTTTCGTGAACAGGTCAGCAGTCATTTCATAAAAGTAATTACTGATAGGTTATTGCCACGTTGTTTTATCTATAGTGCCTAGATTAGCTCTTTTCTGATAAATTTCACAGCGGTCTTTGTATCAGTTTCAACCTTTGCCTCTTTCTGTGTGCCAACGCTAAACACACAGGGGTTTCCCTTGAACTCTCACAGGCTCTTTCTGTACCATTTTGCTTTAACAGTAGGACACACATTTGTGTTTACCTAATATAACTCTGTGTGTGTGTGTGTGTGTGTGTGTGCGCACGCGCACGCACGCGTGCCCATGCGCACACGCATGTTGTGTAAACTCCAGGTCTAAGGAATTTTACTGCTCTGTTTAATAACTCAGTAAGTAGGATTTTACAGGAGATTTTTTTTACCTCTATATGATGAAGAAATGATTGGTCTTTTACTTTAAAACATTATTTTAAAAGAGGGAGGCATCAGCTACATTAAATTCTGCATAAAAATGTTTCTGCTAATTCATTTTTCACTCAGCCAACCAGTCTGCCAATGAAGCTGCTTCTTTATTTGAATTCACATTGATTGTGAAATATTTTAAGCAATATATTTGCAGTTTCTCTCTTTTTTCCTAAATATTTGATCATTTAAAATCCAATACTGCACAGAGTGTAATTATCTCATTCAACAAATAGTTATCATAACTTTGAAGCTAAGTTATACTATTTTAGAAGCAGAAGGTAAACGAAAATGTACCAATAGATGTATGACTATGAAGAAAGCATTTGCCTTCTCTGGGTCTCACTTTCCCTACTTATCAGACAATATTGCTGGACTAGAGGCTCTTTACTGACTTTCCTTTACTAGGCTGTCATGTTTCTATGTACTTGACTTGGCCAAGAAATACAGGCGTGTCAGCCCCCAAATATCTAACAACATCCAAGTAGCAGTGATTTCCAAATCTCGACGTAGCCTAATTTCTCTCCAGAATGACAAACGTGCGAACCACATGATCTGTTTGATAAATACTTCACTGTTGAATAAACATCTCTAATTGAACATGGACTAGAGCAACTTTCTCAATCCACTCCACTGACCCCAAATGAACTTATCTTAGTTTTTCCATCTTAGTTTCAGCATCCACCTGGGTGCTTCAGCCCAGAAATCTAGGGATTGTTATTGATTTCTTTCTTCCCTTCCTCATTAACATCTGGCTCCTGGCAAGACCTATTGGCTCTACCACCAAAAGCTCTCTTGAGTCTTGCTGGTCATGTTCATCTCCACCCTCACTGCCCCAGCCTCCCCTTGGACCACTCCAGCTGGCATCTACCTTGGCTCTCAGCTTCCAGTCTTGCCCTCTGCAAACTACCACTTGCATATAAGCCAAAATGGTATTTCAAGAATACAAGTTAAACTCCGTACCTTTCCCACTTAAAATACTTCAGTAGCGTTTTATCACACTAAGAATAAGTCTGAAGTCCTTACTCTGACTTGTAAAGTCCTGAGTGATCTGACTCCCGTCTTTGTCCCCTTCACCTCTTGCCTCATCTCTTTCACACTCAACCTCTTGGTTCCAGTAACTCTGACCTTCCTTCCCCACCTTCACATACCGACCTCATTCTTTCGGTGGGTCCTGGCGCTGGTTCTACTTTCTGCCTCAACTGTTTTTCCCATAATCCCATGACTGTTTCCTTCTTGTCATTCAAGTGTCACCTTAGGAGTCACCTTCTACAGAAGAAGCTTTTCCTAGTTATTCAATGTAAAGTAGCCAAGTTGCTCTTTTTAATCATTCTATTTTAATTACCAGCACAGCACCCATGACTATCTGCTAATTTTCTTGCTTTTCATTTTTAAAAAAATTTTTGCTGTCTTTCGCCCAATGAAATGTGAGGATAGACATCTTATTTTAATCACCAGAGCAGTGCTGGCCCAAAAAGAATCTCAAAGACTTGATGCATGACTATTGGGTGAAAGAAATGTTTTTGAGCTGCAAGAACCCGTGATGGTTTAAGCCAGATTATCTTTCTTTTGTTGATCTAACTCTATAGATACTTTCAAGTTCAATTGAAATCCTTCTTTCTCTATGAAATTTTCATCAACTTACCTCTCCTAACATCCCGCCACAAGCTTCATCTATACCACATATTTTAATACTAATGCCTACACAGTCTTGTTTTGTTCTTTTGTTTTTTGTTTTATGTTTTTAATTTTTTTTTTTTTTTTGGTCTTTTTGAGACAGGGTCTTGCTATGAAGTTCAGGTTGGACTTGAGCTCACTTTGTAGCCCAGGCTGGTCTCAAACTTGCAGTGACCCTCCTGCCTCAGCCTCCCAAGTGGTGGGATTACAGGCATGCACCACCATGTCTAGCTCACAGTCTTGTTTAAAGTTTCATTATGTCCATTTAGTATGATGTTGGCTATTTGTTGGTCATAGATGGCTTTTATCAGAGTGAGGTAAAGACCATCTATTCCTATTTTCCATAAGATTTCATCATGAATGACTGTTGGACTTTATCAAAAGGTTTTTCTGCATCTATTGAGATGATCGTGTCATTTTTGTCATTGGCTCTATTGATATGATGTATTATGTTAATTGATTTGCTTATACTGAACCATCCCTGCATTCTTGGGATGAATCCCAGTTGGTCATAGCATATAATCTTGATGATTTGCTGCATTCTATTTGCTAGTATTTCATTGATAATTTATGTTCATTAGGGAGATTGGCCCATAGTTTTTTGTTGTTGTTGTTGTTGTTGTTTTTGGTTGGGTCTTTCTTTGCTTTTGGGCTCAGGGTAACACTCGCCTCCAGGAATGAGTTAGAAATAATTCCTTCCCTTTTAATTTCATTAAACAATTTGAGAAGAATTGGTGTTAAATCTTTTCTAAATTTCCTGTAGAATGCAGCTGTGAATCCATCAGGACCTGGGTTTTTCTTTGTTGGTAAGTATTTTTTATTACATTTTCAATTTCGTAGGCTGACTTATTCAGGATTTTTATATCTTCTTGATTCAGTTTTGGTAATTCATATGTATCTGGAAATCTCCATTTCCTCTGTGTTTTCCATCCTATGAGAGAAAAGATTTTTGATGTAAATATGGATGGTCTTCTGAATTTCTATAGGATCTGTAATGATTTCATTCTTTTTATTCCTTATTGTGCATGTATATCCAAGGATAGCTGGCATAATTGTACTGCTGATGTCAACTGGTTTATTGAAAGGAACAGTTAATGCTTAAATTTTTTTCTTGAACAACATTGCATGCTTATATCTGATCACTTGAACAACTAATTTGAAGACAACCATATGCAGTATAAGAACCATTGTTGAATTCCTACCATCTTATTTAGTGAAGCGCTATATCCTTTCTAAACCTTTATTACTTTTTATTCTCTTTAATTGTTTGGTTGATCTTGTGTTCTTACACCTGGTAATCTGAGCAAGTTTGTTGAGGATATCAATATGGTCTAGGGCCATACTACCCTAAATGTGCCTGATCTCATCTGATCTCAGAGGACAGCAATATGTAATATAACGACCATTGTTGAGTCCAGTCATCTTGTTTTGAAATTCTGTATCATTTTTATTGTTTTGTGTTGTTTTGTTTTTGTCTTTGTTGTTGTTATTTTTTTCTCTTTAAAATAAACTTATAAATTTTCCCTGTGTAAATGTTTGTAGACTTCTTCAAAGCATTGGAGGGCAGAGATGAACTCATAATTTTTCTGTTTTTTTTTTTTTTGGTTCGAAGCACTACACAGAACATATTTATAAATTTTCTACCTGATTAGAATCTAAATTTCATACATTTATGCCAACTTCTATTGTAAAGTTGAGCGATGAAGGGAAAAACATTTTGACAAGTGCACAAAGATTTTTTGACATGAAAGCCATGGAGTTCATGATTCCCCAGAAACTGTTGCCCTATTTTGTTTGTCTGTTTGTCTGTGTGTGTGTGTCTGTCTGTCTGTGTCGAATTCTCAGAGCAGTGTGAGATCCATAACAGGTTAAGAAACATCTGATGTAGACCTAGTGGTCTACTCATTAATTCTCCACCTCACTTTGCCCCACATTTTCCTTTTCATCTACAAAATTTGAATTTTCATTTTATAAGGCATCACGGGTCATTTCTCCTTGACACCCATCCTTGAGTCCTGGCAGAGAAAAACTGCCTTTTTTCTTTTTGGAACAACAATAACAACAACAACAAAGTGCAATCCTAATCATTCCAAGACAATTATAAGAAGTGAGACACGCACCACTACATTTCTGACAGGTTTTTACAATCTAGTTTTATTATTCAGCTCTTACTAAAATGCTACTCCCCTGAGAAAGAGATGGGAGAAAATCTATGAGTTCTTTGGCACAAACAATTACTTTATAGAAAATAGGAAGTAAATAACTTGTATGTGTAATTACAAAGATATAGTAAGAAAAGAGATAACCAGAAATCTTCTATTGCCACTGGGTAAAGAAGGGGTCAGGGAAGCAAATTACTTTTAAAAAGTATAACGACCAGATGTAGGAACTGGGAAGGTAGACACGGACATCTTCCTCCACCAATGAGCCATGGGACTATAGGGTTCAGTAAATAGGAGTGGAAGCTGGCTTTTCTGGCAGTTATGTATCCTAATATGATGGCCTAGCAATAATTTTTAGAGCAATATTAGAACACGTACATCCAAATAAATGAACATCTCCATCTTGATGTGAACAAAAATAAATCCTACCAGATGATGCAGCCTGTGTGTCTTTCTGCCAATAAAAAATACAAAGGGGGTTTTCATACATAACCACTGAGAAATGATGACCTTTCCATTTTTTAACTTTTCTCAGCAAAGTTAGTAGACCTGCCATTGGAATTCTTTCCTAGAAATTAAAATGGTAGACTCTGTTCAGTCCTGGCTTACATCAAAGGGGCAGACTTGGTGGGTGATTTCTAAATTAAGTTCCACTAAATTTCTATAGAAAGGAAACATACTTTTTTCTAGTCCAATTTCCCTATTTTGCTTAGTAGATAGTCTGAAAAGGTAACACATGGCTACTAATTCCAACTGTAGACAGCATGACCCAGGATGGGTGATTATGAAGAAGGTGGCCATTCACAAAGAAATGCTCCAATGTTTAAAGCCATGATTGACCAGTGGGCCTAGAAGAATGCCCCAAGCTGCCTGGGTTACCCCCTCTGTAGCCCCGGGATGAGGCATTGTTTTCTCCTCTGCATCCTAGAAAGATCATAAGGCTGATTCCTAAAGCTTGTCTTAAAACTTCAGCCTTTGCATATGTCCCTCCCTCTTCTATTTGTGTTCAAATATCAAAACTAGTCTTGCCACATGTCTGATGGATGATAACTATCTTTACTGAATTATCTAGAAGCACAGCCCGGGGGATGGGGTCCCTTTATCCATCAAAGCACAATCTTAATTCTCTGTCTCTGGTCCTCGTAGCTTCATGCGGTCTACACCTAAGTACAGACAAAGTCACAGGAGAGCAGGACCCTGCTGCAGCAAGGGTCTTTAGAGCTTGCGGTTTGGCTCCATCTTGGGCCAGTTGTAAGTCTGGCTCTGAGTCCTGAGGCTTTCTGGCCTTCCCTGTTCCGCTTTAGCTACTAGGTTGCATCCTGCTGGACACTGAGCTACAAAATATGTGAATTCAAGAGTAGATCACTAAGACTTTTCTTGCTTGAGATCTGGACTAGCAGACTAGAGAACTCCTTAGAATGTAAAGATTGGACCAGGGCTAATGCCACACAGGAGGTGGTGGTGCTTTTAGCTGTGAAGAGAGGTGACAGCAGAAGCGGGAGGAGGGGCACCCTTAAGGATAGAAAAATAAACTTCTGCTGAGAACAGAAAAACATGGAAAAAAGAATACAGTACTAGCTGGGCGTGGTGGCGCATGCCTGTAATCCCAGCCCTTGGGAGGCTGAGGCAGGAAGATCATTGCAAATTTGAGACCAGCCTGGGCACAAAGTGAGCTCAAGGCCAGCCTGAACTGCATAGCAAGATCCTGTCTCAAAAAGACAAAAAGAAGAAGAAGAAGGAGGAGGAGGAGGAGGAGGAGGACGAGGACGAGGAGGAGGAGGAGGAGGAGGAGGAGGAGAAGGAGAAGGAGAAGGAGAAGGAGAAGGAGAAGGAGAAGAGAATATAGTGCTGAGATTGGCTTCCTCTTCCATTTCTCTTCTAGTGATTCCCAAGCCTCAGTAGGGCTCAGATTCAGCTCTGAGGTGCGTCTGATGTGGGTGGTCCTAGAAGGATAACTAGTAGTTTATAACCACCAGTGGCCAGGGCATGTGACATCACAGTAGTCGTGTTCACCCAGAAAAGGATCCAGACAGAGCATAGAAAGGGCAGAGCCATGCACACTTGGTGGGAACCTGCCTCTCCACAGAGTGGTTCCAGGATATCCCCAGTCTCCCCGCCTTCCTAGGCAGCTGTGGTCAGGTGCACTGCCCAGGTGAGGTGACAAGCAAGGGAAGGTCAACTTCTGCTGGGCCAAGGAGTCTTGGGATTCTTGGGTTTCTCTCTACATGTTCATGGAAGGTCATTGAAAACATCTCTTAGAAAAAGTGCTTGGGCATATTTTGCGGCAGGAGATCAGACTGACTTTAAAGGACACCATCCTCCAATGCCCAGTGGCACCTTTCCAAAACATTGACTTAGCATCACATTGAAGCAGCCCTAGCATCCCTGAGGTGGCCTCTATTGCAGGCATCCTGCCACCATTGCCCCTGTGGGAGGGACTTGGGCCTCAGGAATATGGCAGAAGCCCCCATACCCACCCCACCAAATTGGTAATAATTCTTTGCCTCTCAGAAGCAACACATTCTCAGAGGAAGGTTTTTTTTATCTCAAGGTATGAAAACAATGTATAGTTATTAAAAATGTAAACAAAACATGACTTGCTAAATTGTTCAAGATGAAGGGGCAAAAGATACACAATTATGTACTGTTCTTATGTTATGAGGAAATATCAAGATACATAAGAAAAACACCTTGACTTTAAGGAGCTATTATTTATTAAACCAGATAAAGCCTATAGACTATAAGCAAGCATCCAGTATGTCATGTGAGTTGCAAAAATAAAAGCGCTTCAGCAATATTTTTCTAAGGATGACCCAGAATCCCATGTATATTAGAACCACTGACAGATTTATTGAAAATGTTTATTCCCAACTCCAACCCCAGAATGACCACATCAGAATCTCTGGAAGAGATCTTAGGAAGTATCTGAGGTGCGAGGGAAGCTTCCAGATGAATCCTGGCACAATAAAGTGAAGGACCACACACTTGAAGTTCAGAAGCGAGAACATGGTTCCTATAGTAGGCGATCTCAGCAGACCTCCACAGTGATGAGGTTTGAGAGAGTCCCTGGAAGACACCCCTAAGACATCACAGGGTAGCATAATTGTGGAATTGTTTGGCAAATTCCTCTTCCCAGTGGGTTAGATGCACCTCAATGGGTCAGAGTTAGTTCTTGTTAGAATGGACTTGATCCTTAATTGGCTCTCAGTAAATGTTAGTTGAACAAATGAATAATCATGCATAACCTAGACAGGCAGTTTTGAGGAATTTTTTTACAGGACAGGGTATGGGAGGAGAAGATGTAGGCAAAATTTCACAGATTGGAAAATTAAGGTCATTGTTAAAGTTAATTTATACCAATGAGTGGAGACAGACTAAAGTGCAAGGCTGTGTGAGCAATTATGGGGCTTGGAGTGCATGGTGGGGACATAGCTGTCTTTTGTGGACTGATAATGAGGAGTCACTGAAGATTGGGGACTGGGAAGCAGTGGCAAAAGGGTATTTGGGGTGTGCTACTTATATGACAGGGAAAGCCACCCTGGAAGTAGGAAGCCAGTAGGGGTAGGCAGCCATGTGCAAACTCTCAGAGTAGTAAGGAATAGGTTTGGTTACTGTTAGGGACAGGATTTACTGAGCTCCCTTAACCATACCTTCGTCAAGCCATGGAACCATCCAGGGTGCTGACCCCTGGAAACCTTTATTCTTTTGCTGGCTCCCATCTGCTTGGACCCCAGGTCTGATTGAGCTCTTCTCCCTTGGCTGCCCAAGCAGCGTGTCTCATCTGGCACGAGGCTAACTGGGAAGCTGCATGGGTTGTACCCCAGGGACTGTGGCCACAGTGAAGAGACGAAGGGGGCTTCGCTACGGTGGACGCTGTGGCGATGGAGAGGAGGGGCCAAGCTTAAGAACAATTTCTGAAGCAGAATTTATAGAATTTGGTGAGTGAACGTGGAGTAGGAGGAAGGACACTTGCAAGGTTTCTGGTCAGTCAGTGAATATAGGCTCATAGGATATCTGGAGTAGGGTGATAAATAATTCACAGGGGAACAGATTGGACTTAAATCCAAGATGACAGCAAAATAGCCAGGTGGAGGGGACCAGGAACTTACTGGAAAAAGAGATCTAGAATTCAGGAGGGGCCTGGGTACTGACAATAGGTCACCAGCCATCCCCGGAGGGCATGGAAATGGATGTGACCACGATGAGAGAGGGAAGCCAAGGAGAGTACCCCAACATCAGGAGGTGAGTCCGGAAGGAGGCACCCCAGAAAGAAATGGAGAAAAACTAGCCAGAAAGAAAGAAACAAAACCAGAAGAAACTGCAGCTCAGTGAAGCCAAGAGTTTTTTGAAAATGAAAGAGTTTTAAGAAAATGAAAGTAGTGGCGTGACACAGCCAGATGGGTCAGTGAGGCCCTGGGGACTCGTGAGTGCATTAACGATTGGGAGTTCAGTGGAAGCCAGATTGACAAAGACAAAGGGGATCAGGGGCAGAGCAGGGGCCCACTGTCTGCAGCAGGGTACAGACGACCACTGTCCCCCAACCACTGTCTCTGAACAACTAAATGCAAAGAAATTCACAGCCAGAGGGAGGGAGCCTTCTTCATGCCCTCGGTTCCAACTGTCTTAAGCCCACTCTGCTTTTATTTAGAGGTCTGGCCTTGTCTTCACGGCTGCTCGAAATTGTACCGTTGAAAGCATTCACGATATCTTTGCCTCCTTGATTTGTAAGAGATGATCCCATTCTCACGTCTACCTGACTGAGAGAATAATATGAAAAACCTACATTCCTGGATTTTATTAATGGATGTGTACATTTTCTCAGTCTCTTAAGAAATCACTTCTTTCCTCGTTGAAATAAGATGATCCGTCGGACACTGAAAGTTTCGCATTGAAAAGTTCAATGTCATCAAGAGGAGTCAATGGGTAACTTATGAGTATTCACCACAGTGGGATTTCTATATGACAACGTGAGATAAAGATGAACTGATTATTCAAACTGTTTCTTCACTATTTAAACAAAAAAATAGCAAAATTGTGTTTCCCCTGTAAGCATGGAAGTTTTTTTCTTGCTAATTTTGCTTTTTCCTTTTGGCCAAATGTTTACTATTTTGGATTCTTTAATGTCATAGGAAAGACTCTACCCTGCCTGTGCTATCAGAAACATGCATACAACAATGTCCACTTTACTCATGCAGAAAGGGTACCTGAGATAAGATTTGCTATGAAGGCCAATGATGTTGTCCTTGGCCAGGGAGCTTCTGTAGCTCCCGTGGGTGCTGGATTCAGCCTGGTCCTATGGGGACCACTTGGATTATGCACCTTCCAGCAACTTCAAGAGAGACTGCAGGGTGGTTACTAACATTTCCAGTCATCAGCATGAGGTGGTTTTGCCTTCTGAGGTTGGGGATTCCCCAGGCACAGGAAAGAGGTCACACCTTGGGCAACCAAAAACAGTGACAAATATCATTCTCACACTGGAGAACCGGCACTATGTTTTAACCTCCTTTATGGGCCAGACCCAGTACGAGGCCCTGTGGGCAGTAACTACCAACCAGAATTTGATTACAAGTGCTCTGCTAACACATATTCAGGAGGGGTGCCTTGGAGTTACTAATCGCCTGCAGAGCTGAGCAACTGGATATATAGAATCTTTGTTCACATTATTGTTCTTTTGCTGAACCCACTGTAATGTGGCCATATCACATTCATCTTCTTTGATGAGATATATGACCAGACTCTTAACAAAGCCCACAGGCCTCTCCATGAAAATCTCCTTCTACACCATGAACACATCATAATTTGCATGGTATACAAAAATAAGGAAATATAAACATTTAAACTGTCTGGTCTCTCTCAAGTTAAAGAAAAGGTATCCTCAGCATTTTAAGAGGAACATCTCAAAATGTATTCAGGGGGACAGGTAGTATCACCTATATCGGTGTTTGACGGGATTGCTCTTCCTGTTCACCAAAAGGGAAAGCTTGGAGTGTATTGGCTGACAAAGCCACCCATTTTCTGTGAAATAAGGAAAGCACAGGGGGCTTAAATGGTCAGGTTATCAAATATCTTCCCTCCAAACTGCTGCTTAAATTGACTTCCACACAGGCAATGGTTTTCTCCCAGTGGTAGCATTTGCTACTTTTATGTTCAGTGTGGCACCTAGCAGACACTAGAAACTCAATGAATTTTTCTTGATCCTGATAACAGCTAGAGATAACATAAATTGCCACTTATTTTGGTAACAAAACGGTTGGCATGCATCTGTTTTTGGATGCTATGGTGGTATATCAATACAGTATACTAAAAATATAGATTAAGTAATAGACATACTGTGTAGCCATTACTGACTTGGATGCTGTTCAGTAAGATTATCATGATCAAACAGAAGAGTTTTTGTATTCCACTCATCCAACTTCCTGTATGTTAATAGCTTAAATAGCCATCATACATTAATCCAAGCTAGGAAAGTGACATTGGTACAATGAACTAAACTACAGGCTTTATTTGGACTTCCTACTGTTTCTTGTCAATGAGGGACATCAGCACCAGTTGGAGCTACACAGTCCCACGCATCTGTAGCAGAGCTACATTAATTCAGAATGACTGGGAGTGGATACAGAGATGGCTCAGAAAGACCACAACATCTAAGAGCACTTCCTGTGTAAACGCAGGGCTATATTTTGCAAGCATGATCTGGTTTTGTCCTCCCCAGAAATCAAGGGATGTGAGGCTTAGTGGATACTCTCGTACCTACTTTACAGAGAAGTGAGTAAGAGTTTGGATACCAAGCAATGTTTGCAAGACAGCTGCACTGGGAAGGGACAGAGCCAGGATGTGGATGACCGTGGCCATCCTAGCACAGACCCAGGGCATTTATCACAGGTGAGAAACAGATAGGGCCTCTCCTCATCAGCAGGGTCCTTGTCCAGGACCTCCCTTCCAAAGGTCATCAGGATCAGCCAAGGAAGGAAGTTGTCCTATATCAATGACATTGAATGAAGTGGGGATTTCTGTGATGTGTGCGCTAAATCTCAATCCTGGACACCCCAACCCCACCTGCTCCCATAATAAGTTCTCTGTCTCCATCAGCCTCTGCTCCTCCCTTCTTCCTGGGGTGATCGCACCAGCGGCTGCTCTGGTCTCCAGCCAGAGTACTGAGGAGGAACACAGCGCAAACATCCCCACTCGCCTTTGGCTTTTCTTTCCTGAGTGTTTTTAGGCTTAATTAACGTGTGTAAAGTGATCTGAAATGCGGAAATAAAAAGAGCTAGGAAACTGCAGAGTGTGGATGATTACCTGAGGCGAGACAGCTGAAAAAGGGAGACAAAGGGGGATCTGGAGAGGCCGGGAGAGGTCTCTGCTCAGCAGCCAGCTGGCTGGCCGGGCGCCAGATTGGACTGTTTTTTGGCAGCTTCCTGCCCCATGCATCCCTCTCAAGGCCTACATCGCAGCTCTACTCAGGATAAATAACTCCTTGAGGGCCTGAGCTGGAGCCCAGGAGCAGGTCTGAGAACATAAACTGTGGTTAATTCCCTAAGTGGCTCTATAGGGTAAGGAGTGACATCCCACCCAACCTCCACTGCTGTCAAGCAGCGCCCTCTGCAAATTCCTGGATTTTAGTCAATGAAGGGATAAATGGGGATAAATATTGCAGATATGGCTGAATCACAGCAAATGTTGTTCATTCTTTTTGCCAGCCGTGGCTGCCTAGTAGCCCCTTACTGTCACCTGTGGGAGGCAATGGCTCCCTTATAAAATGGGGGGTAACAACAAGGACATGCAAGCCAGTCACCTGTTCCTTTCCTGTCCCCTTAGCGTGGGGCCAGCTGGAGAATTTCCTCACCCTACTTTGCCTCTGACAGCAACGCTGGCCCAGGTTGCATTTGGCTGAGTCTTCTACTGGGTGACCCCAGCCACTGGCTTGGGTGCTCGCCGGCCCCCCCCATCCCCGTGTTAAGGCTTGTGACTTCACGGGTAAAGGGGGGGCTGGCATTTCACTGCAACCCGCAGCCCACCAAAGGAGCAAGTGGAAGATCTTTCAGTAAAATCTGATCCTGCCTAGATCTAGAAAGTTAGAGCATGTTAAGGGGTCCTCTCCGGCACCGTGCAGCCCTCTGAGCACTTCTGTGTATATAAGCTGTGGCTATATATACAGCCTACTCTAAACTGTTTATGGTGATGGAGGGGGAAAGGTTTGTTTGGATAATCTAAAGTTTATATTAGGTTTTCATCATGTTTTAACCTTCTGCTTGGGCAATAGCTGGGTTGTTAGGCATCTCCTGAGCCCATAAACTGAGGCTGTGGTGGCTGGAAACGCCCAATAATTTGGCAACCAGATGGGAAGGGGGCTCCCTTGCCCTGCTTGCCAGGGAATTAACTCCAAAGGGCTCTAACTGCCAACACGGGGTTGTGGGCGTGTGGGTAATGAGAGGCAGATACCTGCCCTGGGGCCAAACCTGTGGCCACAGTATAAGATGCCTGCTCTTTCTTGATGCCAACAGCATCATGAGAGTAGATAAATCTCCAAAAGGAAAGCCAGCAAGTCACCTGAATTTGTGTCTGCTCCAACCGAACTGCTAAAGATACTGAAGATACTGGTGTGTCCAGGGTGGCCAGAACCCACTGTGCACATCCAGTTTGCTTTCTGGATATTACACTCCTGACAGCTCATCTGCAGTCAGGTCTGTTTGTGTCTTGGTCAAATGAAGCATCACTTGTTGGCCATGGACCACTGGGGAGGGGGTCCTCTGAAGCCACCATGAATTCCTGCAGGTCTGCCTCTGAACTAGTGTAAGGACAACCTCCTGTAAGTCACCCTGTCTTCTGTCATCTAACTCATGACAGACTGAAAACACAACACTCCTAAGAGTTCTTTCCAGCAACGTGAGGTTAATTTTATTAACTGTCCTGGGCCACAGGGTGGCCACATATTTGGTCAGGCATTGTTTTGGTGTGTCTGGGGCTGGAGGTATAGCTCAGTGGTGTAAGTGCTTGCCCGCTAAGCACTAAGGCCCTGTGTTCGATCCCCGGTACCGAAAAAAAAGCAACAGATGTTTTGGTGTATCTGTTTGTGTGTTTTATATTTCAAATAAAGCAAAGATTCCTGGACCTGTGGGTCTACCGTTGAGAATGCAATAGACAGCGAGTAACAAAAATTACCAGTGAAACAGTACTGTGTTGGAAGGCGGTAAAAACAAAGAAAAGAGCATAGGGTCAGGAGACTTCAGAGACACTAGGAGGGAACATTTGACAAAGGCTTCTGGCAGATAAAGAGGTTTACCATGTGGGAATCATGGTGGATGCGGGCCCCTCCCCGCACCTCCAGAAGGTTCCACGGCACCTCAGTGGAAGCCATTGTTTCAGCCGTGCTGCTCTGTATCTAGCACTCTGCCACCTCACTTTCGCACCCCTTCATGCCTAGGGTGTCTGCTCCAGTGGGAACCTTCTTCACCTTACTTGCATACATCTTTGGAAAGTTAACCAGAGACTAATTCCAGCAAAAAGATCTGACAGCCCCAGGCTCCAGAGCTCACAGTGTCACCCAAGCCAGGGGCTGGGGGCACCCAGTAGAAGACTCAGCCAGACACAACCTGGGCCAGAGATGCCGTCAGAGGCAAAGTAAGGTGAAGAAATTCTCCAGCTGGCCCCTTTCCCTCCAGTGTGCTCCTCCTTAGCAGCACCTAGGCTACAGGAGACAGTGGGGAGCAATAGAGGGCAAAGGACGGGGGGAGAATGACTCAGAAAACAAATGGGCCAGGCCTGGGACAGTCGGCATTGAACATAGGGCACTGGTGACATGATTTTGCTGCAGCAGTCACACCACTGCTCTGCAATGGTTTTGCGCCGCAGAACAAGTAGTGCTTGGGGAGGAGCATTATTATTATTTTTTTTTTTTTGCGGTACCAGGGATCGAACTCAGAGCATTGCGCTTGCCGGGCAAGCGCTTATGCCAGTGAGCCATACCCCCAGCCCAGGAGCATTATTTTTTATATCCAGAACCCAGAACAGTTCCTTTGCTCAGTGTTTGATGCACAACTGGATGAAAGAATGAAGAAATGAATGAATGCCAGTTTCTGTCAACCAGTCCCTTTGCTGGTGTGCCCCAGCTTTGAGAAATTGCTCACCAATAAAGAAACTATTGGTGCTAAGATTACTTTCAGCTCTGCATTTGCAGCATTTGAAGGCCACACGGGTGGTATAACTATAAAGCAATTAGACCAGTTTTCAACAAAGGGATCAAGTGAATTCATCAAGTAAGTTTTGCATGAATCCTTCCAAGTAGTTCCCTTGGCAAGTTATACACATCTTGCCCTGACCCTGCCATGTCTAACCCCTTCCTCATGAAGTGCACAAGGAAAGGCACGAATCGCTTTTCAGAGAAAAATGTTGCTTTCTTTTCAGTGAAATGTCACCCAGCCCTTCACCTGGCTGGTATGCAGGTGGGTTGGGACACCTCATAAGAAAAGTTATATTTCCTTTTGGTACAGGGGAGGAGGAAGTAGACTGCCACAAATGGAACTGGCTGGTGACTTTCCCAGGGTGGTAGGAGAGCTGAAGAAGTGACCCTAAGTGTCACCAGGTATGGTTTTGGACACCCTAGATATCACTAAAAGACCATCTTCTGTCGTCACTCCTTGAATTTTTTTTTTTTATACAGGGTTTTGCTATGCAGTTTAGGCTGGTCTTGAACTCAATTACATAGCCCTGGTTGGCCTCAGACCCAGGACAGTCCTCCTGTCTCAGCCTCCTGCGTGCTGGGATTATAGGTGTGCACCACCACATCCGGCTACCACTCCTTGAATTTTCCAGGGCTTGTGAAATTCTTCTGGGTGGGCACATAGATAACCAATTTCCACTCACCCCTCTGCATGAGAAGCTTATTCTTAGGCTCTGAGAGAGGACAAAGGGATCAGTGGGTGACTGTGGCCCTGTTCAGTTTGAGTTTGAAATTTTCCATCCGCCAGAACAGAAGCCCGGCCAGCGTAGGCCCCGCAGGTTGACTTCCTCAGTTAGCAGAGACGAAAACGTCCCCCACTGGCCTTGTTTTTCCATGTGCAAATCTCTTTTCTGCTGCAGACAAAAAAGAGGAGGGCTACGGAAACCTGCCTGTGGCTTTGGGCTCTCTCATCCCACACAGAAAAACAGCTGGGAGGGCGCTCGGTGTACTTGGAAAAGCAGGGCTTGTTGGAGGTGCCAGGCACCCAGCTGCTCTGCTCCACAGCTGTGTGATTTGGACACGGTTCTCCATTCTTTGGGACCTCCGTTTTCTCATTCAAAAACTGAGGATTAGAAGATGTTTCCTTGTTGCGGTGTGGTAAAGATCACATGAGATGTGTGTTCGAGTACTTTGAAGATTGACAAGTGTAATATATTACAATGTAAGGCAGCAGCCAAAGTGCCTTTGATGTTTAATTAATACTAAAAATCTTCCACTACATTTATTTAGCTATAATTGGAAAGGGTGAGGGCCAGAGTATTTTTCAAAGGGACTTGTTCTCCTGCACCAAAAATAGGACGTAGAAAGCACCCACTTGATTTTCTTTTCGGTGTAAACTGAGCACCATTGTTCTTAGCAGCTTTACAGAACTGTGACCTTCAGACTTGATCTCCAAGACTGAAAGAAAACTCCCAGTTTCAAGTTTTACGAATAGGTTTTTCAAATTAAAATAAATTATTTTGAATAAAAGGCTAATAGAATTGTCCCTTCCCATCAGCACTTGCGGGAGGAAGAGCTGATTTCCAGGTGGGCCAAAGCCCTTTCAAGGGTGAAGCGGAGGAATTTGACCTGCGTTCCTGTGACAAACACGCCTTCCCCACTTGTGAAAGAGAAACCTAGAAGTTAGTCTCCCTAATTGTACGAGGTGATTCGTGTATCAATCTAGGCTAGTAACTTACTTTGTTTACGGAATTTGCGAATTTTCGCATTTAATTTGTAATTAAGTTTTCTCTATGAGGCACACCATATGCCACTATTAATTCTCTGTTGTTGATGTCTTAGGAGATACATGAGTGCATATTTTGATGCAATTGACGAGGTCTTTTGAAAATCAAATGACTACGTGCTTAGCCATATGGGGCTTTGTTATTTAAAACAGCATATTATAAAGTAAGAGAAGGCACAATGCAAAAGGACCTGTTAACAGGAGAGAAATATTGTAAAGCTATTTAAAACGTGGTTAGGTGGTTTCAGGCACACGGATTTTCAACTTTTCCCTGTTTCGGCGTGGTCTTTCTGAAACCCGTCTTTATTGATAGCGCTGTATGTCACAATGCGCGGGACAAACCTCCACGCCCCAGTCCCTGCCCTGTGCCTGCCCGGGGCAGCAGACACTCACGTCTGCGAGTTCAGTTGTAACCAAGGTCTTTCTTTTAACGTCTTCCACCAGCGTCTGACACCGAGCTCCGGTTCCCCCGCACCCACCCTGGCCGCTTCCGCAAAGAGAGACGACGGGTTTTCGGTTTCTCCCGCCCGCCGGGCTTTCCCCGGGCTCCCGAGCTCCAGCGGTACGTGCGGGCTGCAGAGCGGGCCGCCGGGCTGGCGGCGGCGGCGGCGGCGGCGCGCACTAGGACCCAGCGGGGCTCCGGGCCGGGTGGGAGCCGCGCCGCCGACCCCGGGCGGGCGCCGGGCGCTGGAGCCGGGCTCGGGCCGCGATCGGCACAGCTCGGCCGGGGACGCGCGACCCGGCGGCGGGGCCACCCGCGAGTCCAGCGCCGCCGCGGCCCCCATGCGGCCGCGAGGAGCAGCGGGGGGGCCGGCGATCGAAGGTAACGAAATCGGGGTTCCGCTCCCGCCTCCCGGTGCTCCGCGCGTTTAGCATCGTCATGAGGAGCCCTCGCCCGCCGAGCAGGCTGCTGCATTTCGGGGCACCGTTGGATTTTTTTTTTTAATGTGTCCGCCCCCATATTTCCATCTAGTTTCCGATTGATTTATAGCATGCAGCCCCAAGTGAGAAAGATCCAGGGATGGCAAGTTGCTTATTTTCATTAGTTTTGTCTCCAAAGTAAGTTCATTAAAAAAAAAAAGTTTCTCTGGAATCTGCAGAGTCCTTTAAAAAAATTTGTTTTTTAAAGAACATTGCAGACACATGGATATTTATTTTTTAAACGACCACATAATTGATGTAATTCTGTTAATTACTTCTCAGGGAAGCCCACGTTAGGGGGGCTCCCCAGGCGGCACCTCTGTTTTCCAGAACTAACGTGTTAAATGTGGAGTTTGGCGGGTCAGAGTTTTCAGCTTTGCTGTTGCGACTGTTTCGCAATCCATTATAAACAGGGTCAGATCTGTGGGCAGTTTAAACCTCTTTTCAAATACTGTAGCTGCTTCTCCTGATGTGACAAAAACCGATGGGAGTTACCGTTGAGGGCAGCAAGAATATTTCTCTTTCTGGAGGAACACTGTTTTGAGGAGAAAAACCATGACTGCTGGCCGAGAGCAGACTGGAGGGACGATATTTTATGCTTTGTTTATACTCCGGGAATGACATTTGGGAAAGGGAAACACCGTGGTCTTTCTCGGGAGCTTTTAATTGTGGGGTTATTCACGTATTTAATGTATTAGTTTCAGTTGGCAGGCTGTGCTTAAGGTGACATATACGGTAGCAGTTGGGACACATGGTTATAAATGCAAAATGTGCCTCCTCTGAAACGGCTGGGGTGGTGGAGGCTCCCATGCGGAGCCGGGTAGGCACGGCGCGAGCGGCTCATTGAGGAAAAAGGGAATCGCTTTCCGCAGCTGAGGAGGACATCCTGTTACATTCCTTTTGTTCCCTGTTTTTCATTGATCACCAGCTCTGCCTTGGAGAGGGTGAGCAGCTTAGAGAGAGTGCAGAGCTCCGAAGACTGCACAAATGTCTGGAGCCCGCTCTAACTCACCCTGATTGGTCAGTTCGATTGAGACTTATGAAAACAGTCACCCAAAACCTTTTCAGAAAACCAAGCCATGATTTCAGACGAGCCTTCTTGTGCGAGGGTTTCTGCGAGATTGCTTTGTAATCCCAGTGCAGTTTGCTCAAGATACCTATTATGTTTAAATTTTGCTGTTGTTTCCATCCAGATAAAGTAGGCCATTTTGGTGACAAATTTCTTTGCAGAGGTCAGTGACGAGGGTGCATTCAGAGTTGTCACTTTATCATAGCCTCAATGATTTCTATTCATAAACTGTAGAATGCAAAGTTGTTTGACTTGGAATTAATTTTTCCTAACTGGTTTTTAAAAAAAATTTTTGAATATTTGAATAGTAACGTCAGTAGGTGAATGCTTAACCGTGTCATTTACTTTGATAATTTAAGTGCCTCTGCATGACTTTGTTTCAGGCACTAAATCTAAGTCTTGCAACAGTGAAAGAAAAAGATCGTGAAGAACAAACTATCAAAATCAGCTTGTACACAATGATAAATTCTGGCATCTGCTTTGAGAAGAATGCATTTCATTTCCACGAAAAAGGGCACTCTTCATCATTTAAGACTGTGAATTAGCAAACATGAAATGTTTTATCTATCAGACAAGATATAAGGCCTATGGACATCTTCATTTGAGCCTTAAAGTGCTTCATTAAAGAAGTACTGTCCCAGGAGTTGTTAAATGTATAAACACTTTTCTGATTGGTTTAAAAATTTAGACACAGGAAGTGCATGGTATCTAATAACCCAGGAGTGGAGACATGGTTGTCATGGAAACTGAGTAACCCCCACCCCACCCCCACCACACTTGTATACACTGCCGTGACCACCACTTAAAAAAAAAAAAAAACCTGCATGTCATCACAGATGCCTGGAGAACACTCCAGCCAGCTTCTGTAAGCTTTTCCCACAACATCTGTTGAAACCTGAGATCGGGCCTGTCAAATCAAGGTCATTTTACAACAACAACCAAAAATGCAGTCTCCTGGATTTCATAACTGTATTTTTATTGAAAATATTTCAGGGGGAAAAAAAAGCGCCTGAAAGCCAAGATGAGTATTTGTGCTTACTTAGCATTTCGCTACCTCCGAGTTGTACGTGGGGAATGCTGAGAAGAGTGCATTTGGGCACTTCATTGTGAAATCAAAGTATATATACAAAGGGCCTGTATATCATGGTGAAATCCATGCGTATATACAGAGGGTCTTCACTTCCTCTGTGAGAACAAAGTACTTTTCAGAGCCTTAAAGACTGGCTTGTTACCTGTGGATGAAGAAAGTGTAATGAGTGATTCTCTTTTCAAGAGGGTTTAAAGTTGAACCAAAGCAACTGAACTTAAAGGAATTGTGATATTTTAGACCTTGCTCCAGAGCTGCATGTGGAGGGAGGAAAAGTTAAGACTGGTGGTTTGGAATGAAAAAAGGACACTCATCTTCTTCATTTAGAAAGGAAAAAATTTCTAAATAAACATTGTTTCCAAACTGCAAATAGCATTATTATTATTATTCAGTTGATTTAGAAAATTTTCTTCGTTTGTGGGTAGAGAAGAGTGCTTTTATTTTTAGGAAATTTAGAGGTTCCCAAAACCAAAGCTGCAAATATTTCCACTATCTTAGTAATGGTAAGGAATGTTTAAAAAGGAGAAAAGTTTGGAGACCTCACCCAAATCTTGCTGCCTCATTCATTTCACTGAGAAAATAAGCAGGAGACCCTCTCCTAAGTTTTGACTTTGAGGATCATTATTAAGCTATGTGAATACAAGCAAATGTGTTTCTTACATTTCTCCAATCTTGTCAATAACAGTCTTCCAAGGTGAAATTCTTGATTTTCCTTTAGAAATATCTAAATTATGGTAACTTGTAGCATTGCATTGCTTTATCTTAATGGAAGATGATCAGTTTTAAAACTTATTTAGTCAACAGTTTGATGTTTTTAAAGAGCATCAAATTTCCCTGTTCTCTTCAACTAATTGCCTGGGGGGGAGGGGGAAAGGAGGGAGGTGGAAAGAGTCCTAAATATATTTCAGTGTATGTTTACTGTCATAGGAAATACGGAGCTTAGAAGCAGTGTGGCATCAGTTAGGCGATTCAGTGTCTATTTTATGATCCCATGTTATGAAATATTTAACTTATAAGGTCATGGTAAAGAAGGTTAAGTTTAATGGTGGGACTTGTCTCTTAGGAAAGGATTTCCTGTAGGGAGCTTTCTTATCTGCAAGAATGCTCATTGGCAGGAAACATGTCAGTTGCTTGTTTTTACAAACTGAAGGAAATGAATGGGACTTGTTGGTTTCTAGAATCTACCTTCGTTCTCCATTTTCTGTCACATCGCTTGCCGAGGACACTTCATTTCTAAAGGGATTCTATAGGAGCACAATTCATCGACTTCAACTCTTCTGCATTTCTGTTATTTTCCTTTCCATTTTTGAATTAGAAAAAAAAATGAATTAGAAAAAAAATGATCATTGTACTACCATGAAGAAGTTATTTTATCAATCAGAATTAACAAGATATTCGGTAAGCTTCCAGTTCATTCCAGTTGTCAGATAGTTACTCACAGTGCTCACTGAGGCTAACATGTTTTTGATGGCTATGCCAAATTTTTAAAAATTATTTCAGAATACCAATCAAATGTCAACTTTTATTTTAGATTAGTCCAAGGGGGCTGGGGATATAGCTCAGTGGAATAAGCGCTTGCCTAGCAAGCGCAGGGTCCTGAGTTCGATCCCCAGTACCGCAAAAAAAAAAAAAAAAAACTCATCTATTTTAGATTAGTCCAGAGGTAAAAAAAAAAAAAAGAAAAAGAAAAAGAGAGAAACAGCTTCATTCTTCTCTTCGCTTGTAAGAGAAAGGTCCGTGCAGAATACATGTCAGGTATACACCAGCCCTGCTCAAGACGAAATGCCGCAGGTGGGGGTGGGGAGGCAAACGGCACACTCAGGCGGAGCACGCTTGAGGCGAGCAAGTCTTCACTGCAACAGCATTTACTGTGCGAATGTCGGGGCTATATTTTGGATGTTAGACATAAGTGTAACTAATTGTTCCGATTCATTTACGTTTCAAATGGTGGATGAGGGTAAAGGGGAAGCTTCTTTCAAGGAACACAAAAGTGCATAAGCCTCCATTTTGGTAGCAGCCTGGTGAGGGGGAGAAGCCAGCTGGAGGGAGAGAACCATTTCTCGTAGTGGTTTTCACATATTTTTGTAGACATCGTTTTTGTTTTATATTTAGTACCAAGTGGAACCTTATGCAAGACCCTAATACATGAATTTTGAATAAAAACAGCTACCCTGGGGAAACCAAGATCCTAGAGCCCATGACTGCCTTCTGGGCTGCTCCTAGGGCTTCCCCAGGACATTAGAATCCTTGCCAATACGTCTGGGAGTCACTGCTTTTAAACTGCCCCAGATATTCTCTAACGAAGGCTGCAGGGAAGTGCTTGGAGAACCCTGTATCGCTCAGCTAAAGAGAGAACTGTTGCCTTGACAATTTCAGACAACTCTGCCCAGAATGAGTAGGGAAAGGCTGCAGAGAGCGAGCTCATATCCTAAACCCTAAGAAGCCACCATGCATGTAGAAAAAGATGGGACTGGCCGCAAGTATGGGAAAGCCCTGGTCCAGCCTAGAAAGAGAGAAGGGGAAAGAATATTTTTAGGGGTATTTATAAAGAAGGGCCCTTTTCCTCCTAAGTTGTAGGAACATGATGTGGAGGTATCTGGGAGAGTTGGCTGTAATTTTGCTGGAAGGCATGGGTACAATGTATTATCACTTCAGGATCTGTTCTAGTACAGTTATCCTATTAGTCAGTGAAAATAATTTCATATTGTCATGTATAAAATGAAAGTTTGCCAAGCTATATAAGTCTGCTTGGCAGACTCGCTAGTGTTTTGAGTGTTGAGAAAGATGATAACACACAGCTGATATTTGAATATCATCAAATATACTCACGTTATCTCCTCTGTTACAAGATTGTCCTGAACCAGTACGGAGATGTCAGTTGTCCCTTTATATCCCAGTTGCTACCCGTATTAAGGACCTCTAGAGATGAACAGAGGAATCCCCTTCAGTTCCACCCTTGATTTGTACAACTGCTTGATTCCCACACACACAGGGCTGGATAAGGAGAAATCAGCAGAGACTCCAGACAAACTGTATGGAGTAGAACTGTGCTTCTGATGGGCACAGCCAGTCTCCCCGCATTGATTTTTCGAGGCTGCACAGTTGGCGAGTCTATAGAAATAGAAAGGACGGAGCCTTCTCCACATTCTCCTATTACTTCCATTGTGCTGCCATGTTCTACTACCTGTGTGGGGTTAGGGGTGATGATTAAAATAATCAGTGTTCCAGGAAGCCACAGTGCTTCCAACCATCTTTTAAAGAAAGCATTTCCTCGGCAGAGATGAGCACAAAATAGTTGGCTGTAGTAGTGGATGAAAATGACTGTGGCATTTTTATTTATCGAATTGTGTTGAATAAAGCTTTTCATGGTTAGGCTGTTTAAAGCTATCATTCTTTCCCCCACTTGCATTTCAGGCAAAAATGACTGTGCACAGCCATAGAAACCCAACGAATGGTCACCAGGCAGCGTCATGATCGTACAGCGGTGTTTCTTGGGGAGTGAGCATTGCTCCATATTTTAGCAGTTTGCTTTTTTGAATTGAAGGATGCGTGTCAGTTACCAGGACATCGCTGAGGCTATTAAAGGAGGATTTCCCAAGTGGCATATTATGTGTGCCTAATCCCTTTGCAGATGTAAAGATCTGGAGAATGAGCCGGGCATGGTGGTGCATGGCTGTATTGCTAGCTGCCTGGGAGGCTGAGGTAGGAAAATCCTCCTTCCTACTTCCACAAGTTCAAGGTCAGCCTGGACAATTTAGTAAAAACCTGTTTCATTAGTAAAATAAAAGGGGCCCGGGATGTAACCAAGTGGTAGAGCATTTGTCTAGCATGTGCAAGACCCCTGTATTACACACACACACACACACACACACACACACACACACACTCTAGACGCTCAGAGGGTAACAAGTCCCACTTGTATGGAGTGAATTTTAGTGTATTATACTGGTTAGATTTTAATGAATCTGAGATATCTTTGCACTCTTAAATTTTCTGGTTCAGCAAACTTAATATTTCCATAGCCTTTAAAATGAAGTCAACTACTCTCTAATGATTAGCTAATAAATAGCTCTAAATTAAGACCATTCTGTTGTTTCTTGAGACTGGATTTAGTATGTAGAATGGCCTTGAAATACGTTGCTCTGGTGGAATTTGTCAACACTGGGGGGGACACAGAAAAATCACACCGCAGTGGAAAGGAGTTTTCGTTTATCAGGTGCTACTTGCTACATTGTTATATTTGATTGCATCATAACCTAGTGTTAATGTAATACTGCTATTAATAATCAGTAACCATACTATCCATTGGTGTCCCATTCTACAGAGGAAGAAAAAGAGGCAACTCTAATCCTGGAGCCACACATTCTTTGGCAGCCCATGAGTTTGCATTCCCAAGCCCCTAACCCCAGACCCCGGGTGTTTTTCTCCCACTAACTGCTTCACCACTGATGTCTGACTGTTCCTCTCCCAGCACTGAGGGCTTTCTCTTCTACACCTGAAATGCAATTACTTCCTAGAAACAATTGCAGAGCAGGATGGGGGATATTTGTTGTGATGCTGCAAGAATTATTACGTTGTTGCTTAAATTTCTGGCTCCTGCATTTGGCCATTAGTGATGGGAAAGACGTTTTAGGTCCCTTGTCGGGATGATTTTGCTTCATCTTTTATTTTTTTTTTTTATTTATTTTTTTTTTTGCGGTACCGGGGATCGAACTCAGGACCCTGCGCTTGCTAGGCAGGTGCTTATTCCACTGAGCTATATCCCCAGCCCTTGCTTCATCTTTTAGATATGCTTCTTTTTTTTTTTTGCGGTACTGGGGATCGAACTCAGGACCCTGCGCTTGCTAGGCAAGCGCTTATTCCACTGAGCTATATCCCCAGCCCTAGATATGCTTTCATCCACCCACCCCTAAGCACATTTACTTACTTGGTAGATAGAAAGTTATAACCACAAGGTATGAATTCCCTGAAAATACCAGTACCAAAATACTTGTACTCAATCAAACTGTTGGTAACTTCTCTGTCCTACAAAAACTAGACGGTGTTTATATTTAATGTTTTTTATTGGGTATGAACTGCTCAAAACACTCAGAGGCATAAATACAGTAATATCTCCCTGAATTCTTTCAGAATAAAAACTAAATGGCTTAAGGTCATCATATTAGCAGGATGTCCAGTATCTCGAGGGCCACCCTCCATACCCCTGTACTATGCCGATCCCACAGTTTACAGAGGGCAAGATGAGGGGCTTAGTATGACTTTCTCATCTAAGCAGGAAGCTCCACTTATGTGTTAGTGTAGGGGAAATGCGCAAGTTTTATCATCAGTGAAGCATCCCACTCTTCCTAGAATACATGTGACCAGTTAGAACCAGCCACACAATAGATGTCCACATTTACAGTGAAATGTGTGCCTGGCGCTTTTCTGATTCTCTTGAAGAGGTCAGGTAAGTGATCAGAACTTGATGGAACTAGTTAAAATTTCACAGATATGTTTTCACATATTCCACCTGAATGAAATTATTTTAAAGAATTGATTGAGGGAAGTATTAAAGACATAATGTGCAAATTTGGGGAAGTAAATCGTCCATGTATTTATTTATTCACTGAACAATTATTGAGCACTTACTGCATACCAGGAACTGTGCCCTGTGGTAGAGATGCTTGGTGAAAAAAATCCCTTGAAACCACAAACTACCTGTTCCATAACTCTCACCAGCTTTTTGCCTGGGAGTACTCACAAGTGTGGCTCTTTTGAGATTCATATTCCAAGCTGAGTGTAGCAGATTGACCTCCCTGAGTTCCTTGGACACTGACCCTGCAGGAGCATCAGGGCGGCGGGGTGTGTGTGTGTGTGTGTGTGTGTGTGTGTGGTTTATTTGGGAGATGATCTCAGGATGACACCAGGAGGGAACAGGAGTAGAAGAAGAGAAGGTGGCCAGTAATGAGTTGTCTCTCAGAGGCCACTGCGGGCACTTTGAGTGCCTGTGTGGCACGTGACACTCTCAGTCTCAGGACTACCCTCAGGGTGCGGATCCCAGCCCTCAAGCACTGCTCAGAGAAGGCTCTCAGGGCTTCCTGTTGCAGAAGGAGGTGGGGCTGTTGGGAGCAGAGATGGGAAGGCCTTAGGAGGAAGAGGCGGGGCTTCAACAGCTTCACTACCTTTCTGTACTCTGGTTCCTTCCCTAGTAAATGTTCCAGAAGATTCCTCATTTTTATTAGTCCTTTGAACTCCAAGATGAGTGAAAAGCCTGGGGAGGTGCTTTTTAGTCTGAAGAATGGAAATAAGAGAAGAGGCCTATGTTCACAGTCTAAATACTCAGGCAGAAAAACCTCAACACAGGCGCTCAGTTTGTTTTCTCACTGTTCCAACCATTATCCTAGTTCCTCAAGTTAGAAAACTCGGAGACCCACTCCCTCTACATCTCCCGAGTGTGACTTATCCCCAGGGCTCCTTGCTGCTTTCCAGTCCACCTCACGTTTCACATTCATCCCCTCATTCCATGACTTCAAAGGGCTCTGTCTCTCAGGCACCTTTCCTTACCCCTGCAACCTCTACTCCAGACCACTCTTGAAATATGGGGTTTGACACTAGATTTCCTGTTTTTCAAACCTTCGTCACTTTTAATAGTGTGCCCTTGGTCAAGTTACTTGACCTGAGACAAGTCTTAGGTACTCATTCCACAAGTAATTCGGGAGGACTACTCAATACTATAGGATTCCTACAAGAATTATCGTGAAGGCTAAATCATGGAGTCCCAGGAAATCATGGAGCCAAATACATATTACAACTCAAATTATTGAGCTATTTTTATTGTCATATTGTTAATATTGTTATCTTCCTTGTCTGTTTGAACCTAGGGTGGTTCCTTGTTTGCCTGTAATTTTGAAATCCTTCTATAATTTGGTCCACCCCATGACTGCTCAGGGAAGTCCTCAGGGTCTCTTAGTGTTTGTTCTTCTCTAAACTTGCCTTGGTCTTTCCAGTTTCCCTGCCACTCTGTGTATTGTTCCTCCACCACATTTATCTTTTTCTGTGTTGTAGAGTTGCCATCATCCCCTTTAAAATTTCTGTGTGCAGAGCGAATCAGCTTTTTAATTTTGTCTACAGCAAACGTTTCTCTCTAGCACATGCCCATTGATTTTCAAGAACTTTTGACCATGATGGTTTTTATTTTTTAGTTTTTTAGTGTTTCAGACAGGGTCTTGCTATGTATTCATGTTGGCTTTGAACTCATTACCTAGTCCAGGCTGGCCTTAAGCTCGCCTTAATCCTCCTGCTGCAGTCTCTCAAGTGCCACGATTACAGCTGTGCACTACCACACCCATTTTTAAATTTAGTTGGATCTGATAATCAGTAGTCCCTTGATTCTCAGCCTTCTTGGGAGAAAAATGCCCATTCCCATGTTCTCATTAAGTGAACTACATTATATGAAAATCTGATCCTGTCACCCTTGTGCCTTAATGAGAACCTGGTGTTGCCCTTCTGGCTCACTCAGCCCCAGTGCAGTGCTCATTGATGTGCTGATGTGTGACTTGATAGAACTTCTAAGAGGTGGGGTCTAGTGAATAGCTGTTGGGGCCATCACACTGGATGGGATTAATGGTTTTGTGGAGTGAGTTAGTTCTAGTGAGAGCAGTTAGTTACAGGAGAGCAAGACTGGCTTCCTGCCTGGCCCTGTGATCTCTTCCTCTCTCATGACACTCAGCAGAGCTGAACAGGTGGGGCTGCCCAGTCATGGACTTTCAGCCTGCAAACCTGCAAGCTAAACAGGCCTCTTTTCTTTATAAAGTATCCAGCCTCTGCTATTTTGTTATAGTAACAGAAAATGGGTGAGTATATACATAAATACTTCCTCATGTGTGTGGAGCTTGTTTTCTCATCATATTTTAGTCTAGACTAGATTTTTGTGTATAGTGTACATTATAGGCACACATACACATACGTCAAATATATTATTGGCATATAATAGGTATATAAATATTGTGTCTATACAGTTATAAGCATGTATGTATAGCTTTACTTACAGTTATAGCTATATAACAATTTGTTGACAGTGTAGATAGTCAATTGATCAGTTAAACTTTTTAATTGAATTATATATGTAAGGGGTGACTCAAAGATATGATATATGCTTAAATAATAAAAATCTTATTACCGTAAGAGATATATTGCTAAGAGTGATGGGATAATTGTGAACTGAGGGAAGGTCACACTTTTGAGGGAGGATGAACAGCAATGTGTCTTTCACTGTAATGGTTTCTTTTTTTTTTTACTTTAAACACTGTGTTCTGATCAAACATTTATAGCAATTTTGGTCCAATAAAAACATTATGGATCTGTCTTAATCCACTCTTTTCACTGAATCCAGCACTGTAGGACATCTGGTTTCTCCCAAAGTCAAAGGCCATGAAAGGTGAACATTTTGAAATGATTCAGGACATTGAGACAGCCACAGTAGTGCAACTGAAATCACTCATGAAAGAGGACTTCCAGAATTACTTCAAAAAGTGACATGAATGATGAGACAAATGTACATGAAGCAAAGGAGAAATATTTCTGAGGGGGATTAATGGCAGTCTGCCTTTCACTGCAACACATTTTAAAAATTTAAATATTCACTGTAGTTTTTATCATCACTCATACAAAAAAGGAATACAAATACAAACCTTGATGGGTTTTCAAAGTGAATATATCCATGTAACAGGCACCTACATCAACATATAAAACATTTGTTATACCCAAGGTCCCCTTATGACCCCAAGCCACTATCTTACATGGAGTGATCCCTTTCCTGACTTTGAATGTGATGGGCTAGTTTTGCCTGTGTGTAAACTTTCTATAAAAATAATCACACAGCATCTCATCTTTTATGTCCTTTTTTCTGCATACCATTATGTTTCTGAGAATTCATGCAAGGAATAGTTATTCTATGTAGCAATAATTTATTCATTTTTATTGCTGTATAATACTGTTTGTCCCCCACCAGCTTATATTACTAGAAGGAAGGTAAGAAGGCTATATGAGTTTTTATCTGTTTCTTAGCAATCATATGGTAGGTACATAAAGACTAATTGCTATGTCAAAGGGTATGCAGATGTTCAAGAAATGAAATTGATTTTGCACATTATTCTTGTGTCTAGAAGGTTTACATTTCTTATTCTGTTCTAAATTCTTTAGTATTTATTCCATAGAAATCCATGACATCGTGTACAAATAATGACATTTATGTTATTTGCCAATCCTTACATCTTTTCCTTTCCTTACTGGACTGCCCCTCTAACACAGTAATATAAGCAAGGATTTTTGGCTCTTGGTTTTCCTTCTGATCATACAAGCAATGTTCTCATTCTACCACCCTAAAGTAGGATGTTGCCAAGATATTTTGTGGAAGCTCTTTGTGAAGTCTAATAAGTTCTTTTCAATTTCTCAGATTCTACATGTTATTTTCTGAATCTTATTTTTCTACACTTATAAAGCTATTTCTATGATTTTCTCCTTTACTGTTGTGAATTACATGGAAGTATTAAGCTGACCATGCATTTCTGAAACAAATTAACATCTCCTTATAATATTAGCTTTTGTAGGCATTGCTAAATTTGTTTTGACAATAATTTATAGGATTTTTACATTTGTGTTTATGGTTAAGAAGTCCTACACTTCTCTTCTTACCAAGTTTTGGTATCAGTGTTTTCCAAACTCTAAGTAAAAAGATTTACTTCCAAAATTGAAGTACCAATACAGTTATTTTATAGTTAAGATTATTTTGGTGACTGCTCCTTGAATCTATTTTTGCAATTTATGCATTTCTAAGAATTTATTTCATCGTGCTTTTAAAATGCTTTGTAATAGTAGTCTTGTATTAAGGTTATGGTATTTTTCAATTTATCCTCTTTATTGTTGATCCTAACAATTGCATTTGTCATAGAATTTAGTCTCATGATGCCATCTTTATACCATTAAGTCAATATTATCAATAGAATTGCTTAAATCTTCTTTAATTCATTAATTCTTTACTTGATCTCTGTTATACTAAAGAAAGTGTATTACTATTTCTCACTAAGTTAATCTAATGTCACTTTTTCTTTTTTCTTTTTTATTAATTTTATTTTAAAGACAAAAGAATGGGGACATAAACCAGATTAACACAAAAACAATAAAGGAAATACAAAATTATAGAGAAGATAGTAGGGAATTAGCACTGGGTGCTGTATTACATAATGTTATCTTTGTATTTCTTACTCAGTTATACAGATGATGGCTCATTTGATTAATCAATTTTCTCCACCCTCATCTCCATTGTCCTCCCACCCAATCAGTTGTCTTCTCTCTGTTAATAACTGTACTTTTGGTTTATTTACGCCCTTGGGCTCTCACATTGGGAAGAGACATGGCTGCTTCAAATTATGCTGTAACAAACGTGTGCACACAAATCGCTATGGCAGGAGGTGGAAAAGCACCCATCCTCAAAGACGGATAGATAGGAGGGAACCAGGTTCACTATGGTCAAGGCCCCACTGAAGAGCCCTCAAGACCATCAGGGGTCCAGTTGAGTGGGTGGGGTTATCCAGTGAAGCTCCAGGCTCCGCCACAATGCAGTGCGCCTGGAGGCCCGGTCGAGTCCACGAGGTTGCCCCTCAGACTGCGGGGCTCTGCCCCATCAAGGTGCTCCTGGGGGCCCAGTCCAGTCCAAGGGATTGCCCCCAAGGACTGCCAGGTTCCACCCCATCACTGCGCTCGCAGAGGCCTGGCCCAGGACCTCAGGGTTTTCATGTAGCCTAGAGGGAGTCCCCCTCCCCCTTCAGGCTGCTGAACTCCCTGTCAAGGCCCCCAGAGTCCCCTCACAGGCCACTAGTGTCTCCCTGCAGGCCTCCTATGACTCTTTGGAGGTTATGTCCACCCAGCTAGAGTACCAGGTCTGCACCTTAGTTCCGGGTCTTCTCCCAGCTCTCAATTTCCAGTGCTGCCGCTACCTGCCCCCTACAGCTGGGCACTGGGTGCACTTACAATGCTGGGCACAGGGGCGTGAGGTCTCCCCCACCCTTGCTCACTGAGGTAGTCCAGGGTGTGTGCTAAGTTTAGTTATTAGTCCTAGGAGAATATTGGAGGATTTTCTCGGGTCTTCTGTGTAGAGTATGTTGTCTCTTGGACTCCAGGACTGCTGCTTTTCATGTAATTTGTTGCCATGGGTTGATACAAGGTTCATATATGCAAGCAGTATGAAGTGCCTCTTAGTGTTTATATTAGTAGTTTAGGGTGAGTCCTGAAGCCCATGGACTCATCCTGTTGCTGTCGGGAACACATGTTGAGTGTGTGGGTTGCCAAGACCCAAGGTGCTCATAGAGGGAGTTCAGGGTGGGAGCTGAAGTCCATTAACTCAGCTCGTGCTTCCTGCTTGGTGTTGGAGTGAGAAGGGCATGGGGCCGTGTGATCCACCTCCATCTGCAGCTCTCTCTTACTGTTGTGCTCCAGTTCCCGTTTGTTCTTTGTTTGGATCCCTGGGAATTGCTGTGGCCTTGAGGTCTCTGCTACTGCTCTCTGCTGCTCTCTGCTGGTAGTTGCTCACACAGTAGAAAGGCAGGCCACAGCCTGGGGGCAGGCATAGAGCTGGGTGTGGTGGGCTGTGTACTGGTTGCTTTGACTCCGCCTTGCCTCAGAGTGCTGATTAGAAGGTTGCTGCCGAGTGGGCATGCTGCTTTAGTGGCTTTTGTAACTTTTCATCCACACACTGGGTTTGACAAGACCTCCCAACCACCGCTGCCTCTTTTCTGGGCTGGGCTGTCTCCACTCTGGCTTTGGCCCAGCTCTCAGAACTCCACTTTCCCCTGGCCGAGTTGGGAGGCTCCTGCGAGCATGGACCTCCGAAGCTGAAGCTGCAAGTGCCGAATGAGGGAGCAGACCGAGGGTGTGCAGGGAGCAGTGACTCCCTCCTTCTTCACCTCCTCTTCCTCTAACTGTGCCATGACGGGCCTCTACGTTTTTCCTCCAGGAGAGGTGTTGTTTGCTCTTTCTGAGGGCTTGAATTCTCATTTCAGATCCTTCCTGGGTCCAGGGGACCCGCTTTTCTCCTTCTTGTCTTTGTCATGTTGCTATATTCCAGTGTCTGGGTGGCGGTCCTCCAGGAGGATCATTCTCTGCTGCTTACCTGGTTGCTATCTTCCTGGAAGTCCCCTAATGTCACTTTTTCTTGATACATTTAGTATGTGCATCAAGAATTCTATGTCCTTGAGGATGGAATATTTTCTTTTTAAGAAGTAAGCTCTTTAACTCTCACAATGTTTTCATGCATGTTTTCTCTGATGTGAATATAACAATATTAGATAACACGGCATAAACATCCTTTGATTAACTTTTGCAGATACATATTTTTATTTCTTCATTTTAAAAAACTTTTTGTACCCTAATCAATATGCATCTTTTGTGTGTAACATATAGTGGGATATTGTTCTTATGCATTCTCTAAATAACCATCTTTTAACTGAAATGTTAATTCATTTATATTTATTATAATTACCAATATATTCTAATTTCTTCTTCCTCTTCTCCTTCTCCTATTTCTTCTTCCTCGTCCATCATCATCTTCTTTTTATGTTTTTCAGTACTGGATATTGAACCCAAGGTCTTTGCACTAAACTACATCCCTAGCTTTTTAATTTTAATTTAATTTTTTATTTTGAGACAGAGTCTTGCTAAACCACTTAGTTGGCCATTTGGGCTCAAACCTGTAACTCTCTTGCCTCAGCCTTTCAGAGTGCTGAGATTATAGGCCTGTGTTACTGTGTTGAACTCCAATTCATTTGTTTAACTTATTTTATCCTTTCCATTTTCATACCCCATGTTTTTTTTTCTGTATTGTTTTCTTTCACTTAGGTTTTTTCTTATTTCCTGCGTTTCTCTAGAGCAGTTTGGGACTTTTATACTTTTTCTTTTAGTGATCCTCTAGAAATTGTAGCATGCATAGTTAATCAATGGCTGAAGCTAATTCTTGTATTTCCCCTCAAATTCTGCAGACCTTAACTCAGTGTTCCCTCAATTTAGGTCACGTTTTTACTCAGTGTTTTATTTTTATCCATTTAAAACCTTAAATATTAGACATCATGTCACTGTAAGCTGGAAACATTTGTTCAGATTTACCTATCCATGTACAATGCTCTTTGCTGGTAGTTCCTCCCCTCTGTGTAACTTCTGTAGTTTTCATTCAGTGAGGACACACAGATGGAGAATCCTTTCAGTTTGTTGGAAAATATCTGTTTTCCTCTCATTCTTTATAAAAACAGCAGGTCTAAAACATATTTTTGCTAGGTACAAAATTTAGTACTTTTCTCTCCACATATTAAAGGTAATTGTTCAATTATTTTCTGGCTTCTGCTGCTGAGAAAACTATGCTAAGTCTAACTGCCTTTTGTACTGAATGTATTCCTTCTCCAAGGAGTATTGTATGAGTGTTTTTAAGGTAGTCTGTTTACCTTTGATATAAAATATCTTGATGTGAATTTGTTTATCTTTTCATGTTAAAATTTTTATTAGTCCGTGTTTGCCATACATAATGATTACAGTCATCGTGGGGGCTTGGTACAGGTATAATGCATCTTAATCCTTTTTACTTCCCCTTTCCCTCCTCTTGCTCCCTTTTTCTTTTTGTGTGTCTATTTGCTTAGGGTTTTCGGGACTTTGTGAATTTGTGGGTGGACATTTTCATCAGTTCTGGAAGATTCTCAGAATGTAGGCCTGTTTTGTACATGTTTTCCATGATTTAAATCTTAGACTTTTATTTTGTCCTTGGTGTGTTTTACCCTATTTGCTGTGCCCCTGTATCTGTGTGCGATGGGCTTCTTCAATCTTCTCTTCTAGTTTCCTGTACCTAATCTGATCTTGTTTGCTTTTTATATACTTCTTCCCTTCCATTATTTTTTAAGCATTTATTTCATATTCAGTGTCTGGTCATTGTAGGTGTGAAGTTTGGGTGGGTTCAGTGCTGCTATGTATCGTTTCTGCTGGTTATTGTTTATGGTACTTTTTCTCCTTCTGCATGTATGTGTGCGTATCTTGTTTTGCTTTATGTTACTTTATCATAACTTTTGGAGATGTTCTAGTAGGAGTTCCTTGAGTTTGAGTTCAAAAATGAGTTTCTCTATAATTTACATTTGTTTTTGGTAAAGCAAGGACTTAGAATTCTGGAGGTTTGGGGGACCCAATATGTCATCAGTTCCTCCTCCAAACCCATGCGAGGACATCTTGTGGTTGTAAATTTTTAGTTAAGACTTTCCCTTTTCCAGTTAGTGCTAATTTTTGAAGCAGCAATTTTGATAGCTTTCCACAGTTTTCTCGTTAGCTGGAGGCCTCCTGTTATGTTCTGTTTCTCTGTGGGTCCTGGACTTGTTAGTGTTACCAGCTTTACCTGCTGTGCCCTGTCCCCTGATGGGTTGTAACAGAAGAAGCTTAAGTTTTCCCAGTGGGTTATATGCCTTCAAGGTGAAAATTGATATAAATTTTGTTTTCTTGATGGCTCGTGAATGCATTTCAAATTATTTTGGAGGAAATATTTTGCCCAACATTTTTAGTTGCTTTCAGTGACAGCATTGAAAAGCTATCAGATTGCCAGAAAAGGGACTTCTATATTTCTTTCTTTTTGTAGTCCTTCCTCAATAGTATTAATATTCCCCCAAACACAAATATTTTTGGCCCACTAGCATAAAGATCCTATGTGCAAAAAGCAATAAAGAGCCGGGCATGGTGGTGCATGCCTCTAATCCTAGCACTTGGGAGGCTGAGGCAGGAGGACTGCTGTGTGTTTGAGGCCAGCCTGGGCTGCGTAGTGAAATCTTGTCTCAAAACAAAACAGACCAACAAACAAGCAATAAAGAAGAAGCAGTCATTATTCTTACAATATCACTTCCACACCTTTTCAGGTTTATATTAAGACCTAGCGTATGTTAGTACTGAGATAACACTAGCTGCTTTAACAAATGCAAAGTAGTGCAATGAATCAAAACAACAGAAGTTTATTTATTACATATCCAGAATGGGTGGCCTGGTTATTAGATACCTCTTGTTCACATGGTGATTTAGGGTACTGTCTTGGTTACTTTTTCTTTGTTGCTGAGACAAAATACCCGACACCCAAAATTAAGGAAGGAAAGGTTTATTTAGCTTACAGTTTTTGGAGGTTTCAGTCCATACTTGGCTGGTTCTGAGGCAGAGTGGCACATGGCAGAGGGCAACAGTTCAAGGCAGTGGTACACAGCAAAGCAACAAGCGCAAGAAGGGAGGAATGGCAGGAGGAATGGCAGCCAGCTGCCTCTTTCTCTCCCTTCATATACAAACTATCTGCCCTAGGGCGGGTATAGCTCTCACACCCAGAATCCCAGCAAACTATCCACCCTAGGGCGGGTATAGCTCTCACACCCATAATCCCAGCATTGGCTCATGGATCAGTCATAAACTCTAAAAGCCACCCATAATTGCATGAGGATTTGGGGGGACATGCAGACACAAACCATAACAGGTACCAAACACTTTCCAGTTTAGGTCTCTGCCATTTTCAACCTATGGCTCCCAAGGTCGCTATATCTATTTGGATCACAACAGTGGAAAGGGGAAAGGATTTGGTGACCCTTGAATGACTAGTTTCTACTGACCAGGCCTAGCTGTGGCACGTTCTACTTCTCTCATTCCATTAGCTTGGGAAGATGGCCACATGGACTTGCAGAGGGGGTTTTGGGAAAACATAATCCAGACATATGATTGAAAGAAGAAGGAACAAGTTTGGTAAGTGGCCAGTTGCCTATTTTTTCCCTGAAACTTCAGCCCAATCTGACTTCTTACTTCTCTGAGTACCTATTCACTTACAGTCAGCACCATCAAGTTTAGGATTTAATTGTCCTGAATTAGTTCATCTGTGTCCAGTCTAAAACACCAGCTGTATGTTCCTTAGACATGTGAATTTTGTGCCAGACTTTCCAAACTATCCTCAACCACTGTATTGAACAAATAGTATGATCCTAAAAACTAAACCTCTGAACAAAAAAGAATAGTCTTACTCTAAGGAGATGCTTGCTAACATGTTTAGGGATCCAGTGTTACAACCTGGAACTTACTCATTGTATTATTTCTTTGACTTTACTTAAGGTTTCAAATTTGCCAAAATAAAAGTGTGGAGAAAAAGCCACAGTTCTGCAGTTTGATGAAAGCCCTACAAACCCTACTGGCATTTCTACAGAAGATCAGATAAATCTTGTCTCTGTAGTTTCTGGAAAAATGTTGTATTGAAATGAGCCCTTTCTGCTCTCTTTATAGTATTTGTATCAGTCATTGTATTTTTGTTGAGTTCTACAGAGTGGTAGTGTTGTGCAGTGGGTGGGCAATGCCGGTAATCCACTGCCCTGGAGAGGGCTGGGTGAGCGAGTATAAATAACTGGCTTTGAATGGGGAAAGATCTTTACAACTGACTTTGATGATAGGGTGATGGTGAGGTTCCAGGTTATTGGGATGATGTAAAAGAAAATACCTTGGTGGTACCTTGAGTCCTTTAGCAGCCACCTTATACTCCTTTTTCTTTGATTTTAGTCCTTACCTAAGGAAGCAGACCTATTTCCAGGCCAATGTTTAGCAAATCAACAAGGGGAGCTTGGCTCTTGAATGAATATTCCCCTGGGCCACAGAAAACCTTGGCTCAACTGGACCTTGGGTTATTGGCCTCTGTATTACCCTGTGCTTGAGTTTAACTCATTATTTTGTTGCTAGGCTTGATGTTTCCAATGCTTCGTTTTTATTTTCAGTTGCTTAGTAAATGACAATGACATATGGACCTATGTGAAATTGTTGGAATCATATTTTGTTTTCACCACATAGTTTTCTTTCTCTACTACAGTGTACTGTGGATGGGAAAATACACTGACATCTTAGTAATTCTAATCTATTACCCACCTGCTAGGAGGTAAACACAATGCATGTGGCAAATTACTTTATGTGCCAATAAAGCTTGTGTTTTGGAAAAATGTTGGACTGTTTGTATCTAAAACATTGTTTTGAATCAAGTCATTTCAAATATGCAGATTAAGAATAGGAAGCGATATCCTGAACAGCATCATCAAAATTCCAGGAAGGGACAGGCTGCAAAACTCAAGATGTGGCGAGTCTATAATTAGGCATCAACCCTGTTTCTTTGATTGAGCTTTTCCTTGGGCTTAGCTCTGACTTTGGTCGGGAAACTGCTCTCTAGCCCAGAGGCATTCACTTTAGAAGATGAACCAAGGGGCAAGTCTGGCTCTCTGAAAAGCCAGGACAGAGCAGACCCTTCCCTTTTTATGTTGTTTCTTTCATGGAAAGGGGAGGGCATAGAATTCAAGGCGGATGAGAACAAGACATAGCATTTCTAATAAAATAGAAGGGAAGGAAGCTCAGGGCTTATCTTACCAATTGTGTTTGCTTTCTTCTCAACTCTAAAACATCTCTGTTTACTTTTTGGAAAAATTTCATTCTTATTTGAAAAAGTTTCCAAAACTGCCCCAAGGCACCAAATTTCAGCCAAGGACATTAATGAGATATAGGGCCCAGAAACTGGCAGGCTGGGTATGATAGTTAATTTCTCTTGTTGATGTAGAGAGCTCCTGAATGGCCTCTTCCTCAGTGAGCCAGGGCTGATTTCTTTAATTCAAAATAGTCACCACAACAGAAGACATGACCTCCATGCATTTCATATGGCCAATGTGACTTACAAATTATATTTTTTCAATCTGGTACTCCATGCATTATTACTAAGGTGGCCATGTAGTCTGCCTTATTGATAGTGTTGGTTTATGCCTACTGCCCCAGTGCCATCACAAATAGTACCATTTTCTTTTTCAAAAGCACCCTCATTTATCTGATAGATTATAGCTAGCTATCTCACAGTGGCGGCCAGCATGTCTAGCTACAGGTGAACAGGTTTGTTCTATCAACTCTTTTGTTGAATTTCATTTTGCTACTCAAAATTACAAGGAAAAAAAATCAATTTGGAAGCATTGGTGAGATAGCAAGGCAATGAGAAATGGCAGAACCAGGATTTGGGATAAAGAGATAGTGATTAAAAGACCATAGAGGTGACCCTAGCTTTGGGGTCTATTTCTTAATATCTGTGTGGTTGAAGAGTTAAAAAATGAGATTGAAACATTTGCCAGAGAACTGAAAACTATAAGAATCAAATGGACCTTGTAGAATTGAATAATTAACTTATTGAAGTTGAAGCCTAAATAGATTAACTTTTTTGGCATGCCTCAAGTGCTCCAAATTTGGAGTTGCTGATGGTCATGGTTATACAATAGAATTAATTACTAAAACTATTGCGTGGAGAGTTGTAGTGGGTGAGTTTGATGGCATGTAAATTATTATCTTAATAAAGTTGTTCAAAAAACAGATGGATGGGTTCAAAAGAATAAATAATTTTGAAGGAAGTTAGTGAACTGGAAGACAGAGAAGAAGAAAAGAGCAAATGTGAAGGAAGGGTAGTGGTGTAGCTCAGCGAAGCCCTGATAATCCCCAGGCCCCAAATCATAATGATGATGGTGACAGTAATAAAGTACGAAGAAACAAGGATGGAAAATAAACACGAGACTGTGAGATACGAAATACAGTGGAAATACCCAATACACATGTAATTGTATGTTCCCTAGGAGAAAATGGGACAGAAGAAATAATTGAAAAAATGACTAAGAATGTTCCCAAGCTAACAAATGATAGCTTTGCCCATCCCTAGAACACCACTCAGAATAAATACAAAAGCTGAAAAGCAGTTAATGTTAAAGGAGTGGACCCCTCTTTGTTTTTTTTTGTTTTTTTTGGGTGGTACTGGGGATTGAACTCAGGACCTTGCCAGGCAAGCGCTTATTCCACTGAGCTATATCCCCAGTGCCCCTCTTTGTTCTTAAAGGAACAGCAATATTGAAAACCAACTCTGCGATGAAAACAACAGAAATCAGAAACAGATGGAATGCTATCTTCAAATTGTAGAAAAAAATAACTGTTCACTGTGAAATCTATATCTACCAGAAAGAGTCCTCAAAAATGAGTTATTAAAAAATTATCATGAGTTGAGCTGAACTAAAGAAAATATTCACTAGAGGATATCATTGAATAGAAGGAAAATTATTCCAGATCAAAGCTCAGAGTTTCAGAGTGCAATGAAAAGTAATAGAAATAACACATTGTTAAGTGTAAATGTTTAAATAATAATTCTGTTCTGTGTAATTTAAAATATATAGAGAATAAAATAGATGATAAAGGGCAAGCCTAAGTCTGAAGAGGTTAATGAAGTTAAATTGTTCTAAATCTTTGTTCCTTGTATAGAAAATGACAACTAATTTTTATTAAGCATTAGTAAGTAAAAGATGCATGCTTTAAACTCTATGTAATCTTTTCAGTTTTTATTTTGTTTGTAATTTTTTAAAAACATGAAAGAATGTATAAATAACAAGCTACAAAAAGGGTAAATAGAATGAAGAATATTGAGATAATTCAAAAGAAGGTGGGTAATGTGAGAAAAAATTATAAAATAAATGAGAAAATAAAAACAGGATAACAGAAATACATCAAAATGTCAGCAGTTATATTAAATACACGTAGATTAAATACACTAAAAGTCAAAAGATGATAAATTATTGGATTTTTAAAAACCTCACACACTGCTTTAAACAGATATAACTTACTTACAAAGATACAGAAGGGCCAGACATAAACGGGTACAATAATATGTACCATGCCAAATGAACCAAACGAAAGAGTATACATCTATGTTGATACCAAGGAAATCGGCTCAAAGGGAAGAAATGCTGTTAGACGTAATGGGAAACATTTCATAATAAAAATGATTCAACTCACTTATTAGATTGAACTATAAGGTGTATAAGGAGAATTAGATGTATCTGTATAGTTAGAAATTTGAACACATCTCTTAGTAATTGATATAACCAGCAGACAACCAACATCAGTAAGGATGTAGACAGTTCAAACAAAGTTAATTAGCAGATAGCATTTAATTATAAAACCTTGCACTCACAAACACAGAATATGCATTTTTTGCTTTCTTCTTTTCTTTGATTTCAGTTTTTATTAGTACACGTGTGCAGAACATGATTCTGTTCCTTGTGGGGCGCTGGTATGAGTACAGAGAGCATTTTAATTCTTTATTCATCCCCTTCCACCTCACGCCTTCCCTACTCCCTCCATCTGTTGGTCCCCTTCTTCTTTGCAAAAGATCTACCCCTTTATTTCCCATGATCTGCCTTTTATTTTGCTCTTTATATTTCAGGTTTCTCGTGTAAGAGAAATCATGTGATATTTAACCCATGTGTCTGATTTATTTCACTTAACATTATGGTCTCAAGGTGTTTCCATTTTCCAAATGTTTTCCAATGGTTTTTAGCTGCATTATATGCTGGGTTATTAAAGCAATTCTTAAAACAATTCAAGGGATTGAAATCATGACTCTCCTTTCTGACCACAGTGACATTAAACTGGCAATCAATAAAAAAAAAAAACTGAAAAATCCCCATGTGTTTAGAAATTAAGCAATTATAGGTCAAAGAACTAGCAATGATAATTAGAAAATATTTAAAAATTATTGACAATGAAAATATGAAATACCCAAGCTTGTGGAATGCAGCTAAAGTGACTATAGCCTCTGATACATATATTAGGAAGAGAGACTTAAATGTTCTCAACATTAATTTCAATAAGTTAAAAACAGAACACCAACTAAATTTTTAAGGAAGTAGAATAAAAGCAATAAAGATAACAGAAAACAAACATGATCAGCTGAGCCAAAGGAATAGTAAAATCAATAAATCCTGGTGAAATTATGAAGAAGAAAAGCACAAATAACCTATATCAGGAATGCGAAAGGGGTATAACTATACTGCCAAGATCATAAGGGACTGTTATGAATAACCTCACAATATATTTGAAATTTTAGAAGAAATTTTATGACTTTTAAAAAACACCATTTACCCAAACTGGTATAAGAAAAATAACAGTCTGAGTAGCTTTATATCTACGCATATGAATATGTAATTAAAAACTTTCCCATAAGGAAAACTTCAGACCCAGATGGTTTTACTGTTGAATTCACCAAATATTTAAGAAAGAAATAACACATATTTTCCAGAAACTATTCCAGAGAATAGAAAAAGTAGGAAGAGTCCCAACTTGTTTTAAGAAGCCGGCAGACTTTTGATACTAAAACCTGACAAAAATATTATGAGAAAGGAAAATTCCAGGTCAATTGCACTCATGGATATAAATTCAGAAATCCTAACTGAAATACTGGCAGTGAGTATCCAGCAATAGAGTAACTACTTCATAGTGAAACTATAATCTGCAGGGAGGCATGCCAGAAAGCAAAACTATAAGGAATGTGGTAAGTGCCGTGTTAAGGTAATCATCGTGGAGAGGGAAGGGAGGCTCACTGGAAGGAATGCCGAAGGTTAATGTAATTGTGGATGTTTGTTTTGTGATAAATCATTGCACTGTACAATTTTGTTTTATGTGTTTTTGTCTGTGTGCGTTATATGTCACAATGTAAATGTTTTGAAACTTAATATGCTTAAGATCATTCTCTTGGTTTTTAATCAATTTAAAATTATACATGGGCTTAGTATTATGAAAATTTATACCTTACCCTTTTCCTTTCCTTTGAATTGACGTTCTGTTTACATTATATAAATGCTATTCATCAATGAGACCAAGGATCCACTATGATCACAAATCTGTCTTGGGCAACTTTTAGTTTTTTTCCCCTGTTAATTACCATTGTCTCTTTTTAATTTGTACATCTATGCATCCATTCATTCCCTCTTTTTCTCCTTCCTTCCTGTCCTTTATTCCCGATCTTCCCATGTTTTCCAGTTTTGCCAAACACGTCAGACAATACACAATTCCCGTTACTTTCCTGCTCTTACGTGACCTGTTGCTCTCTAAGCTTGTTCTGACACTGTTTTTGTGCAGAAATTGTTTTCACCCATCTCCTGTTTCCTGTATCTTGTTTTCTTTGTTTTTGGTGTGTTGCTTTTGGTGTTTTGAGGGAGCACATCCTCTGGTATGGTTTGGATCTAAAATGTCTAAAAGTCTTTTGTGTTTAGAGTAGGGCTTGGAAGGGGATGGGATCTTGAGGGTGCCGTGCACATCAGCAGATTAATCTGTTGATGCATGCGTGGCTGGAAGTGCTTTTAGGAGGTAGGGCCTGGCTGAGAGTGGGTCACTTGGGGTGTGACCTAGAAGGGTCACGGTCTTGTTCTTGGCTCTTTTTCCTCCTCTTCCTTCTTCTCTTCCTCCTCTTCCTTCTTCTTCTTCTCATTCTCTCTGTCTCTCTCTCAGTCTTTGTCTCTCTTACTCTGACCCTCTCTTTCCCTGCCTGTCACTGTCTCTCTCCCTGTCTCTGTCTGTCTGTCCCTTTCTGTTCCCTGGTTTTTCTTCACCGTACTCTTCCACCAGGCTCTTTCTGTCTTGGAGCCAGCCAACCATGCATGAGCCAAAATAAATCTCTCCTCTTTTAAGTTGTGAGTGTCAGATATTTTGTGCCAGTGACAAATAAGTGACTGACACATACCTAATAGTTTCCTAATTGCCATGATCTGGATAAGGTTTGTCCCTCAAAGTTTTATGTTCTGGAAACAGCCCCTAATGTAACAGTACTGGGGTGGTAGGACCTGTAAGAGGGATGCTCTTGAGAAATGATTAGGTTATGAGGCACCACTCCTCATAGGGTTAATGCCTATCTCTAGAAGGTGGATTAGGTCTTATGTGACTGGATTAATTCTCTTGAGGCTGTATTATTGCAAAGCTAGACCTTCCTATGTGCTTGACTCCTTTTGCAACTGGCTGATTCCTTTTCTGCTTCTCTGTCATGTTGTATCAGAGCTAGGGGGTTCAACATAAGACCACCGTCATGCTGTTTGGACCTTTTAGCCATCAGAATCATGACTAACACCCAGCCTCTACTATTTTATTATAATAGCATAAAATGGATCAAGACACTGAGTAAATACAGGAGATAAATTTTGCAAGAATTTAATCTCTGTAGATAGCTTTAATCATTTTTCCTTTTAGTCTATGGTTTGGGTAGATATATAATAATAGGTTGAAAGTGAGTTCCCCTCAGTATTTCAAAGGCAATACTCTATTTGCTGCCGCTGAGAAGTTCTGAGTGTTCATCTTCCCTATGTGAGAGATCTTTTTTCTCTCTGGAAGCTCTCAGGATTTTAATTTTATCCCCAGTGTGAAACTGCATGATACTACACCCTTCTTGTATCTTTATAAATAAGTCTGCTGTGGATTTAATAAAATCTTGCTATTGGAAGACTTATGCCACTGTTCTAAGGAAGGTTCTGGAAGGAATGTGGCAACATCCTTTCCTGTGTCAGGTTCATTGAGAAATTCTGGGACAATGTCTTTCTAAGGTTACTGAAATCTGCCTATATATAAGAGAGGGACTTTGTTTTTTTTTTTTTTTTTTTTTTAAGAGAGGGACTTTGAAGGCTCTATAGAGGAACCTGAGCATTCAGTTGACAGCTGGAGTTACAACCAGCCCTTGGAAACAAATTGAGTTTATAAGTCAAGGGTCCACTGACATGGAATTCAACTTTCACCTCTGTGTTCCATCTGGAGTCCCGCTCCGGCTCTCTTCTGAGCTGCTGTTCTCAAGGCTTGGGCTTCGCCTTTCCATTTCACCATCTCTAAACTTGATTCCTACACGACTGGGAAGGGGATTACTTGTTTATACTCACCCAGTGGGGGTGAGGACTTGAGGGTCTGACTTGGTGGTGGAGTCATGCTAACGCCCTGTGCCTCACCCCTACCTTCTGCGTAGCTGATGCTTTTAACTCCTGAGCTTTTCTAGGATTTCTTGAGGGCTCCTTGACTTCATCTGATCGGGTTTTTTCTGCTGAAACTTTAGTGTCAGCTTCCTCGGTGGTGCCTCAGTTGAGCCATCACTGCCGTCTGTAGAGCTGTCTTCCCAAGACTGCTGGGTTTTTCATCTGCTGCATCCTCCTATTTCATTCTCACTGTCCTTGTGGGTTCATGTTAACTCTGAGGGCAGAAAGGATGACTTCCAGGTCCAAGAAGGAGAATTTGAGGAACATGTGTAATCTGACTGAGGCACATCTCCCTGGTCATGGATCAACTCTGCCGTCTGTCTCTTATGAAGCTTTGTTCCATGTTCTGTATGGTTTCTCAGCAACATGCTGGCAGATTCAAATGATAGATCTACTTGGGAGCCATGGCCAACTCTTTTTTTTTGTGGAGCTAGAAATGAAACCGAGGGCCTCGTGCATGCTAGACAAAACACCCTGCCACTGAGCTTCTGCCCCAGCCTTCCAATTTTGATAGGTTCCTCCTCCTATCTGTTGCTTGGTTACCTAGAAACCTGGACCGTGCCAGGCACCAACCCAGTACCTGAGCCAAACACTTCTGCCTGTGTTAGCCAAACTCCTTCCATACCGCCTGGAATTGAGGAATAGGGAAGGGAAGCTCTGAAGTGCCTGAGAAGTGGACTTAGTTCCTCTTCCTGTCCTGAGCAGAGGCTGGATGATTTTTTTTTTTTTTTTTTTTTTTTTTGCGGTACTGGGGATCAAACTCAGGACCCTGCGCTTGCTAGGCAAGCGTTTATTCCACTGAGCTATGTCCCCGAGGCTGGATGATTTTAAAAATGGTTTTGGAACTGCTGATGTGAATGTAGCTACACAGTCCTTGTTAGGGTTGGTTTATTGTTGAAAATAAAAGTCACCAGGAATCTGCAACTCCCCACACTTCTTTCTAATGGCAGTTTGAGAAGCTGCATCTTGACATTTGTTGCTAAGTGGTTTCAAGTTCGAAGGCATCCAACTTCCAGGCCTGGGCTGGCCTGTAGCCTCTCTCATTTGTCGTGCATAGTGCTTCTGCCTGCACAGCAGTTGGCCTGCACACCTCAGCTGGGAATGGTTTGTCCTCCTCCTTCCTCGCGCAGTCTGGGCTGGGACTAGGAATGATTTCTGAATTCTGCCTGGGCTGTGGGACTCTTGAAACATGAAAAACACTGAGGCTGTGCTCTGTCGTCAGCAGGCCCTTCTCCCTGTCCTGTCCTTAGTACCTGCAAAATTATCCAAGCACGGCTGTTTCTTCCACCATCTTGAGATATGCTAACGAGACTGGACTTTCAACAGTAATTTGATTTTGTGGAAGTTCCTAAGTGTTCCAGAAAGATTGTTGTGTTTTTAAGTGGCCCTTCCCTGTAGATAAACTTGATATGTTTTAGTAAGTTGGTGTTGCAGTGGTCTGGAAAGAAGTGCACATCTTTTCCAAAGATGAGAAGAACATATTGTCTTCTGCAAAGACAATCTGGATTAGTCTCATAACCTGGCACTGTACGTGGTGAACAGTCAGTTCCACCAGTGAGTTATTGCCAGAAGAAACAATGGCCACAACTCAAATATTCCTGAACTACTTAATATTTTTAGTACGTGTACAATAAAGTGTCCTAAAATCGTTTTTTAGTCAGAGGAGTGTTGGCTCTGCCCATGAGTGCTGAGTGTCTCTTATTAAAGCTTTGTCAAGCACTTCTTTATGAAAATAGCAGCGCTGTCCTAGAGCCCTGCCATGTCTTAGGTCGTATCTCTTCGTTCTTAACCAGCAGTGCAGGACAGCTGCATACCAGGAGTTGACGAGGAGTTTAACCTGGAATGTACTGCCACCCTAGCACTGAACATTTGGTTGGACAAAGGTGATGTCTATGCAGATTGCTAGTTGTTTGACCTACTCCTGAATTTAATCTCAATTACTAGCAAGTTCTCCATCTGATATGATGTTAGCCTGGGGTTTGCATTGAGTTGTGCTTTATCTTGATGTCGGTGAATTTTAAAGCAAAGAAGCCCCCGTGCCCTTCTTTGCTGTGCTTGTGACTTTACCCAAGCCATGATTACTGGGCTTTTTGTCCTGACATGAATATTGCTTCTCCCAAACAGTGGTTTTAGAATTTTTGAATGTCCTTGCCTTTAGGTAGGAGACATTCCTTCTAGTTGACCCCCATTCCCATCTTTCCTGACAGTGGCTTTACTTTTGACTTTACCAGCCTGGCCCCTGTGGACATTAGATTTTGCAAACCCTACTTTACATAGTGTTATGGTTAATTTTATGTGTTAGCTAGGCTAAGCTACAATACCCAGTCATGTGTTCAAATTCTAGTCTAGATGTTGGTAGGAAGATATTTTAAAAGATGAGATTAACATTTAGATTGATGAACTTTGAGTGAAGCAGATAAGGCCATAATGGGCCTTATGCAATCAGTTGAAGTCCTTTAGAGACGAAGACTGAGGTCTGTTAGAAAGACTAAGGCTGGTTCCTTCAGGCTTTTGGGCCTCAAACTGAAACATCCACTGTTTTCTAGATTTTCAGCCTACCAGGCAGCCTTGAAGATTTTGGAATTGCCAGCCTCCATAATCATATGAGCAAATTCCTTAAAGTAAATGTGTGTGTGTGTGTGTGTGTGTGTGTGTGTGTGTGTGTGCGCGCGCACGCACACATCTATTGGTCCTGTTTCCTTGGAGAACCCATCCTGATCTATACTGTAAGTTTTTTTATAGAGACCTTCAGGAGCAAAGAGTTGTTTTGTTTGTACTGTATGGGTGCCAGGACATGTAATTGACAGTGTATCCCTCTTCGCGTGGACTGTAAAAGCTTAAAACCAAATCTGTGACCCATCAGCAGCAGTAGAGGCACCCAGAGGCATGGGTGGCAGGAAACACCGGAATCTGGTTGGCAGGCTTGGTTTGGACCCAGCCCCTCCTCCTAAATATGGTAATTCAGTATTTCCAAGGTTGAGGAATCAATAAACAAAAAATAGTATACTTTTTCTCCCATCTGTTTCAAGACAGCATACATAAATCATGGTCAGGAAGAGTACATGTAACTAATGTCTGGAGAGAGGACAGAGAAAACCTTCAACGCCTTCTGTTTGTTTCTGGTAGGTGCACAGATCTCTTCTTCTGACAGCTTGTGATCCGAAACTGAAAGCTTCTGTGGAGGCTATGTTAGGTTTCCACCGTAAGATGTTTTTGGTAACTTTTTCTTTTATTTTTCCTTTTTAGTTTCAGTTCTTTGCATCTACTGTCTCATATTTAAATTGTTTTACTTTTGTCCTTGTGAGACAAAATACCCGACGCCCAAAGTTAAAGAAGGAAAGGGTTCTTTGGTTCAGTTTGTAGAGGTTTCTGTCCATAATCAGCCAGCCCTGTGGCCAGATGCCACGTGGCAGGGGGCAACCATTCATGATGGCAGAAGATGGCAAAAGAAACAACAGGGGGAGGAGACAAGACTCTGTCCCTTGTATTGTGCGCAGGCAACTCCCCATAGGGCGAGTGTAGCATTCACACCCTTAGTTCTAGCCAGACCTATGCCAAACCAATCAGTGGGCTGATGAAGTAATCACACACCCTTAATCTCAGCACCACACACTCTACATTCAGCCACCTCTGAAAAAGCCCTAGCACTGCATGAGGCTTTGGAGGGACCTCTAGACACAAATCATAACACCTTCCTCTTCTCTTTTCTCACTTCCTGTTTTGCTTTTTTATTTTGGGGTATTTTTCAGCAGAATTGAAGCCTGTTGATTCATCCATCCATCCATCCATCCAGTCACTCAGTCATCCGTCACCCCACACGGTAGATACTTTTGACCCCCTACTTTGTACCAAATACTGGTGCCAGCTCATTTGAGAGAGGGGACACCATGCTTCATCAGGTAGAGTTGTTACTGAGAGACTTGAGTCTGTAAACTATAGGAAGATTGTAAAGCATGAAAAACAAAGCTAACTCTGCCACATCACAAAAACGTTACTTCTCATTTAAACATACGCTAGCAGTTGCCACCTGTCCTGTCCCCACTACCTGCCACTCCCAGTCCCTCTTACCCTACTCTACTGATTGTTTTGGCTAAACATTCTCATCTTTTTGCAGCTATTTGATTTATTTATTTGCTGTGCTTATTATTTTTCATTGTCATTATCGTAGCCTGTCTCCCTCTGCTAGAACGTCACTTCCACAAAGGCAGGGAGTATTTTCTATGTTTCGCTCACTGATCTAACCCAATTGACTTGACTAATCCATGGCAGAGCTCAGTAAATACTTGTTGAATGAGGTAACCTAAACCTCAAAGATTTAGAGGCATGGATTGCTCTAGTATACATATAAGAAAGCAGACATTTATAATTTTTAAAATTAAAAGCAATGACAATAAATATAATTAAGGTAGGCAGAGGAAAGAGAACTTTGTGAGAATTCAGATGAGGGAAATATTACTTTCAAGCTGGGCTCCGGAAAGGCTTGATGCATGCAACATCTCATCTGAGGCTTGAAGGATAAGTAGAATTTGGACAGGAAGAATGGAGGTGAAGAAAGTTAAATTATTTAAAGCAAGGAACAACATAGAAAAGGTATAGAAGAAGGTGTAAGGTATCGGCATAGGGGCTTATGAGTTGAGTTTGACCACAGGAATGGTGCAAAGGGAAGAATATAGGAAAAAATACAAGTGAAAAGTGAGACTGACCAATAAAAAAAAAATGGAGAAATGATTTGAACAGACACTCCACCAGTGAAATACATATGTGGATAGCAAATAAGCACATGCAAATATGCTCCCCATTATTAGTCATTAGGGAAATTAAATCTATACTATGACAGCACCTGTTAGAGTGGATAAAGTTGAAAGACAACAATATTAAGTGTTGGCAAGGATGTGAGGAAACTGGAACTAATACATCAACGGTGAGAGTGTGCAGCGGTATAACCACTTGAAAACTGTTTGCCAGTTTCTTAAACAGGTAAAAATATTATCTAGCCTTTCTATCCTAGTGAATTTCAATCTAAGAGAAATAAAAAAATACATTGACACAGACTCAGAAGTATTTCCGTAGCAGCTTTATGAAGGGTAATCTTACGCTGGAAGTACCCATCAGCAGGTGAATGGAAAAGGAGATTGTTGTCGATGCACACTAAGGGGCACTGTTCAGAAGTGCAGATGAATGAACTATTGATGGTTGCAACAAAATGAAGACTCTCAAAATAGTTCTGTTGAGTGAAAGAAGCCGGACTTTGGAGAGGCTGTGGGAGGAAAGAAGCCCATTTTCTTGGCTTGTGGGAGTATAAACTGGTAAAACCACTATGGAAACAGAAATTGCGTTAGACCCAGTTATTTCCCTTCTAACTATCTTTCTGAAAGAGCTAATGATACCATACCACAGTGATACATGTGCACCCGAGTTTATAGCATCACAGTTCATAATAGTTAAATCTGGGAGGCAGCCTATATGTCCATCTACAGATGAATGGATAAAGAAAATGTATTTATACACGATGGAGTATGTCTTGGTTATTTTTTTTGTTGCTGAGACAAAATACCCAACACTCAAAACAAAGGAAGGAAAAGTTTATTTAGCTTACAATTTGTGGAGGTTTTAGTCCATATTTAGCTACTTCAGAGGCAGAGTGGTACATGGCAGAGGGCAAACTGTTTAGGGCAGCAAACAACCAGGAAATGAGTGGAACTGCAGGCAAGCAGCCTCTTTTTCTCCTTTACCTTGTAAACAGCCTGCCCCCACCCAAGGGGCATGTAGCTCTCCCACAGTCTCCATGCCCTCCTCTTCCATAGGCTCAGGATGTATACAAAGTAAGCACCCTGGCTTCCTGCTGAATCACATAGTTAACCTTTTAAACTTTACAAATTAACACAATAAACAACATCCCAAAAGGATAAGGACATGTCCTTTTCACCCCAAGATCTATAACTGCTGAGTTACTCAGCTAAACCTCCAGACTCCCCAAGTTGACACAATGTATCAACCGTAACAGAGTACTACTCAGCCGTAAAGAAAGATAAACTTGAGTTATCTTTTGTAGGAAAATGGGTTATGAGGCCATAACATTCAGGGAAGTAAATTGGACATGTAAGATTATATATTGCACGATTTCTCTTATATGAAAAACCCAATGTATAAGTAAAATACAAAATAAAAAAGACAATAGGAAAAGACAGAAAACAGTTATTGATATAAAAAGATGCCTAACCAGAAAATACTGTATATTATATGCTTCTAAATATATACAATTTATAACATTCAAGCTAATCTGTAAGGACAGTGTTAAGACTTATGCCTGGATGTCCCCGCAAAGCCTCGTGAACTCATGGGTGTGGGCTTCTAGAGTTTGTGATTGGTTCATGGTCCGGGGCTGGGATTATGGGTGTGAGTGCTGCACTCACCCTGGGCCAGCAGCCTGCACACAATATAAGGCAGGGAGAGAGGCTTTCCTGCTGCTCCTACTTTTTTAGCTCTCATTGCTTGTGCTGTTTTCTGCCACCCTGAACTGCTGCCCTGTGCCACGTACAACTCTGCCTTAGACACAGCCCAGTAGGGACTGAAACATCCACAAACTGTGAGCTAAATAAAACTTTTCTTCCTTAATTTGGGTGTCCAGTGTTTTGTCTCAGCAATGAGAAAAAAGAAACCAAGAAAGAATTTGGTACCTGAGGTGTGGGGTCGTTGCTGTGACTGCACCTAGCGTGGTTCAGGAGCCTTTGGGAATGGCTTGTGGGAAGAGTTTGGAAAGGTTTGGAGATGTTGCCTGAAAGAGATGCACTGGAACATCTTTAGCTGTTCTGTCTGGGAGATGCTGGTCAGAGCTCAGAAGACTAGAAGGCTGATAGAAATGCTGCTGGTAAAGATCAGGCTTGGTTGCTTTCTGCTGGGAAGAAGGACTGAATTGGGTGCTGGACTCCAGATGATGTATGTTATGGCTTGGCAGAAAGTTTGCCTGTATTTTGCTCGTGTCCAGAGACTTTGTCAGAGACAGATTAAGGGCAGCAGACTAATTAATCTGGCAGAAGAAATTTCAAGGCCGTTGAATGTTGAGATGGTGGCATGGCTATTGTTGGGGGCTTTTAGCCAGATTTATGTTGAGAATCAAGAGCAAAGAGCTCAGCAGGATGATTTAAAACATTGTGAGTTTGGCCAGAAAAATAGCTCCAGGAAAGCTGTGGACTGCAAAGACAGAGCGGAGGAGATCTTGATTGCTGAGAAGGAACGAGAGAATAGAAAAGATGGAGTGAGGGTATCACAAAAAAGCAGCAAGCCTGCACCCTTCGCAGCCTCAAAACTATAAAAGTGAAAGACTTTGCTCTGAGAAGGAAGCCGCAGAGCACCATGTTCAGTACCTAACATCTGGTCCTCACTTTGAGCATGGTGTTCAAACGTTCCCTCATGTTCCACAATGGGGCTGGCGTGGAGAATTTGTTCCTCAGAATTAGATTCAGAGTGCTCAGTGATCCAGGCACTCAACCCCGATAGCTAAGAGAAAAGAAAGCCTGGCTACTGCTCCAGCTAGCAGCAGATCTTAGCATCACCCATGTGGTGCTGGTTTTAGGTCCACGAAGAGTGTGGGAGTTCTGAGTTAAAAAGGCTTCTACCTAGATTTCAGAAGAAGTCCTGGGAGGCCAGGCAGTGTGCCCCTGAGAGGGCAGTGTGTGAAGCTGTGAATGAGAAGCCTAAAGTGCAGTGGAGACCCCAGAAGTTTGGAAAAGCCAGGGACGTGGATCATCCAAGGAAAGCTGCAAGAGGGAACAAAGTGGGCCTAAGAGAGAAGCTGTTGGAAGCTGTTGGGAAGCTGTAAGGAGACGTTGATTTTCCTGGAGGAGTTTGTCATGCAGACTTTCCTGATGAATTCGGCTGTTCTTGTTGGGGGAGGAGCTTGGGACCTCACTGTCGCTGAGAATGGCTAGGGTTCACTTTGGGGGAGCTCTGGTCCTCACTTTGAGCATTGCTTCCTGGCTCTGGAGGGGAAGATGGTGCACTGGTCAGTCTCCTGGAGAAGCTTGTCACACTGGCTTTCCTGATGGGAACTTGGCTTTCCTCATCATTGGAGGAGCTTGAGACCTCACTGTTGCTAAAGATGGCTGTGGTACTTTTCGGGGGGAGCTCTGGTTCTGACTTGGAGCATTGCTTCCTGGCTCCAGGGCAGATCCCTCAGCCTGCTAGCACAGATCCTTCATCCCGCTGGCACAGACTTCCTAGATTCCACCACTGACCTTTGGGCCTTCCCAGCACAGATCCGTGACACCACACATGAGATATTGTTATGGACTCTAGGCCTCCAGCTGGACTCATGGGAGGCACTGTAATAAGCTCTAGGTCTTCAGCTGGACTCATGCGGGACATTGCTGTGGGATCCGGGCCCTCAGCTAGTTTCCTTGGTCTTAGTGTATGGACAGATTTCCTACACTCTTTTGTATATCATTCTTGGGTGACTATTATAAAACAATTTTATAAAATATGTGTCCTGTATTGCATTGTTTCCTTTGCGAAGCCCCAAACTACAACAGACAGCAAGCAGATGACTGGCCTTCTCGAAATGGTGGGGGAGGTAATAATACATTTCCACTGGCTTGAACTACCAGTGGTGTATGCATGACTGTCCCATGGCACCTGGTGGGGTGGTCATGCATGTACAGCCAGTGGTTCAGATCCTCCCAGGAATGAGACGTATGAATTATAGCCCCATTGCGAATGCGTTAAAGGGAGCAGGGGGAGATTTCTGGAAGTGGTGATTGTCGTGATAGTTTCACGGGTATAAATATATGTTAATACTTATCGAATTTCACTCTTTAGAGCTGTCAATTCTCTTCCAGTAAAGCTGTTCTGAGAAGTTGATGTTGGAAGCAACTTACCAAAGGCCTTCATGGTTAGGCTGAAGTGTTTATATTCTGTGGGAGGCTGTTTATTTATTCATACACGAATTTATCGCTTACTGACTATGTGCCAGACATGCATGATCATTAATAGTAATAGAGAACATGGAAGAAAGGTCTGGGGAGTAAACGATGAGTAAATTTCAGCGTGCCGAGTCTGAAGTGCCCAGTGTATTGCCTGGGAGACATGAGGAATGGGCTGTTGAACGCACAGAGACATGCCTGGAAAGCCAGCAAGGGTAGAAATAGAGATTGAGCTCCCTTGCATAGAAGGAAGGCCTCTGGGGCCATGCCGTTTGTGCTAAGTGGATTAAGGTAGAAACACGGAGAACATATGGCATGATGCTGCCTAGGCACATCCGTGCGTGTCTTGTTCTCCCTGCACAGGCAACAATGAAATGTTTGTGCTTTGGCCTCCGAGGATTGTTATGGGGTCTTTGTGTCCTGGGACTGAATGTTGAGATTCCAATTTGGAGCCATCGGTCCCTGGCAAACTGTCATTAGGACCCTCGATGAAAGTCAAGGATAGGAGAAAGGCAGGTGCCGGTAACTGAAGGTGTAAATAATGGCTCAGTATTAAGGCTGGGAGCTTCCGAGGAGCTGTGGGGCTTCTCCAACTCTAGGAAATGGAATGGATATTTAGGGGAATCCCTGGAATGGCAAAGACCCTTGCATACTGTCCTATAGCCTACACCCATGTGCTCAAACCCTGTGACAGGTCAGCATTTGGCTCTTGACTTCACATCTGGCATCAGGGCCGTGGGAGCCACTCTCGTGGACTCCTGTTCCTTACTTGGAGCAGGTGCAGTGATGAGTCAGATGAAGAACACCATGTAGGCGGCCCTGAGAACTGAAAACAGACTTTCCCCCTATTCTCTGGATACCATGTAAGCCCCCAGCATGTTCCTCTGACCCTACAAAGTGGGGGAAGGCCCCTAAAAACACAATTGAAATTAAATTTCCGTTGAGGTCTTAGGCTGTAGATTTAATTAGATTTACAAGAAGTAAAGTAATATCATGACCCATTCACTCAACTTGCACCAATTATGAAGCAAGTGGATTCCTATTAGAAATAAAACCAGGTCAGCATCCTCAGGGAACACAGTTTTGGAGGGGAGCTGTCTCCATTCTGGAGGGTGATTCAGGTGATCAGCTTTGGAAAAAAGACTCATGTATACAGATAGAAGGAGGGTGCAGGCAGAGACTGTCTAGAAATCACCTCCTTCCTGGTAAAATGAGATGACCTCTCCTTCCACACAGTTTGAGAAAATATAGTTCATATCTGGCACTATTATGTGATCTATAATGCTTTTATTTGGTGCTGGGGATTGAACTCCAGCCTCCTACATGCTAGGCAGGTGATCAACCATGATGCCACATTCCCAGTCTAGTACTTTTCCTTTAAAAAAAATTTTTTTTAACCCTTGGCTATATTTTTACAGTTACCTAGTTTAACTGAGATTCCTGCACACTGGTTCCTTTGAGTATAGAAGAGGTTTAGGTTAGAACGACTGAGCATAGTAATCCTTGAAAACCCACCTGAGAATGTACAGAACACTTTGTACAAGGGAATGATTCCTTCTAACATCTCTATTAGAAACTCATTGTATCCACCCAATGAGTATCCACACAATGGATAATCCAACACCCATTGTATCCACACAATGAGGACAATGTGTTCAGGGAAAAAATTCAGAACCTAATACAAGCTCCCAGATGATTTGTTTCTGGAAAATTTTAAGCACAGAGTTCCTAACCTTCTCTAGAAAAACCCATCTGATGCTGCAAATATGGGTGTTGGGTGTTCGAGTCAGAGAACTTAGGGTTCAAATTCTGGCTCTGCCTCCAATTACCCTGATGACCATCCATGTTAGCTTTGTGATTCTCAATTTTTCCTCATTGAAACAGGCATAATCTAGCTCCTAAATTTAAGAAAAAAATAGAGGGAAACTTGTTTGTTTGTTGGGTAAATACTGTTGGGTGTCTATTCTGCTACAGTGAGGAAAATGATCAGGGTTCCCAGTATCATTTGGTGGGAGAGAAAGAAATAATAAAAATAAAATAAAATAATAATAAAGTAATAATACAAGAAATAATCCTTTATGAAATAACTATACAGGGCAAATTACAACACAAAGTGATGGTGAGACCACGTCAATAAAAGTGGCCAGAGGAGAACCCTGGATATAAGGGGCCAGCTGGAGGGCATGGCACGTGCAAAGGCTTGCAGTGGGACTAGCGCTCATGTTTGAGGAACAGGAAGAAGGACCCTGTGGTTGAAGGCTAGTGACTTGTATCTGGTGACTAGAAGATGACATGGCAGGGCCCTATCCTATCTGGGAGGTCTGGGATTTATTCCAGGTACAGTGGAAAACTGCTAGAGGATTTTAAGCAAAGGATTCACCAGGTCATATTTTGATTTTTATAACACTCTGGCTACTGCAGAGAGGGTGGAATGGCGAGACCAGTTAGGGGATGTGACAGTGTCTGGGAGAGATAGTAGCTTCGGCTGAGCAGGGAAGCAGAATGGTGAGCAGTAGGAAGGTCCAGGATGTGGTTTGGAAGTAAAGCCAGCACATCTCATTGATGGGCTGGCAGTGCGGGGTGAGAGAAAGGACTGAGTGGAGGATGTAAGATTTTGTAAGGTGGACTTATCTCCTGGGTTTGGAAGGACATGGGGGGAACAGATTCAGGGTGGGGGACATCAGGGGTCCATGCTGGGCAGCCTAAGTTTGAGCTGCCTATTGCCTGTGTAATCAGGGCAGCTGGATGTGTCCTGCAGAGCTTGGAGGAGAGTCATGGAATTTAAATCACTGGTACGGAGGTGGTGTCCACTACTGAAAACTTAGGTAAGGTCATTGGGGGAGGGGGCATGGAAGAGAGAAGGGTCTCCAAATAGCCATGAGCGCTAAAATGTAGACCCTAGAACAAGAAAGGTGAGCCAGCAAAAATCATTGGAAAGGAATTCTCCCAGAAGGCGACGGAGAATTGGACCTGTGGCATTACCATGGCCACGATAAGACCCACACTGGCCAGCCAGCTCTGGGTGCACCGCAGCCACTGAGTGAGTGTTAGTCCCTCTTTAATGGAAATAACATCATTCACTCCTTTTAGAGCTTTCGAAGCATATAACATTGCCTTTCATCCTGGCATAAATTCAATTTGCAATGGCATGTCTTTCAAGGTTGAAATATAGAGCCCTTGAAAAGCCAGAGCTGGTCACCCTTCTTTGAAAGCACATATTTGCCCACCTGCAGATCCACCATGGAGAAGTTTCTCTTTTTCCACCAGAAGTTCACATAATTTAATTTGCCCGAGTAACCTGCTGTCCTAGGCTTCATAGAGTCATGCCATCTAATGGAGTAATTAATGCTTTAGGCTTTTAGAAACTGTTTCAGGTTTTGCTTAATCACCATTGTGACTGCACATATGAATTATGAAGAAGTTATTTTGGTAGTTAGGTTTCCCCCTCAGAAAAATTTCTACATTTGTTCATTGTGAGCGGACAGCCCGCAGATGAAGAAATGCAGAATGCTCCCTGGGTCCCAGGCAGACATGCCATAGGATCCTGAGTAACACTACTTCATGGTAACCAGAGGAGCGAGTGTTTGAAATTGGTAGTTAAATGGTTCCTCCTTCCTTCACTGTAATTTAATTAGAAGGTCCCTGTGATCTGCCCCCCACCCCCGCAATATGGATCGTGAGAACTGCTGAAAGACGCGTGAACACCAGAAGGAATTTGGGGGTGTTGTTTGATTTCTCCATGATCCCCACCACTGGAGGAATCATTCCTAGGACCTTCAGGAGGAAGGTGCTAGTCTTTGGCGTTCTAGGAGATGGAAGTAGCTAGATGACGGGGAAGAAATGGAAGCCTATCCTTATCATGCTATTTAGGGATAAAGCACCACGGATTTTCAGAATTGTGTGATTGTATTTGAGATCAGTGTCCAGGAAAAGAAAGTGAACAGGGAGATGTGACGAGTACAATCTAGTCCTTAGGATCCCATTCAGAAGTGTGAAAAGGAAACACAGTGAGTGTTTTCTCAGAAAGCCCTTCCCTGCAGGCTTCCTCCAGTGCCCTAGACATTGGCAGGTTTTGTGCATAAATGCCAGCGTGGCTGCGCCGGGGGACTGCTTGCCATTTTCCTAGGTGTGGGGTAAATGTAGGCTTCCCCTGTGTTTACAGGAGATTTTACTCCAAGCCTTTTACACCGATGAGAGACTCGCTGCTTTACTGCCTCAGCACACAGCTCTTTTCAATAATGAGAGTGATTGTCTGTGATTCTACTGTAGTTGGGGAAGATTTTCCAGACTACAAATAAAAGACAAGTAGTTATATGAGTGTACGATGCATAGAAGCAGCTGCTCTGTTAGGATCCAGTGCTCTGACTATGGAGTGAAAATACCTGTGATTGCTCAAACTATCATTTTTACACTTCCTAAGAGGCCAGTTGGGAGGGGCGGGGGTAGGGAGGGAAGGACCTGGGATGGTCAGGCAGGGGTCCATTTACCAGATCCACAGAAGGATTCAGGCTGATGTCTGAGCTGACTTCTGTATGGATAAAGGAAGGCTCAGTACCCAGCAGATGGGCCCCCCTCTCGATTCTGTAGTAGCTCACTGTGACAGACCTCTCATCTGATGGTATTTGCATCTTAATTTATTTGCAACCTGTTTTTGTAGGTACCAGCATTTCTGACAAAGGTGATGAATTCGCTGAAGCTTAACATTCAAATTCTTTCCTCATCTGAGGGTTACATAATTATATATACGTTTGAGCTCAGAGGTCCCCGTCTAACACGCTGCCTTCACAGGAGGACCATTTGAATGCCCATTCTCTCATTAATTTTATTTGACATTTATGTCAACATTACATTCCTAGCCTAAAAGGAGAAATCACATGAGTACGCAGGGGTGTATTTTAAAGTGGAGTATTTAGTTTGGCAGTGAAAAACAGCCAGCTCAGTCTGCTAAAGCAAAATATTCTAAATTAATCAATAGAAAGTGGTCTAAATGCACTAAATTTAAATTGCTCTACAAAGTGCTAAATGCTGCAGAATGTGGCTGTTTTGATATTTCTAACATTTTTTCCTCTGGGGTTCCCAGAGTTGACTAAAATGGGTGACGCTGGAAAATTAACTTCGGAGCCATAAGGGGTGTAAGAAACAGACTAAAAATAAGTTGCTTGTGATGTCAGGAGCAGAGTTTGCTTCCGTGAGACTTTGTGTGAAAATCAAAGACCTGGTTCTTCTCCCAGTTACCCTAACTTCAGAGACAGGATTTTATGAGGTAAGGGTGTAAGTGTGGGGCTCCCAGCTCCACAGAATGGAGTTTCCCAGATGCTTCCGTGGAGATGGGATTTCTTTCACCAAGTGACCATGTGCCCAGGACAGAGCTCGGGGTTCCTAAAACTAGGCAAAAACATTGTCTGAGTTCATTAACCCCAAGTAAGAAACAATTGTTAGCATCGTTGGCCCCTGCAGTGGGTGTCTAAGTTGAATTTCCAATGCCAGGAAGTAGATGCCAGCAGAGAGGAAGGGAACTGTTGGCCAAGCAGCGGCCAAGGGACTGAAGGTAGCAACGGTTCCCCTGGTTCCAAAGTGCTGACTTTCGCATACTTTGTGGTTACTGTTCTCTGGAGCTTTTGGCTTTAATGATGAGCTGTGGCTGGGCTTTTGTTTGTAGAGTTTAGCAGTACTGGAAAGGATCCGCCTTTGGCAAACGTGGGCCAATTGCCAAGCTTTTTTTGCATGTCTTTGTTCTAGTGTTCACCTTTACCTCCTACTGCCCTCTGGTCCAGCCAAGACAGGCCCTCCAGTCCCCCTCATGCTGCCCACATTAGGAATCTGAAAGTTCAAGTGGTTGGTTACCCGCAGACCTATGAATCTATCCAGATGGGAAGGGCCTTCAAGGTCATTGCTAGGGCAGTTTCTAACTGTGGCCTTCTGTGGTCAGTATCTCTTGGGCACCTCCTTGGGAGGTTGGTGGACAGATAGGGGTCTTATCAGGAATGATAGAGGGGGATGGACAATTGTGCTTTATGAAGGAGAAACTATGTCTGCTTAGTCTTTATTGAAATCAATACAGACAGACAGCCTTGTTCTCAGCACCTCGCTTGGGCCTAGTGGACTCGGACTTTTCATGCCTGATCTTGCCTACCTAAGCTTCCAGCTGCCCTTTGCAGTGTACTTGTATATAGAATAGGCTGTTGCCGCCGCTGGTAGGCTGCTTTGTTTCAGAATAATAGTATATCCTTCCTCTGCGTCATCAAACAGCACAATATTCAGAAAAACTAAGAGCGTGGTAGTTTTCCAGCCATAAAGCAAATCTGAGTTTCATAGGGAAGGGACTGTGAGAGCTGAAAGGACCTCACGGTCTGAGGCTACCTTTGCAGGGACAGAGAAGCCAGGGAGGGGAGGAGCCCAACCTCCTGACAATCACAGAAGCTTCCCGTGCAGCTGCCAGCGTTGGGCTGGAGAATGGTAGGAAATCTCCCCCTCCTGAAAGCTGAGAGCAGTGATGTTCCAGCCCTGTCAAGTGGAAGAGACTTTGGAAATGGTGGCATCAGATCCTGGGGCCTTGGCTGCCTCCAGCTCCCAGCTCAGGATCCCGGTGACACTTCCTAGTGGGAGATGGTTAGCAGCGCCCATGTGTTCTCTCTGCCAGGCACCAGATGAAGCCCCCCAGGCCCCTACCACCCAGGGAAGACCTGAAACCTTGTTAAGGAACTCACCTGTCTTTATTTAGGCCACAACTCTGCTGTTAATTCCCATAAATCAACCACTATTCTCTTGGAAAACATCCATTCTTCTAGAACCCTTTTCACTGATGCTGGCTGCCCTGAGTAGAGGGGTGGGGAGAGACACTTTTCAGCCAGAAAGTGGTGAGGGTCTGCTTTGGAGTAGATGGGATGATTGGGTAGGGGCTGCAGGGAGAGGTTCTCAGATCCACAGGAATTGCAGTGACCCTGTATGTCATTCCATTCCCTCTGATCTCCTTAACAAGTGACCCCTGCTGGGGGTGGTGGGCACACCTCTAATCCTAGCACTCTAGGAGGCTGAGGTAGGAGGATCACAAGTTTGAGCCTAGCCTGACATAGTGAGACCCTGCCTCAATAAAATAAAATAAAATAAAATAAAATAAATAAATAAAAAGGGCTGGTGGTACAGCCCAGTGCAAAGGCTCTGAGTCCAATTCCCGGGACTAGGAAAAAAAAAGCTGCTTTGCTACTAGAGACCCGGAGACCCGGTTTAGTCAGATGCCCTGGTCCTCTTGTAGCCCTCAGGGGCAGCACGCATAGCAGATGGGGCCCTAATTCTTGTCCCCAGCTGTTGTGGGTGTGGTGTCTGCCATGGTGCTTGGACTGGGTATGGGAGCTCAGGTGATATCTGTGTGCGAACTTTCTTCTCCAGATCAATTTAGAGATGAGGAGTGGGCTAGTTCTATGGATGGAGGGCGCAGCCCCTTCTTTCAGATAATATTCAGAAGGCAACAAGTGCAGCTGGTTGTCTGAATTCAGCTTTATTGGCATTTGGCTTCTTGCAATATATTTTTAATATACTATGTATGCTGTATCTGAGTAAATCAGCAGGTATGTTTTGAAATTAAATATTTGCTAAGGGCTAGGCTCTTCTCATGTTAAATTATTGATAACAGACTTCACAGACACTGTATAAGACTTGATGATATATGATTTTTGAGTGACCTGCCATTTATTAGACTTTATCTGCCCATGAAATCCATTTCCAATTCAGACACTATCTACTCCGAGATTGCTTGCCAGAAATCTATTCCCAGGTTTCTCCTTATTTCAGTGAAATATCTCTAGCTCAGCACCTTTCCCAAGGTGGCTGATCTAATCGGGGCCTGATCACTTATCGCTTCTCATTTCCTTTGGCAGGACTGTCAAACTGGAAGTGTATCTCAGGGACACTCTGAGGCATGGGGTGTCCCACCCCTTCAGTCTTTTCTTCTGCAGCAGGAGGTGGGAAGAGGTGAACTCCCCAAGCCAGAGCTCATTCTCAGGTCTGTTTACAGACAGGGCTGGCCTTGCCTTTCCCTCTGCCAGGGGCTACCAGGGATCTCTCCTGGGAAACCCTATGCTGTGACCCTGAGCAATTAGAACTTATTTGCATGGCCTGGAAGGCCACAGAGCCCCAAGGTCTCTGCGGCCCCCCTTCCTGCCTGGCTCCTCTGCAGACAGGTGCTTGCTTCTGGCTGCTGCAAGGGCCAGCTGGCAGGAGGACTCTAACTTGTCATCCCAGAAATAAAATTTGTCACCTCTGTGTTCCCAACCCCTGTTCTTTCATGTTTAACTAGCACTCTGAATCTTTATAAACATGTCACAGTTTCTATTTTTATTTCCTAATTAATTCAGAAAAGGAGCAGAAGACAGTGCTAATGAAAGAATAAAAAAGGGACAGGTAGGACAAGGGGGCTATGTTTTTTCAGCTGAAGAACATAATTGAGTAAAGATGGGGTGTCTAGCAAGAAGAGGAATTACCTGAGTGCTCTGATGACTTGCGGGTGACCCTGAAACTGGCCAGAATTCATGAACACACCTAACCTTATCAAACATGATGAAAAGCTTTTCTTTTTACCCTAAAGGACAGTGATACTTCATTTTCCCACCCACAATAGAGAATAAAAATTTGCACATAGATTAATTTTTTAATTATTTGAAATGCATTATGACTATTTTTGAATTTATATTCCATGAGTACATTAAAGCTAATTTAACCTTTGTCTGGATGAAATTATCTGTATAAACATTTAGGACCGTATACTTTTGCAATTTCAGAATCTTGACAATCTCAGGAGTGTAGTGTTTAATTAAACGAGCGTTTCCTCCACTCTGTTTGTTATCACAAAGACTGCAATAATAGACATGAAATGATGGAAAGAATTCTAAACCTATAGTCAGAACAATAGTTCTAATTTGAGTCACTGCTTAGCTGTGTGACCTTTATCAGGTGTTCTAACCTCTCTGAGCATTTATTTCTTGTTTATGAAAATGAGAAGCTGAATTATGTATTTCCAAGGTTGTTTAGGTTTCTCAAATTCTGTGATTTTTATGATCAAGAACATGCTACTCAGTAATACCAGGTGTCCTAAATCTTTTTGTTTCAATCTGGGCATGGTGATATATACCTGTAATCCCAGCCATCTGGGAGGCTGAGGCAGGAGGACCACAAGTTCAAGCCCAGCCTGGACAATTTAGCAAGACCTTGTCTCAAATTTTAAAAGGAAAAGAAGAGGAAAAACTTTTTTTTTTTTTTTTATGAAATTGCTCCAAATTCCTAATATTGTGTTGGCTCAGTAGGCAAACAACAGTTTATGGCCCCAGTGTAGCCCACTACCTATTTTTGTAAATAAAGTTTTATTAGCAGAAAGCTGCATGCATTCCTTTTCCTGCTGTCCCTTTGAGCTACCCCGGTGAGGAGAGTACGTGGAACACAGATGGTGTGATACACAGTGTCTAAAATATTTACTCCCCGAGTTTGGTCTTTACAGAAGTTGGCCGTTCTCTGTCTTACTCTTTTTGTTTCGTTCTCGGTCTGTCGCTCTCCGCTGTAGCCATTCCCTCTCCCTCCGCCTCTACCTATCTGGAAGCCTAGGAACCAGGCTGAGGACGGGGCGAGCTAGAGTCGTGTTCAAAGTGAGAGTCACTAGGTGTGGAACAAAAGTCTGAGGAGATAGGCTTGGAGTGCGGGGCTGAGTATGTGGGCTTTTAGCTACTTCAGGTCCTTTCTTATTTGCATCTCTGGGTCTTTGTGGACAGTTAGAGTTGAAATCTTACCACAGTTTGAAGTTTCTAGAAACAGTTGTTTTGATTTTGCTGACAGTGATTATGGATTTGCTGTGACCCCCACTTCTTACATGTGGCATGGCTACTGTGGTGAAGCCCAAGGCAAAGGTAGCAAATGGAAAAGAGACCGAGAGACCCGACTTTAGGTCCAGGGCTGCTGTCCTGTGGCCTTGTGACCCCAGGCAGTCCAGCCTTTCCGTTTTCCAAGGCTCCTAGGAAATGAGAACGATCTCCATGCTGCCTGGGGCCTGTGGCAAAGGACATGCTGGGCGTCCACTCTATCCATCAGCTGCCCTGTGCACCATCAGATGTAGCAACTAAGGGAAATGTGCCAAACTTAGAACCAAAATGGGCCCACAGGCACCAGTGGGCAAGAGCACTGTGCTTCGCAATCTCTGCCTGCTGCCAGGCATGGAGGCGCAGGCCTGGAATCCCAACAGTTGGAGAGGCTCAGGCAGAAGAATCACAAGTTTGAAGCCAGTCTGGGTAATTTACTAAGACCTTGTCTCAAAAAATTCAAAAAACGGAGGTGGCTGGGGATATAGAGCAGTGCAGAGGGCTGGGGTGCAATCTTTAGAGCAGAACAAAAGAAACCCCCAGTGACTTGAGGTGCTCCCTCTCTTCCAAGTGGCCTTGTCTTGCCAGAGGACTGTGTTTGGTCCAGCTCTTAATTGACTGGATCATTGATTTCTTTTAGGCTTTTTCCTTATGTGGGGCTCTCTGAGTGCCAAAGGGGAAGGGCCCAGGGGCCAAGGACGCATGCAGAGTGCCCTGGGTCCTGGTCACAACCGCGTCGGCCCCAGTTCCCATCAGCCATGGGTGATGGTGCTGTTGGTGAACACGGAGCAGAGGCGGGTGTGCACGGACATGTAGAGATGATGCCGCCCACTCTGGCCTCCGTGTCCTTTCCAGGCAGAAAGTAGTTTTTAAGTTTAACTGCAAGTCTGCATTGACTAGCTCAGTGTCTGGCTCCACCAAATACGTGTGGAATTAATTAGGCATGACCAGGCTTTTCTTTGGAGGTTGATTATCCCTGTCCACCTGTGTGTCTGGGTAGACCCCACAGCGGCCACACATGATAGACCAGTTCACATTATGGTCCCCAGTGCAGAGCCTCGGCTGCCTTATGGGGAAGTAGCTTTTTGTGGAGGAGGTGGTAATAGCATTTTGGCAGCAGCCGTAGCATGGCGCATCTGGGCTGAAGTTTTCTTGGGAAGACTTGTCTCAGCTTGCTCTGCACCCAAGACCTTGCTCCCCAGCATGGACAGCCCTCCCTGATTCTGAGGCAGGCACCCCCTCCATCTCTCCTGTCCTGCTGTCAGTGGGTAACCTGGATTGGATGGTGGAATTAAACACACACAAAGACAAAAAATTCAAGGATTAGCATCTTTCAGTATTAATACATAGGTCATGTGAAAGGTTATCTAAGAAAGAGCCAAACTATCTGCTGTGGTTTGATCTGATTTGTCCCCCAAAGTGTTGTGCCGTGGAAGTTTGGTCTCCAGTGTAAGGGTGTGGAGAGGTAGCGGGTCCTTAAGAGGTGAGGAAGGCAATCGCCTTCTCAGGGCTCAGGTGACCTCAGGGCTCATGTTAGTTCTTGAGGCAGAAATCTGTTATAAAGTGGAACAGCCACCCCAGGTGCTTGGTCCCTCTGCATGAGACCAGTTCCCTTTCCCCTCCTTTACATCTAATGCTCTCTTTAGATGCCAGCACCATGCTGTTTGGACTTTCCAACTTGAGCCAAGTAAACTATGAGCCAACTCTCTTTACTTTGCAATTTATTCAGTCTCAGGTATTTAGTTATAGCAACAGCAGGTAGACTTGATTCAACCTATGCACAAATGCCTACAGGAGCTTCTTGCTGTTTCGTACACTTCCTTAGGAAATAAGTAAGGAATCCTTCTTTCTTTCATTTGGAATGTTGAATTTTTCATGTGTGCCAGACATTATACTAGTTGTTGGAGTGATGGGCAATTAAAAGGACAGAGGAGGCTGTTGTCAAGCAAGGAATTTCTATACAATGAGCAAGTAAACAAACAAATTAAACTATTATGAATTGAATAAAAAGCATCAAAGACACAAAAGTTAGGGGCCCATGATATGCTCTATGTCCAGGATGTGACATTTATAGAATCCCACAAATCCAGAATGAGCTTGTTATGCAAATGGCAGAGAGAAGAACTTTTGAGCTGAGGCATAGCATGTCCAAAGGCCTTGGGGCCGGGAAAGGAGCTTGCACTGTGTATGGAGCCAGAGCAGTCAGACATGCAGGAATGTGGTGAGCAGGTGGCAGTTGGGACAAGGTTAGACGTATTCGAGCTCCTGTGGGAAGCCATTGGCCCATTTCAAGCGTGGGGATGGCATGCACGGCCAAGGTTCTGTTTCAGCAGAGCATCCTCACTCACTACTCTGTGCAGGATGGTCTGGATGCAGGCGGCAGCGCAGTCCCCGAGCCCAGGGCAGGGCTGTTCCCGCTTTGAAGAGGGAAAAAGATGCGGAGAACGTCCTGGCGGAGTGGGGTGGGAATGGGGAGCAATACAGAGGCCCTGGAACGCTGACCTTAGGAGGCAGCATTTATAGAGGTGGAAGCAATGAGAGGAGGGGGACATAGTTGGGGGAAAGTCTCAAGGTTTTGTTGAAATCAAGTCTGTTGGGGGCATAACACCTTTTGGAGCTCACAAGTGAGAACCACTGGCCACTGATGAATTGTACCAGGTTCTGATTAAGGGCTAATTTTTTCTTATGCCTCTCTCCCCTTGGTACCACTTTGGGTCCAGGTTTATACCACGTGGTACCCTCAGTGGTGAACATGGTGGCTCATCCACAAGAGACGCTCAGTAAAGGGTTGCTGCTGTTTTGCAACCCCAGCTTGTTCAGAGGAAGATCCGAAAGCAAGGAGCAAGGGCTGAGTGTGGGAGCGAATGCCTGTAATTGCAGCACTCAGTAGGTGGAGGCAGGAGGATCTTCATGAGTTCAAGTCTAGCCTGGACTACATAATAAATCTGAGGCCAGCCTGGACTACATAGAAAGACTATCTCAAAAATAGATAATTTAAAATAAATTTTAAAAACATTTAAAAGCAGGGAAAAAGAACTGGCTATAGGCGAAGAAAGGCAGATGAAGAGTTGAGGGTTTTTTTCGTGGTATTCATGATGAAATGGCTATTTTTCTGGAAAAAAGACTGGATCAATGAGGAAGAAATTAAAGATGAGAGTATCCAGTTTTAGGGGCCTGCACCTATACATCTGACCCTTGTGCTTCCATCACACTTGTAACCTGGGTCATTTATTGGTAAGTCATACGTACATGCCTGCCTTCTCCTTCATGTTCCATTTAGTGTCCTCCCTTCTTACTTTCCTCCTTCTAAAGAAGAACCTTGAGATGGAGGGCACAACATGTGCAAAGGCCCTGAGGCTGGTTGGAAGAACTTGGCACATTTGGAAAAAGGCCAAGTAACAAAGAGAGAAGGGGAGCAGAGCCAGAGACTTCATTCAAGGGTCACAGGGCCAGGAGAAGTTTGGAATGTGTAGCTGCTATCACCCACAAACATGAACAGCCCCCAAATAATCTCATGTCTCCAAAATGAGCACAGTGAATGAATGCAATTTTCACTCCATGGTATCATTGTCCAGCAAGATTGAAACCACTGACGGCAGAGCTACTTATTAACCTAAAAGTGCGTTTCTGTGATATGCCTCATGTCCAGGAACAAGTATTTTTGACAGAGCACAATACTGACAGCAGTATCTTGTGATGTTAAAAGCTAAGCATTTGTTGCATTAAAAAAAAAATTTAAGTTATTTCTTCTCTGTAGGAAAGTAAAGAAATCTGTGATAAAATAATAATTAAATGCTGACAATGCTAAATTTCTACACAGCATGAGCTGGCAGCAGCTTCCTACCACAACATTAGGTCATTTGAAGAAAAAAAAATATGATTAAATACCTCTGTAAGCTTTTCTGATTAGCCATTCTTAAAAGAGCCAGTGACAGTAATGAAAGGGTGTAATTTGACAGCCGCAATTTGCTTTAGGAAAAAAAGAAAAAAAGGTAGAATAGTATAGCGCGTATGTGTGTGGTTTTTGCGGGAATTTCTTGTTGGTCTTTACTAGCAGGGTTTGTTTTACTAATCATTAGTTTCTAGCAGTTCTGAGTTGCCCACCAGCCAGGCACTGTGTGAGATGAAAGTCCACTGTATTTCAGGGTGGAGGGCTTGAGGGCAGGGTTTAAACGCCAGCCTTTCTCCCTCTCCTCCCACTCCTCCCGCTCCTCCTCCTCCTCATTTCTGCTCCGCATAGGAGGTTTCATATTTCCAGGGTTAAATGACCTTGACCCGAGCAGTTTGGGGAACTGAAGGGTAGTTGCGGAGATCCTCCTCCTGGCTCACGCATTAATTGTCTGCATCTGGCAGCTCCAAGGTCTCTCTGTTAGCTTGCGGTGACATGAGGGCTGCAGGCCAGCTTTGACCGAGGATGGCGCGATTATGTGACATATGGTAAACACAGCCACCGCCACTAATTACTCTTCCTCTGCACTTTCTCCTTGACTTCTGCTGCTGACTGTAGATGTCTTGGGTTTGGAAGTGTTTTTCATTTTCCAGCCTCGGGTTGGTCTTGCCCTGAGTAGGTAGATGGGGCGATTGGCATCTTTGGTGGTGTTGTGATAGAATTACAGAGCTTCAGATCCACAGGAGGCCTTGGGCCCCACCCAACCCAACTACTTCACCTCAGATATGAGGACATTGAGTCTAGGGAGGTGACTGGAAAGGGACTTGCAGGGTGGAGCCCAGAGCTCAATCAAATCTGCCAAGTCTCAGAGTAGACTGACTGTCCCTTCATGTCCTGCCTTTGTACAGTGGAAATGAAGTCAGTGTCCCACACACTGGGAGCCTTAAAGCAATAGTAATGTTTTCCCTCAGAGTTCATAGGCTGGAAGACCAAAACCAAAGTGCTGGCAATGCTGTGCAGACCGAATTTACTGTTTTGGAGTCTGTTGCATACCTTTCTGATAGCTGCTGGTGTTGCTGACAACCCCACACAGTCTTTGGCTTATGGCAGCATCCCTCCATTCCCTGCTTCCATCACTATGAGGCCTTCTGCCTGTGTGTCTCTCTAGCCTGGTCTTCTCCTCTTCTCATGAGGATAACAATCACAGAAGCTTTGGGGCCCACTTTACTCTAGTGTGACCTCATCTTAGCTGATTGCATCTACAAGATGCTGTTTGCAAATAAAGCCATTAAGACATTAAGGCTTCTGTAGATCTATTTTGTGAGGGGAGCACAACTCAGTTCATAGCAGGTGAGGGTGGGAGAGTTTTCCTTTTAAGAATTTTGGGAGACACTTGGCTGCAATGAATCATAATCACCTTCAACTGTACTTTCAGAGATTGTTCTGTCTCTATGCTTTTCCTGTCAAGTGAGGAACCTGAGTCTCTTCCATTCATTATTAATGACGATGATATGTAGCTTTCACTTTTAGCACAGAACGAGAGAGTGTAAGTCAATCTGAGGATTCGCTATAAAAAAAGGGCAAGTTAGAAGTAATTCAGAGACAAGATTCAAGTTGTGGGCATTTATTTGTAGAGATTCTGTGGGTTCTTAAAAAAAAAGCAGCGAAGTCCTTCAATTTGGAGAGTTGGTTGTATTTATCTTTATGTTTAATTTTTATTTTATGGAAAAAAGGTGAAACAATTCCATGACAAAATAATAGAATAGCAATAGTTAATATATTGCATATTGTCATTTTCAAAGTAGTTTCAGAGTACAAGATATGGGCATAGAAAATTCTCCAATCAATATTAGCACAAACTTACCCTTTCAGTGAACTAAGAGACACTAATAACACAGTTAATTTACATTTTTCTCCCTTTCCCCTTCCTTCCTTTACCCTTTCCCCCATCCTAGTTCCTTTTAACTTTTAAGTAATTTCTTCCCATTTCACAATATCTATTGTACATTTTAAACCTTATTTACTCTTTCAGTTTCTCACACCAGGACGATTTACAAATGTAAGTGTGATTTATTTAACTTATGAATATAGTCTCAAGTTGCATCCATTTACCTAGAAAGGAGATTGAAGAGGTTATCAGAAAATGGAAAGATATCCCTTGCTCATGGTTAAGAAGAACCAACATAGTGAAAACGGCCACACTCCTAAAATTGTTACACAGATTTAACACAATCCCACTCAAAATACTGTAACATATCTTACAGAACTAGAGACAACATTCCTAAAATTCACTTGGAAACAGAAGAGACCTAGAATAGCAAAGGCAATCCTGGGCAAGGCAGGAAGCATCACAATTCCTAACTTGAAATTATACTACAAAGCTACTGTGATAAAATCAGCATGGTACTGGCAAAGAAAAAGAACTGAAGATCAGCGGAACAGATTAGAAGATACAGACACAACTACAACCACACTCATGCACCTTATCTTTGACAAAGAGGCCAAACATGTTCAGTGGAAGAAAGATAGCCTCTGATAAGTGGTGCTGGAAAAACTGGCTCTCTTCATGCCAAAGACTATGTTTATTCTGTAATTATTTATAATTTAGAATAGCTATAATTTAGATTATGCAATAATTTATTCAGTGTTATTATTCTATCATTTATTCAACAATCACAGCCACATCCTGCCTTACTTGTTAACTATATTTTGTTTTCATTTTTCCCTCATTCTAACTTCACCTTCTGAGAAGTTTGACTGTTTTAATTGCTTCAGTCCTGACTGCTCAAAATCCACAAAGGAACTCTTTCCTGCCCTTCTCATCTCCTGTAGTGGTCCACTGGGCCTTCTTCAAGCCAAGCAGCTCTGCTCCTGGTGCCCAAGTGCACCTGGTATCTGCCCTTCTCTATCCTTGGCTCCTCTTGCCATTGGAGATGATGGCCCTGCCCTTTCTGCCAGCTGGGATACACTCACGACAGAGAGCTTCTCTTTCATGACTTCTGCTTGGGTATCCTCTGCAGGAAGCACTCCCTTCCACAGTGAAGTCCTACTGAGTGCCTTGTCTGTACCTCATAGGGATCAGGGGCTGCCATCCAATAGCATCTATGGAAGTAGTGGACTAGCAGCCACAGGGCTGCCTCTACTCCTAACTCTGCCATTACCATCTTGTATGGCCCTGAGATATCTGGAAAATTCCTGGCTCACCATGGTCCTGAGAATCAGATGAGATAACAAACTTATTTTGAAGCTCATCTATGAGAAATACTACTCAAATATTAATTACTTCAGGCACCTTCCAATTACTCACCTATAAAGTGGACCTATTACTAGGAGTGCCTGGTGAGGATGCATTTAATAAATCACATGGGACAGTACCTGGCTTGTAGTGGGTCATCAATAATAGCTGCTTCCACCCATCATCAAGCTCATTGTTAGTATCTTTGCAGATAGGACTGTAAGACCTGGTAGGACCAAGGTTGTGTTGTGAACTTTGCTCCATATGTATGGTGGAACTTTATAGTAGCTGATCAATATACACTTTGCTGGATAAATTGAGAGTTCCGGTCTTGTTGCTGTGTGCACTAGTTAGGCTCTTTTTTGCTCCCTTTTCCTGAGACATTAAAATTTGCACTGATCACTCTAGGCTGGAAGTTCTTAAATGAGTAGAAATAAACTCTGACAGCAGTGTTGATTTTTACTCCAAATCTAAATTAGGTTGATAAGTGAATCGCTGTGGTAATGTAGATGTCATCATTCAGAAATGGCCCAAATTCATTTTCTTTTGGTATCTCCTCATCAGGATGAAATGTGGGCATGTTTTGAAATGGAACATCCTCTATTAGTTTAATTGAGTGTGGTTTTGACAGTGTCGAGGTTTGTGTAATGTCCTCATAATAACCCTTTGAAGGGCTACAGGAGGACGGAATTGTTCTACAAACAAGGGACAGACAATTTCTGGTATAGCTTTCTGCTCCACCATCCTCTATGTGAAAACCAGATAAATTATGGTAGGTAATGAGAAGAAACAGGAAAGCCCTGCAAATGACAACTCAGACATAGAAATGTAGTTAAGTGCCTAAAATGCTGGGCACAAACTGCTCACATATATAAATTATTTGCAAATTATACACTACTTGATATTAGTTCAATATTTGAATTCTGTTTGACTGCCTTTTACATAATACCGTACATTTTCCTTCTATGTGTAAGTCCCTTATTGTTATGGTTTGTGTCTGGGTGTTCCCCACACAAAGTCTCATGTGGTCATGAGATGGGCTTTTAGAGTTTAATTGATTATGGGTGTGAGAGCTACACCCACCCTGGGGTGGATAGTTTTGCATATGTAAGGGAGAAACAGACGCTGCTTACTGCCATTCCTCCCTTTCTGCCCTTGCTGCCTTTGCTATCTACTGTGGCCTTTTTTTTTTTTTTTTTTTGCGGTACTGGGGATTGAACTCAGGACCCTGCGCTTGCTAGGCAGGCGCTTATTCCACTGAGCTATATCCCCAGCTCCTACTGTGGCCATGAACCTTTGCCCCCTGCCATGTGCCACTCTGCCTCGGAACCAGCCAACTATGGACTGAAACCGCCACAGACTGTGAGCTAAATAAACCTTCCTTCCTTCATTTAGGGTGTCAGGTATTTTGTCCCAGCAACGAGAGAAAAGTAATCGAGACACTTATCCCTATTTTTTTTTTTACATAAATATAAAGAAAGTCCATTGAGTCTAGCATGAGTACAAATTGAGAGCTCATACCTGAAGTGTTTGGGATTTGGGATTTTTTTTTTGCGTTTCAGGAATATTTTCATACATGTAATAAAACAAGATATCTTGGAGACAGGACTTCGTCTAAAACCAAAATTCCTTTGTTTCATACCTACCTCATACATGTAACCAGAAGGTAATTTTATACAATAGTTTTGGTGTCCTGGTGTGTTGACTGTGACCTGTCACTTGGGGTCAGGTGCGGAATACTCCATTTGTAGCATTGTACCAATTCTCAAAAAACCTCAGGTTTGGGGACATTTGGGAGTTTGAGTTTTCAGCATAGGAATGCACAACTTGTATATCTCTTTTCCTTCCACATGCTGATAAATGAATGGCACCGATGCTCAAAATATGTTGACAACTAATTCTCTTCCTATGTCACATGATCTGGGTAATTTTACTAAGAGCTGGTGATATGGCAGCAAAATTAGTGATATCTGTTTAGGAGGAGTTTTCCTAAGTCGAGAGGCTGAGTGGGTCAGTGTTAAGCTCCTTCTTCTTAGCTACAAGTTGAGAAAGAGAAGGTACGGCTACAGGGAGGGCCTCGGAGACAAAAGAGGGTCTTGTTATTTGGATGTAGTGATAAATTTACGTCAGCACACTGGGCCCCATTTCTCTGCACACATGCACAGAGACACTACCTAATCTCCTTTCTTCTGGGTCACATCAACTTAAAGGTAAAACCAGGGCAACTGTGATTGTAATAGTCTTTTCCACGAATGCCACTGTTCAGAGTTGCACACAACTTTGGGTACTGTGACAGTTCATCTTGACATGTCAATTGCACTGGAGAAAGAAAGCTCACTCCTGGGTCTGTCTGGGTGGGACATGGGGGGGTGGCCTTGGCTACTATATATGGTCTTCACCCATTCCCCCGGCACCACTTCTCTGGTCTGTTTCCTGGCCTTGCTCTGCCCTCCCCCCTCACCACGATGTCTCTGCCTTAGAGCCAACAGACCATGGACTGAAACTGTGAGCAAATTAAACCGAGGGTGTTTGGTATTGTGTCTCAGCAGCAAGAAGGCTAATACAGAAACTGGTACCAGAGAAGTGAGATTGTTCTTGTGACTGTATCTGACCATGTGATTTAGAAGCCTTTGGAACTGATTTATGATAAGGGTTTAGAAAGGCTTGGAGAAGCAGGCTAGAGAAGCCCTAAAATACTGCCCACAGAGCTTGATGGGTGATTCTGGTCAGAGCTCCAAAGATCAGTGTGCTGATAGGAATGAGAACAGTAAAGGCCAGGCTCCTGAGGTTTCAGTTGGGAACAAGGACTCCATTGGCAGTTGGACGAGAGGACATGTTGTTACATTCTGGCAGAAAATTTGTCTACATTTGCCCATGTCCTGAGACTTTGCAGGAGACTAAGATTAAGGCTGGTGGACAATTAATCTGGCAGAGGAACTTTCATGACACTTCTGTATTCAGGCTGTGCTGCTGTTTGCTTGTAGACAGATTTATAGTGAGGATTGAGAGCAAAAGACAGAGTAGAAAAAGTTGAAAAAATTATATTTGGGGCCAGAAGGAGCCATGTGCAAAGCTGGGGCCTATGGAGGTATAGCTACAGTAAGTCCTTGACTTATGAATGAGTTCCATTCCAGGAAAATTGTTCATAAGTTTGATTCATTTGTAAGCTGACACATTGACTATTATACAGTACACCTGTGAAAGTTTGCAATGCAAATATTTGTAAGCTGGGGACTTAACATACTAGAGAGATTAGCACCATTTAAATAAGTAACTACTTTCTACAGGGACTAGAAGAAAGATTCCCTGAGGGCATCTCAGGCATCAGCAAGATTCCACTCATTGCAGGCTCAAGGATGCAAGAAGGTCTGCTTTTCATTTGAGAAGAAAGTCCCAGGCCAGGATATAACTCAGTGGCACAGCACCTGCCTAGCAAGTGCAAGGTCCTGAGTTCAATTTCCAGTACCAAGAAATGAAGCAAGCAAGCAAGCAAGAAAGCCACCCCCTGGGCCTGCTTGAGAAGGACCTCCTAAGAAATTGGTTCCCCAGGATTAAATTCACTGTGCTCAGCCATCCAGGCACTCAGAGGTTACTGTTGCCATGGTCAAAGGGGGCCTGGTACTGCTTCAACTTACTGCAGACCTTGGCATTGTTCATGGAATGCTGGTTTTACTGACATGTAGAATTCCAAGAATGTAGCATCAGAGAGACTTCCACCCAGTTTTCAAAGGAAGGTCTGAGAAGCCTGGCAAGGAAATCCCTGAAGGGGTAATGCATGAAGCCGTGCAAATGAAGCCGGAGGTGCAGTGGAGATCCCAGGAAGTCAGAGATGCCGGAAATGTGGAACATCTGCAGAGGAAAGCTGTAGGCCCTCAGGGCATCCAGCCCAAGAGAGAGGCCATGTGGATTCCCACCACAAAGATCACAGAGAGCCCTTTAAAACTCACATTTTAGCCCATGTGCCCCAGATATCAGCTGTGAAGCTGTAGAACTTAATTTTTGCTCTGTTGGGTTTCGGTCTTGCTTTGGTGAAATTCTTTACTAGTCCCTTGTTCTTTCCTTTTGGAGTGGGAATGTTTACCCTTTGCCACTGTACTTTGGGATTATGTAACTTCATTTTTATTTTTACAGAGGTTTACAGGTAAGAGCTTGCCTTGAGTCTCAGAAGAGGCTTGAACTTGGACTTATGAAAAATGCTGGAACTCTTGAGACTTTGGGGAAGGAATTATTGCATTTCTAGCTGTATGTGAGATAGTTGTATTATGTTAGGCAGAATTATGAACCTGATGTTATCTTTATTTGAAGATTAAGTAGAATTTAAAGAGATGTATTTGAGTGTGAAGTTGTCAAGGAGTGGATTGGTATTAATTGATCTTTAATTGTGGCACCTTGGTTCACAAACTTGTCTTTCCACAATTCTGTTCACAAACTGAACTGGACAAGAACTGAATCAAATTTCCCTGTAAGGTCAACATTCAATCTAACCATTGCATCTGATTCAGTTCTCATCCAATTTGATTTGTGACCAAAATTGTGGAAACGACTAAGTTTGTGAGCCAAGGTACCACTGCCTGCCAACTTCATTAGATTAACAAATGCCTGGCAGATTAGTACAGCACACTGCTGGGTCTGTCTGGGTGGGACATGGAAGAGTAACCTTGGGTACTATATATGGTCCTTTACCTATTCCTCTCTGGCACTGCTGCCCTGTTCTGCTTCTTGGCTGCCATAACCTCAGCAGCTTTGCTCTTCTGGGCCCTTCTGCCATGATGTTTCTGCCTTGGCCTTTTTCAAGTTGGAGTATTGGGTACTGGCGATGAGAATGCTAATATAGGTATTTTTAGAAGACTCCCTCCTTTGCTGTCACAATTTCCTCATGCCTGTGAAAGTAGGAATTGCCTTTGAGGGCTGCCAAAGCCATTATGGTGACTTGAAGCTCACACTTTTGTCAGGAAGCAACCCCTGATGATGCCTACCAAGAAATCTTGCTATTTCTTGCTAAATATGGCAATAAGTAGAGTCTTGCTGATTCCTGAGGTACCCTCAGAGCATCTCTCTTCTGGTCTCTGTATCTTTCTTTGCTTCTTCTCCATAGAGCCCCTTTCTGTTCCAGGCCAGTTGGCCTTTCTGCACCCCAATCATCTCAACCAAGGCCTTACCAGACATACTCCTCAGGAGACCTCATGACTGCTTTTCAACCAGAAGCACCTGTCCTTCACTGCAGCATCTTCCCATTGGTTTAGGCGTGCAGCGTAGTTGTAACATATTTTAAATATGGGGACCACCTCTGTTGGAAATTTCTGATCTGGGGCTATGTCTTGAAGCCACAAAGCAAGGTTAAGAGAGGGAGACCTGGTTTCTAATCTCACCTTCTTTCATGATTGCAAGATTTCCTGAAGATAGCCAAGTTACCTCTTCTAAGAACCAGATGGATATAGGTAAAGTGCTTATCCTAGTAACTGACCCTGTGGCCCACATCTAATAAGTGGTAACTGCATTTCTACTACTTTTGCATATCCTCTGAGATAGCAAAAAGTAAATCATTGGAAAGTAGGTGGTTATGTGCTGGATAATATTGACTTTTGGCTCATAATACTAGGCCACAATAAAGTAATGAGACTGGTCTTGGGGTCAATCTTAAAATTTGGGACATGTTATACGATTGTTCATAAAGCCAGTGGTTCCCAGGACTAACATTTTGCTGCCTACATCTTTTCCACTGATTGAGATGTATAGGTAGCTACTCCAGACAGGCTATCTGAAGACAGGGCCCTTGGTTTGGCTCCCTATCCTTTATCAGTCACCTTGGGGCTGTAGTGGCCACAGCTGGCTTGCGCCTGGGCTCTGTTCATTCTTGGTTTTGCTAGGAAGTGTAGTCAGCAGCCCCTTTCCATCTGTGGGAACTTCCTGTCTCTCCAGTATCTGTGAGTTGTAGCAACTGCCTCTGTCCTCCTTGCTGTTACTTTCCTATCCCAGGGCTAAGAGGCTGGCTTCAGTCAGCCCCTTCCTTCCTTCACTCCGTGTTAAGAGGAGCTTTCTTGGCAGATGCCATTTGTATGCAGTTCTGTTACCTTTGTTAAACAAAATGACTTTTAGAATTTAGTAATCACACTTGTATTATTAGCTTTTGGTAGCATGGTGCCTTCCAGAGAAGACAGGCAATACTTTCAAGTGATAAATGGGAAGACGTTTTGTGTATGGGGAAGCCCAAGCTTTCACAAATATGAGTGGATTGCACAAGATGATATAAGCTCCTCAGTGAGGTAATGATAATTAGGCCCGCGAGGCCCTACAGCCATCCTCATGTTCCACCTGGCTCCCAGTACCTGCCATAGCTGCGGTGATGGAGCCACCTGGCCTATTTCCTCCCTCCCATCTGATGTAGACCCTGGGCTCTCCACACTGCACAGGTTGGCTCAACCATCTTTGGTGTTAGATGGAGCTTGTCCAAGTCCTGAGACTAATCTTGACCATAGGTTGTGTTTTAGGGGCTTGATCCCACAGTCTTTGTTGCCTACTCTTGTCTTAAGGTTGAGTCTTGGTTCTTTTATTGGCCTCAAAACTGATACCCATATTTTCACCTTGTTTCTAAGGACAAAATTCCTGTCTTGTCTATCTGGCTGAGAATCTCTGGAACTGGGGTCCTGCGCTCAGCCATACCCTGTCCAATGGTGGAGCCTTTTCTCAGTGCCAGCCCAGGACCTTGCTCTACAGACTGTCACCCATCGCCTTTGATTTTTGCACTGTTACTTCACCGATGACTTCTTTCTGGTTCACTCACCAAGTCAGGACATTCTGTGTTCTCACTTCATGCGACCTTTTTGCCTGCACCCCTACTCATCTTTTTCTACCCTGCCTCTCTGTTTTTGCTGCTCTCCCTTTTGTTTGCTTTCTATACGATATAACAATATGCTGCTGGCCCCTAGGTAGATAGATAGATAGATAGATAGATAGATAATTTGTGGCAAAGTAAAAGCAAGTCTTCAATACCCATCTTCATGATCTCATCCGTAACTACAGATCATGAATATTTACATCTATAAGTTTATTCTGTTTACACATAATTTTTGTATTTTAAAACAATGCCTATATTTGTTTTTTGCTTTCTGGTTTGGCTTTTGTACCTGACTTTTGCATAAGTAAGACCCATGCTTTGTGTTTTGTCAAAAGATTTCTTTCCAATATTTATATCTGGTTCTCAGCCTTTAGTATTTGTTTGACTCCATTGAGTGGCTCTGCCCACCAAAGCTCTTACAAGAAGGCCCCGTTTACAACTGCTCAGGTGAGGTTAGGCTGAAGTCCAAGACAAGAATGAGCTCTGGAGTTGGCTCCCTAAAGCCAGAAGTGGTGTGGTTAGATGCCTCCACGAGCTTGATTAGATACCCCTGGAATGCTCCACTGCCTACATACTGCCCTGTATTGGGCAGTGGTGCCGTCAGACTACACTGGAATTTCCAGACAATCTTAGTATATTTACTCTGCTAGAACTTTCCAACTGGTAAATACAAGAACTTCTGTAAGAGTGAGAACTTGGGAGAAGAGTTGTTCTTGTCCTTCTATGGAAAAATGACTGTCGAGTAGAGTGAACAAACTGATGTAGTAACTAAGTGATAAAATCAGCACGTTTGGCTAAAGGTGTGAGCTCAGATTTGTGAACTGCTGCTCATCCTGTGATCTGGCAAAGTTGGCCTTGGGTGACAATCACTGGGTTTTGGACCTTTAAATCTGATTTAATACTAGAATGCTGAACTTCAGAGTTAATACTCAACTGCTGCTGTGGCCTCCAGTCTTTCCTGTCCCCTCCAGACCCAGTGGCTGCATGCCAGGTGCTCAGTGGCAGCTCTGACCATGTTCTACCTCTCTTTTTTTTATCCCCATCGCTCATAGCTCTGCTCCCCTGGATGAGTGTGAGTCAGAATATTGGGCAGCTCCTCCTGTCCCCTTTCCTAACTGAGCTGGGTACTTCCCATCATGCAGTTCTTCAGGTGGAGACCAGTTCCCCAGGGGCAGGAATCCATATTTTAAGTTGAACCCAGGAATATTCTTTGTCAGTAGCCAAACAATGGCAGGCACGTGGGACTTGTGACCTTCTTTCCCTTTAGGTACATTCTCTGCTCCCCCAGGAGGCTTTTACTTCCACCTCATAGGAATTTGAACATCATCCTTCCCCCATATCATTCAAATCTGGAACCCATCCAGGGTTCCCAGACCTCCAGGGATGGTCATGCCACTATCCTCCCTAATTCCTTTCCAACCCCAATACCCTGCCCACTCAGTAATAACAGCTTGATACTTTGGTGACATATATAGAGGGTCTGATGCTTATCTTCAAGCTTTGGCTCAAACAATAAAATGAAAACAAAGTTTTAGTATCCTTTGTGTACTTGTTATTCAAGGAAAACCAGCTAGTTAAGTAGAAAGTGTAAAAAGTATAAATTCATCATTGGAGAAAAAGAAAATACTTCCTAGTTAATCTTTTCTAAAATCTAGTAGTCTCTTTTGTTTTTCAGTGCTGGGAGTTGGTCTTGCATGTGTTACCCAAGCACAGCACCATTGAGCTACACCCTCAGCCCTAAGAGGCATTTGATGTAGTAACAAAACACAAAAACACATTGTCTTAGTTACTTTTCTCACGTTGCTGAGACAAAATACCTGATGCTCAAAGTTAAGGAAGGAAAGGTTTATTTAGCTCTCAGTTTATGGAAGTTTTGGTCCATAGTTGGCTGGCTCCAAGGCGGAGTGGCACAGGGCAGAGGGCAACAGTTCAATAGCAAAAGCAGCAAGAGTAAAAGGTAGGAGTGGCTGCAAGCAGCCTCTTTCTCTCCCTTACATATGCAAACTATCCTACCCTGGGCAGGTGAGGCACTCACACCCACAACCCCAACACTGGACTATGGGACAATCAAATATCTAGCAATCTGCACCATGACTGCATGAGGATTTGGGGGGACATGCAGACACACACCATAACACACATCTTTGGAGTAAGAAGTAAACAGTGTGAATTCTAGTCCCAGCAACGGACTTAGAGTGGTGATTTCCATCAGATTTGCTAAGCAACTAATCCGTGGCTCTCTCAACTACCAAATTAGAGTCATATTTGGAGCCACTTTACTATGTTAGTGTGACGATTACACTAGATAAATGTATAAATGGTCTTAGGCGACTACAAAGCACTGTACAAAAGACTGGATTGGATGTTATGTGCTAGAGAGATTGCCTCAATAAAGTAAAGCAGGTAGAAATTCACCTAAAATATGAACACGCGGTTGACAGAAAAAAAAAATCATAAAAGGTTCTTAGACATATGAAAAGGTGCTTATACTTACTGATAATAGGAAAAGTGTTTTTAAAAGTTAAGATAGTAGTTCTCACTGTCAGATTGGGAAAGTTCAACACAGCTGATAATACTCTGTGTTGACTGAAGTTAAAAAGCACAGACTCCACATGTTGCTGATAGAAGTATAAATGGCAGTGATCTCTCAGAAGAGCAACTTTGTAATATTAATGGAAACAGAAAATGCAAGTGTCTTTGGCAAGGCAGCTCCGTTTCTTAAAATTGATCCTACAACTCTACTGACACATGTACATTTTTTAATAAAGGAATGAAAAGCTGGTATTTGTGTATGTATGCCCAAAAGGATGTACCAGGTTTAATAATATTTTAGGGATATATTTTCTTTTTAATAATATTTGTTTTGTTTGTTTGTTTAGATTATTTGGGATTTTTTTTTTTTTTTTTTTTTTTTTGGTACTGGGAATCAAACTCATGACCTCACATTTGCCAGGCAGGCATTTATGCTGCTGAGCTATATCCCCAGTTCCTGTTTGGGTTTCTTGGTTCTATTTCCTTTAGCTGATGAGCAGAATTAGGTGACCAGTGACAGGGTGGGAGGTTGGCTTACTGTGTAAGTACGTAAGACTTTACTACATATTCTTTGGGGCTATTTGAATTTTACCTTATGCAGATACTATTGCTTTTGAAAAATTGAAATGCAACAAAATTTGTATAACCTAAAATCACCAGCAAAATAAAAATCTGCACCAAGCAAGCCCTAACTTTCCTCCTATTGAAATAAAATAAGAAAGAAAAGTAAGAATGAAAGGAAGTTACTCAAGAGTTGTTCCATTCTCTCCCTCTTTCTGTCCTCTCTACTGCCTGACTTGCATATGCCTTTTTGTTTGTTAAAGTTTTTCCTTTTACATTTGGGCTCTAGAAAACTAACAAGTTTAGTTCTTCCAGCTACAGAAAAAGTGATTTTTATTTTCACCACTCTAACGAAGCAAGCCGTCATGCCTGGCTTTTCCCTTTATCTGTCAATCTTGATTTCTGAGATCTAAGTAACCCTTGAAAGCTGTAAGCATCAAATCTAACCTAGATGTTTGTTTCCTCGGCTTCCCAGTGCGCGCTAGTGCTGGCTGGGAGGGATGAATGGGGGCTGCACCCAGGGAATTAATCTCCAGGGTAATTAGGTAGCTGCTCAGGCCTGAGCTTCCTAATTGGGGTACTGAGCAACTTGCAAAGAGACCTCAAGTTCTACCTCTTGCTGTATGAGAAATTTAAAGAGTTAGTTTCTGTTGATTTCGCTTCTTGAGTTTTGCCCTCTAACTTTATTTTACTCCCTTTTGACTTTCATATTATTTAAGCAAATGACTATTTTAATTAAGCTTGTCTTTTAACTCAACCCACCACCCCTTCTGTATAGTTTTTCTTTCCCAAATTGTGTCCTGTGTGTAATTTTGGATACCTGTGTGGCGTTTTTGCTTGGAAGCCTAAATGCAGCCCCCAAACAAGGCCTGGCTTCTTGAGGAATTTTCAGCGCAGAGCCCTCTGTGAACAGTGTCAAAGGGGAGTTGAAGAGACCCTTTCATGTAGACTCACTATGGCCTTCAATGAGGACATTTCATCCTCACCCATGTGGAGGCCCCCTCCGGGCCCCAGGAATGAGGTGGCTTTATTGTGCATATAGACAATTTGAAGTTAAAGGCTAACTTGAGCCAAGGGTTATATTTATGCTTCCATTGTGATCTCAACACACCTGCTTGTCTGAATGGGCTTCAGCTGACTTATGCATTATTCAAGCCTGTAAGTCAGAGAGAGTACACAAGACTGTGGCCAAGTGACTTGGGGGTTTGTATTTGCCAGTAGGGACTTGAGTTTAGCTAATATTTTCACTGAACTGTTCCTACACATAGCCTCACTTACACAAATAGTTCTGTCTGTCACAAAACAACTGAACATACAATCCTGAGGGGTTTTTTCTTCCCCCCAACCCCCGCAGAGCTTGAGATTGAACCCAGGGACTCGTATATGCTAAGCAAGTGCTCTACCACTGAGCTACATCCTTAGCCCACTGAGTGATTTTTCAGATGCTCTTTACAATGACTGGCCTGAGGCCTATCCTAACATCATGTACTGTAGAAGCAACAGTAAGTTTGTCTCTGAAGAAGAAAGGTAAATCTCAAAGCAGTCAGATTTCCTTCCTTTTTCCTTTGCATAGTTAGTGCCAGTTCAGTAATTAATTTTATGGAGATCAACAAATCATGATAATGATAGCATAGAAACTTCTTATCTTTTCTTAGGTGACTATTACTAGGTTCTCAGCATCTCTGAAGTCTCAGGTTTTTAGGGTGTTGTATAAGAACTTTTGATCTGGCATGAGAGGAAAATGAAAACAAACATACCAAAGAACTCTAGTAAGCTCGGGTTCTAATGGCCAGGGGGGATCCATAGTGAAACTCCTAAAAAAATAGACACATATCTAGCAGAAAGGAAAGAGAATGTGTTGGTAGTGGGGGTAACCTGGGCTTTGTCCTACAAACATGTTGTAGGTACCCACTCTACACTCAGCACTTGGGCTATCTGGAGACAAGGTTGTAGGGTTTGAGTAGTTGACCAGATATACAGATTCCCACCATAAGGAGTAAACACTAGTCTAAATGGCCTAGAGGACTGAGTGGAGGCAGTGGTTGGCACAACACTTCCTCAGGTCCCCCAGTGTGGGAAAAGATACTAGCCCTGTGGACTCCCACTTGAGGAACAACCATGCAAGGAGCTGGACATGAGATATGGTACAAAGATACAGTGGTGGTGGTAAGACAAGTGGACTAGGAACGGCTTAGATACAGGCATGGAAGCATCTAAACCTAATCCTGCTTCTATGACTTTAGTTTTAGTCCCACGAAACTGACCTGAGTAGCGCAGAGGACTGAAAATGAGCTCCAGAAAGTTAGACGTATAGCCCTTAAGCCCCTTGGTACAGTGGGGTGCTCTGTGGACAGGAAGTTCCCCTGCACCTCACCATCATATCATTTGCTGTTTTAAAAGTCAGCTGTTCTGCCTTACACTGCAGTGGAACTATTTCTACAGTTCTTAGTAAGTAAATGGAGTCTTAAAGCTTAAACCTCTGCCCTGGGCAAGGAAGCAAAGGATGTCATTATACATAACTTCAAAGGCTGATAAGATGTTTAAGGTCTCTGCTCTCTGAAAGACTTTTCTTTCTTTTAAAGCCAGCCAGAAACATTTGTGTGCATGGTCCTCCATTATTCCAACAAGAAGCAGAAGACTCTTTAATGTATATTTGCCCAGGCTCGAGTTTGCATATTCCTACCCCACAGAACATATTCCCTCTGCTTTTACATCGATGGCATTGTGTTTGGGTGAGGGATGTCCAATAAGTCAGAATGACATGAAAAGGAATAGCAAGACTGAGCTATAGCTAGCTCGCTGGCTGTGTTCTTGCCTGGCATGGGCGGGGCCCTGCGTTCGATCCCCCATACCGCAAAAAAGGAAGGAAGATCAGGGTCTCTGTTGCAGCATCTTTGTGTTTGCATAGAGTCATTACCCAAAGATGCAGGAGGCTTTGTAGGGAAATTACGGCTGGTGTAAAAGTATAAGCTGGTACAAACTAACACAAGCAGCCCTCCCTCCGCCTCCGATCATCCGTCATAGAACGTTTCTTGCTGACAAGTCGCGCAGGTGCAGTGCATGGCTGCTGTTGCCAAGGACATGTCCCCTCTCTCGTTGTGCAGTTGTATTCCTCAGCGGTGCAGGACGTGTTGGTTTCTCCCAGTCACCAGCAGACAGTTGGGCACAGCGGATGTCGTCAACCTGCAGGATGGAGCTTCAGTCCGCTGTCCAGGAAACACTGGCAAACTGCTGGGTGTGTTTATTGTTGACTGCACATTACTTTATACAAAACCAGTGATAGCAAGGTTTTCTACATTTTGGTTTTTAGAATGAAGGCCTGCACTGGAGAAGTCTCAATGAAGAAGGACCTGGGAATAGGAGTGGACTGGGTCCTTGGAAGCGTTCATTTACTCCGGAGATGGACAGGGGAGCATGGACATTCTGATGGCCCAAGACTGTCATGCTTTTTTGTGTGTCTCTTAGTGTGGTGCTCAGAAATTAGAGGTGCTCAGTTAGTGCCTGTGAAAGTATATGAGATGTGATTGGAAAATATGGTGAATGTTTAAGTGAAAAGTTTTTAATACAGTAAAAGACACATTGCCTTGAATTCCCCCGAAATACTCTTCCTTTCTTCAGACACACTATCTCATCACTCCTGCCACGCTGGCAGTCCTCTCTCCTGAGTGTCTTTAGTCTGCTGTCCTGGCTGCCTTGAAGCCTGAATCCACTCAGGACATTTCCCTTTGTTGCCTTTGGGGAATTGCGAGAAGTCACACAGTGCCGGATCTGGTGCATAAGGTGGATGAAGACACACTGTCATGTTTTTGACAGAAATTACTCTACATATATGATCCGTGCCGGGTGATCATAAAATATAGTGAATATTTATATTTAAAAATGTATCACACATTGCCACTCAACCCCTCAAAATACTTCCCCTTGCTTTGAACACAAGTATCTCATCGTTCTTGGTAATGTGACTTAAGATTTAAAAATTTTAAGCCCTAACCGTATCTTTTGATTACGCCTTGTTTTTTTTTTTTTTTTGGCGGTACTGGGGATCGAACTCAGGACCCTGCGCTTGCTAGGCAGGTGCTTATTCCACTGAGCTATATCCCCAGCCCCTGATTACGCCTTGTTATCTAGGGTCCCGGTGCTCATGGTAGCTCCTTGTTCTTCACCTAGATTCCTGGCCCAGAGAATAGAGGAGAAACCCTCACTCTTGCCTTACAATCTTGTTATGTATCACTGGGGTCCACAGCATCACGTTGCTGCATTCCATAGAAGAAGCATTAGCCAGCCTGCCAGAAAAAAATGTAGCATGAATGAAGACTTGGGAACCTCACAGGCTGAAGCTCTCTTCCTCACATTCCAGCCTGCTGCCCTCGGGCAGACTGCAGATAGCTTAATACAAGCATATTTGTAACACTCTGGTTCCATCCAGATCAAAGGGCAGAGAGCCTGGCTGGGTTGCAGCCTCTGAGATGAAAACTGGACCCTGGATGTAAGCTCGTGCATGTTGGCCATGCCTTGAATCTGAAAAGAAATACCAATTCTGTTATGGATGTCTGAACCATCAGATGCAGACTTTGAAGTCTCTTCGCCTGTAATAAGTTGGATTCAATTCTTCCCTCGCTCTGGCCCTGCCTTGTATGACTTTAAGGCTTGGGGTTTCTTTGAATGTGGTGCTTCTTGTGAGGGAATTTGGGAGAAATGAAGAGAGTACACGCAAGCCCGCGGGGGCAAGTGTGCCAGGAGGGGGGCGCTGTCCCAGAGGGTGGGTCCTTGGGACCCTCCGAATGTCACTGTGATCAGAATTACTGAAGGTGTCCAGGCCGGGCTGTTTGCTGTCAGACTGAAGACAACGTGTTGGTGTTTTTCTCCCTCAGTCAGCTTCGCTCAGACCTTTAGACGCTGTGGGTTAGTCACATTTCAAAGGTAAATTTTCTTTCTCCTTTTTTTCAAATAAGAATTTTTAAAACAACCACTTCTTATCATTATAATTTCATCAAAGAATCTTCAGAACCAAGAAAATCAGTAAGAATTTAAATTCAGAATAAAGAACGGCCAAAAGTTCATAATCATCAGGGCAAAGTGGGGCTCACTCTTAACCCCAGCTTCTCAGGATGCTGAGGCAGGATAGTGGCAAGTTAGTGAAACTTTGTCTCAAAATTAATTAGGAGTGATGGGAGCACAGGATGAGGGTTTGGTCTCCAACACTGCATAACACAAACAAAAATTTAAAAATTTAATACATTTTGAAAACTCTGACCTGTGCTAGGCTGTGAATAGGTATTATAGATAATGTAATATATAGACATACACACATACACACAAAATCACAGCTATTATGGTAATAACCTCCATTTACATTAGGCATTTAATTACAGAATGCTTTTACATACATTATTTTGTGTGATCACTTAGTGTATACCTTTAAAACATAAATTAGTCTTAATAGCCTAAGCTAAATTGAATTAAGAATAGTAGGGAAGTCTGGTGTTTAAGTAAACTGTTGGTGTCTTAAGAATCAAATGTGAATAATTTTTAAATTATCTACTGTTTTGATTTTTCTCTTTGTCTCCATTACCATGCTGTATTACAGTAAATAAACAGATAATACTTTAATGATATGCACACATCTTTATAACTGTATATATAGCCAAGCCACATACTTGCATGTATTTACAGTGCCTTGTTCCGCATAAAAAATTAGAACATATATTGTGACAAGCATAACTGTACATGTACAGAATAATAAGGAAGTTATTTGAAATACAGTATGAGAAAATCTGAAGACAAATGGAGGGGAGAGACTTGAGGGCAGGAAAGAGCATGCTCAAAAGTAAGCAAATGTTATGGTTGACACATTGTGTCAACTTGGGGAGTCCAGAGGTTTGGCTGAGTGATTCAGCAGAAAGCCAGGGTGCTTACTTTGAATATATCCTGAGCCTGTGGAAGTGCAGGGCATAAAGGTTATGTGAGAGCTACATGCCCCCTGGGTGGGGGTAGGCTGTTTACAATGTAGGGGAGAAAAGGAGGCTGCTTGCAGCCATTCCTCCCTTTTGCTGGTTGTTTTTGCTGTGCTCTGCTGCCCTGAACGTTTTGCCCTCTGCCATTTGCCACTCTGCCTCTGAGCCAGCCAGATATAGACTAAAACCTCCACAAACTATAAGCTAAATAAACCTTTCCTTTCTTCATTTTGGGTGTTGGGTATTTTGTCTCAGCAACTAGAGTAAAGTAACCAAGACAGCAAGTGAAAGAGAGAATTTTTACTCCTAGTGAACAGAGATGTTTTTTGTCCCAAGCCTGTGTTTAAAAATCATACATATGAGGGCTGGGGATACAGCTCAGCTGCGCAAGTGCCTGTCTGGCAAGCACAAGGTCCTGAGTTCAATTCCTAGTACCAAAAATAAAATAAAAATCACACATATGTTTGACTTCAACACAACTATTGTGTTACGAATATCTGAATATAGGTGTATCCAATTTTGTGCAAGTTAAGACAGTATTTCCTCTTGCCAGTTCCACCTTCCACCCCCTACTTTCTTACTTAGGGTTAAGGCTGGCTTCTGAAGCTTCCCTAAAGAAGAGAGCTAGCTTTAGTATTCTGGCTTGCAAGTGTTCCTCTGTTGTAAGAGCAGTACCCTGGTTCTAAATCTCCAGGAGTATTTTGAAAGCTTTCAACCAAGCTAGCACTTCAATTACATATTAATTCACTAATCAGTTAACTTACGCAGTGATCATTCAGCAAATACTAAGTATCCCCTCCACCCCAGATTTGGTACTAGGCAGCAGGAGTATAGTAGAGTATAGATAGAAGTAATTTTTACCTGCTAGGTGTGGTGGCACATGCCTGTAATCCCAGCACTCAGGAGGCTGAGACAGGAGGATTGTTGCAGGTTCGAGACCAGCCTGGACTACATATCAAAACCCTGTCTCAAAAAGTAAAAATTATTACAAAAAGTAGTAGTTTCTAACCTTGGAGGACTCAGTCTTTTAGAGAGACAGATAAACTAGGAAATAACAAATAGTGACAAAGAATGATGAGTCCTGGATAGGAGACAATGGGGTGCTATTATTAATAAAGGTTAAAGAAGCATCTTGCAAATTCATCAAGCAAAGACAGAAGTCACCTGACAGTCCACAGGTGACACTTGATATTGTGTATAACTGCTGTGTACATGTGTGTCTATAGATGTACATATATGTACATGTTTATATGAAAAAGGGAAAGATTATACAATAAATTTATATTGCTTTTATAATGTAAAAAATTAAGAAAGAGGCTACTTGGGGGATCACCACCCCTAATCTTCTCATGGACTCTGTTTACTGAATAATTCTTCTGCAAAACCACCATTTGCAAGATTATTTACATGGAGCAAAGGGCACAGAGGGTTGGACAGCTTCACATTCATACTGAAGACTCTTCTTTCCATGTCATGGAGCTAATGATTTGTGCAGACATCTCAGATTCTCCATAAACCAAAAGAATTCCACTTGTCAGGGGTTATGTTGGCATACCATTTCCTCCTGCAGGGACAGCCCAAGTCATCTGACATTGACCAAGCATCTGCTGTGTGAGTCAGATCTACCTGGGAGCACATACCTCATAGGAGATCGGATAGGTACATGCAAAGAATTAATATAACATAGAAAAGATTCTATGCAGAGGTGAAACATTTATGGGGTGGTATTTGGACTCAATCCTTAAAAAGTGGGCAAACATTAGACTAATGGAGACTGGCAGTGCCATACACCTGCTCAAACACCTTTACAAGCTCATGGGAATACCCATTAAGTCACTTTTTCATATTAAAACTAACAAGTGTTTGTTTCCTGAGGGTATATGTCTTGTTAGGGAGCAATAATAATATATCAATTTCCATCAGGTTGCATTTTATCATCATAATGGTTTCAGAGGAGGCTGCTTTCAGCTTTGCAGTGCATTTTAATGTGTTGCAAGAAACATGGAGACTGACTTGAGGACATAATGGATCTGTAATGGATGAGGACCAGGCAGGGCTGTGAACAGGATATGCCACGGCCGCAACATGCAAGCGCATCTCCTGGGCACATACGCATTCTCTGCTTACGAAGGGGCCAGTAGGCACAATCTGATTTTGCTCAGCAGTCCTGGGAGATGTGTGGGCAGAGTTGCTCATCCCAGGTCCGGTTCTGTTTGTCTTCGGTCACTCCTCTGGTGGTTGTGTACCCACTAAGGATCACAGGTTTGGGATTTTACAGGCACAGGAGGGGCTCCATCAGGTCAGGTGTGCGCAGCTTCCTGAAGAGGCTGTTACCCAAGGAGATGGTGCATTATGCATGCTGGAATGGATGTTTTTCTCCAAAAGAAAGAAAAGCTAGAGAATAAGTATATTTTGAAGGCCTTCAGAGCCCTAGCAGATAGGCCTGCTTTATAGCAGAGACTTGGGGAAGGACAGACATGGCATTTGTGCAGTCAACTCCACCAATTTCAGAGTCTTATCAGATAAGTCTGGATATCTCAGAGGCAGTTCTCATAAATGAACAGAGCAAATGCCAGATTAATCTTCTAAGGATGAACTTAGTTGGAAAGAACCAGTAATTTTACTTTGTGCCCTAATATCAATATGTTCTGGCCAACACTCTTACACCTCTCTATAATTTTATATCCCAAGGGGGGAATCTCAGAGCTCTGAGTAAAGGCTTGTTGATTATTGACTAGTAATGTTTTTGGATATTTGCCAAAGATGCTGTTGCTAAAGAATTGCATCCTGGGAGGTATAGTTCAGTAGTAGAGCACTTGTCTAGCATGAATAAGACACTGAGTTCAATCCACAGCAGCAGGAGAAAAAGAGAAGAGGAGGGAAGGAACGAAGGGAAAAAGAAGGTAGGAAGGGCGGTGATTAAAAAAAAAGAACTGCATATTCCCATAGTTCCAGGAGTAGAGATGCATTTGAATCAGAATTCTTCATTACATTGAGGCCTATCTCCCTCCCTCCTTCCTTCCCTCCCTCCTTCCCTCCCTCCCTCCCTGCCTCCCTCCCTCCCTCCTTTTCTTTCTCTTTTTCTGTTTTGTTGTTGTTTCTTTGCGGTGCTGGGGAGCCTCACGCATGTCAGACAAGTGTTCTACCATTGAGCCACGAAATCTCCGTCTTTATAACACTCTTACTTTCCCAAAATGTTTTGAATGTTATTTTCCCTATCACGTTTGTATAGTCTAATGTTAAAACGAAATCACTTCAGTGCTAGAATGCATACAAGATTTATCACCTTGTAGAATGAACTTCAGTGAATCCCAGTGTTTCGGGTAAGTTGGTCTGTAGCTGGGTGTTGGGATATTTTCTGTCTCTCCTGGATTCCTGAATTTGGAAGTGAGCAAGTTACAGTATATTTTGATTCAATTTTAATCCATCAAAATCAAGTTAGTTGTAAATGATGGAAGAGCTTACTTTGTGTAGTCCGGGCTGCCTGGAGACATCAGCCACATGCCAAAAGCTTGCTCGTTGCCCGGCAACCTTGCTGGAGGAATAGATTTTCTGCCACTGGCTCCCTTTTTAGTTGAGGCGGAATCTATTAACACTACTATTCTAGCCCAGAGAACGAGAGCCCCAGTTTAGCTGAAAAGAATAGTTGGGTTTGGTTTTGTTTTGTTTTTAATAAGCCGGCACTGTGCTTCTGGCTTCTAAACTCCACTACTAATTTCATTGACTTCTGTATAAAGCCTTAGAGCTTATTAATATAACCTAACACTGTTGAAGCGACAGAGATGAGTCTTGTGCCTTCTCGGCCTTTGCGGAAGCTTACCACTTCATTTCTCCTAGAAACTACCCCATGGAGAATAGGGGCAGACCAGGAGCATCCAAGCTGCATGTGGAGCAGAGAAGACTGACCTCATTTGTCCCCAAACTTTTCCCACTCCGATCCAGGTGGACTTGCTAGCTCTTGCTTTCCTGAGGCCGACATGTCATCTGGCTGGGCCAGCTGTTATTTCTTCAAGTGTACCCGATCCTGCTCTGATTGAAAAGCGCCTGTGTATTTCTTCTTCTTATCCTTCAATCAAAGAATGTCTTTTCTCCTTTTGTAGCTAAATACTTCACCGCCTGGATTGATGGTTTCCATCTACCAGGGGAGTCTGCATCACTGTCAGCCCTATTGTTTTCTTATGCTCTTAATGTAATAGCTTTGAGTTGCAGCAAGGGAAGATGAGGCTCAGGCCCGGCGTCAGGTGGCTGGAGTTATTTGCCACTGCTGAAATGCAATTTTAATAATGGACTGTATCAGCTAAATGTGTTTTCTTGCCCCTTCGTAAAACAAAGGAGGGTCTCAGTGCACTAACCCACTGGTGGCAGGAAAAAAATCAAAATCCCCAACAATGCCACTTAATGAAATGGTACTTGCATCACAAATTAGAAACCTTGTAAAGGGACTTCAGAAATGCTCTGGAGAGGGAAGGAGGGAGTTGCGCCTTTTGTAATGAATGGATACGGAATCCTTTATCAATCTCACACATTGTAATGGTCAAATGCAGACAAGCATGGTTTGTTATTTGCTAAAGAAATTAAGCAACTTGACAAAGTCATGACTAACTTGGTGCAACATCCTTGGAATGTGTGTGGTTTTTCACCCGGATCATTCTGAACTGTTTGTTAATTGTGATAACTTGGGTATTTAGGCTTTCGTTTTCCCCAGTAATCTTAGATAGAATGTGACTCACGCAGAGGACTTTTGAAACGATAGTTGAAGTGCCCACTTTTACAAATGAGGAAACTGGAGACACGAGAAAGTTTGCTCAGAGATGCACAGCTCTGTCAGGAGTGGCAAAGCAGGGACCAAAATCCTGGCTAGTTACCTGAGCCATAGCCCCAAGGAAACGAGGGCTTAGGAAAGCACCAGGTGAGGAAAAAAACATGTCCACCACTCCAGTTCCACTGCCACATACAACAACTGTTTCACATACACACACATCTCCTGTAGGCGTGTGCAGATACCAGACTCGGTGCCGCTAACAGGCAAGATCCTTCCTCAAAACTGTGCTTTAAAATGGGAGCACCCCACAGTCAGCTGTGAAATAAGTACAAGAATTACCGGTGGTGATAAGTACTTAGCTAAGCTATAAGGTGAATAGAGAGGAAGGTTAGTGACAGAGAACAGAACGTTGCCTGCTAAAAGACAACTGTGAACTCTGGAGCACCCACACACATTCTTACTGCTCACAGAAAATATGTTGGGTAAATTAAAAGCTCTGAACGTGACCCACTGTTACCCATGTAGTTGTATCACAGCGGAGAGACCTGCCTGGCAAGGCAGTGCGCTTCCCACGACGCAACGTACAAAGCAAAATCTAAATAGCTGGTGTAGGGGCACGAAGCCGTGATAGAAGTCACAGCTAACACTCCTACAACGAAAGACAGGATAACGAAAGAAAGCATCACAGATTTATCTAGAGTTTTATGCGGCATGAGAGCCTTGGGAAATGAAGGCCCCACGACTCCAGGGAGAATTATTTTATGCCAAGATTTGATGTAGCAGGGAGAACCGTGTACAAATGTGATTAGACAAAAAGGGTCAGACCTACTGGAAGTAGAGTGAGGGGGAACCCAGAGAGCCTGTCTGTTGGGATTCTCCTCACCTCTCTGTGTGGTGTGTATCCCTCCTGGCTATAGGGCAGGTCTCCTGGAATGAGGGTCTTGTGATCCGCTACCACGCAAAGCAGGGCAGAGAATTTCTTCAGGCTCAGCTCCTGCACAATAAGAAGGGGAAGAATCAGAGTCATATTTCTAGGTTTTATGGGTGACTGGGGGAGAGGGCTCTAGTTTCTGTGATGTGCCTTGAGGAAGAGGAATTCTAGCTGCTGGAGGTGGAAGGGGAGCAGAAGGTCACAGAGAGATGTGGTTCTGAGGCCCTTCCGGTGACCTTCAGTTCCTAGTGCTTTGCATGTCAAGGATACTCCATACTTTGGGGTATCATTTTCTGAGCGTCCACAGTAGATATTCTAGAACTTCCAATTCTAAGGTATTGTGACAGGGCTACTTTATTCTTGGTTTTCCATTCATTTACCTAATTCCTTTGTGTTTCAAACACTTAGTAAAATTTCCCACTTAGTGTATTGCAAATCTGCACAAGGAGAATTTTTCCAAGACCCCCATCGGCCCCACTTATATTGAAGAATATGTCATACAACTTTCTATTAACAGCAGTCTTTGGACATTTTAGCCTAACAAAATTTGGTTTTTAAAGTTGGATAGCTCATTCTTTTTCTTTTTAACTGAATGCTTTAGGTCCTCAGGCAACTTTACATGCAAGATTTCAAAAAATGTGTACTATGAAACTCCAGTGTGAAGATCTGCTTTACTTTTAGTTCTGTGTTAAGCAGGTAGTCTCGGAGGCAGTGGTAAAAATTGATTTGCTTGGCTGGTAAAACATCTGCTTTAGATCTCCATCTAACCACATACCCTACAGTCACTTGTTCCTCGCCTTGTGACTATCTCTATATGTTTGCTCAGAAATGTACTGGATCCTAGAATCTGCCATACATTTAACATGGACCTTATATCTCCTTCTATTCCCATGCCGCAAACCCTGATTTGAAGGAATAGAGTGAGAGAATAACTCAAAGTATTTATCCTGTTGTTCTTTGCAGTTTTTTCTTCTGCTGGTACATTGATATTTGGGTATCAGATTTCATAGAAAAGTACAAACAGCCAAGGGCATTGGTTTTATCATTTCATATTCAACTCATTTCCTTTGAAAGCTGGCTTGTGAAGAGTTTCCCTGTGACCTCTCCTCCAGTTTGGCATGTTTCTTTTTCCTCTCCTCATGTGACCCTCACTGAGTCCTTCACTTGGATCCAAGTTGAATGTTCTTTTGTTTTATTATGACACATAGCTGCCATGGACTGACCCCCATAGGCCTCTCCCTGTCACCCTTTGGTGTCTCATGTGATGGTTCTGAAACATGTTGGATGATTTGACTCACCTTTCTCACAAAGACGCCCACCCACCCTGAGGACCCAGTAATGACATTATTTCTATCTGACTAGTCTAGAAACTGAGGTGGAGAAAGTTATGCAGTTTTAGGTTAAGGTCACACAGTGAAAGTGATGAGCAGGTCCCAAAGGTGCGTTTATGTTGTTTTAAAGTCTCTCTGCTGCTGTGGGCACTTCTGGTAATGGCCCCTTTATTTCTCCACCGTGGGGATCCCCTTTCGCTTTAAAAATGTGACCAACTACTTCAAATAAAAAGTGGGGAGGGATTTAGGTATCACTTCCAGGAGATTGCTATTTCCTGAGTCTGTTCTCCAGAGCAGTAGCCAGCAAGGTACTTCTACAAAAGTAACAAAAAGACTTGCATTAAATTAATTTAGTCAGGACTGCACTTTATACCTCCTAGTAGGAGACTCTGAATTCAGCTTAGCATAACAAGGAGGCTGAGTTATCTTTTAGACAAAGAAGTATATTTTTATTTAAAATTTGTCAATTTTTACAATTTTTCTAAATTTCCATGTTACCACAGTGAATTGTTTTGCCTTCTAATGCCTTTAAAAGAACAATTTGGAAAAGTCTTTAATTAAAAGAGAAGTAAGGAGTTTGGTGCATCTAACTCTATCACTGGAAAAAGAAAAGAAAAAAAACACAATATTCTCAGATTCATAAAACATGGCAGCCTCCCACTTCCTGCTGTCTCCTCTTTAAAACTCTGCTTTTATTTTTCCCTAAGACTCCTGCAAGACAAGAGCTGTGGTCCTCTTCTCCATGCTTTTTTCCCCCGAGACTTGTATTATTTTATTTTATTTTGCTCAAGTCATGACTGGGTTTCTTACCATCTGTGCTTCTCCACCCACCTGGGTACCACTGGAAGCTCTTCAAGAGGAACTTTTTACGACTACAGTAACTACTTAGCAAATAAAATGAACTGAATTGTGTGTGTGTGTGTGTGTAGGGAGGGAATGAATCTGCATTGTGTGGACCTGTTTTTCTGAGTTTACTCCAGCCAAGTAAATGACCCCTTCTTTGGGTGACGGTGAGAAATTTAAGAAGGTGCAGTAATTCATTTATATCACTAGGGTTCCATTTGGGAAATGTTACCTCCTGTTGTCTAATTTAATTAGTAATTGTGCTTTCAGTTCCAATTGAAAGCCTCCAAAGAAAAGATAGTAATAAACAGTTATATATGGTGTTATTATTGTTATCTGATTATATTTACTTTTTAAAAAATATTTACTGTTGTGACAGTTTTAGATTAGGGCAGTTTTCCAAAAGGGACTTGACAGTATTATCTAATAGAGTTTTCTCTTTATTACTCTTTCATCGCCCAAGTATCCTAAAGTCCAGTATTAAGTCTGAGTGCTCTTTTTTTGATATGCAAATCAGAGGACACAGTTTTGTTGTTGTTTGTTTTTAAACACACCTCGGAAGTTTCTGTGAGGAGTGCGTTCGGGCTCCAGGGACTGACTCACAAGTCTTTTCTGAGATGTTGCCACACCTAGATAGAGTCGATGGTGAGTCCAAGGGAGGGACAGCCAACAAGATGGCAGATGTGAGATCTGCTTTAGCTCTGCCATTTACTTCTTGCATAGCTTTGGGTAATCTATCTGTTCATCCTCCCATCCCTCTACCCATCCATTCACCCAGTGTTTTAGGGAATCCTCCAGGGAGCCAGTGCTAAGCTGGGTGCTGGCAGCACAAACATGAACAGGACACCGTCCCTGTTCTCAAGGCACTTACTGTTTAATGTGTGGGATCTCCATCTAACCACACATTAGATGGTTGTCCACCACCACCCTAAGGAAAACACTACAGTGTTTAGTTAGAAGTGTGTCCAGCTAGCGTAGCAGCCAGAGGAGGGAGGACCACTAACTTGTGGCATGGTGGAAAGGCTTCGTGGTGGGGTTGACTTTGCGGGGGGTATGGAGAAAGCACAATTATGCCATGAGAAAGAGATAGGGCTTTATGCTTCTTTATAACTCCTGACAAATGAGCCCTGAGGAATTTTGAATTGGGAATAAGGGGACTTATTCTTAAACTTCGGAAAGGAATGTGGAGGCCGACTTTGCTTCGTCTCTCTATGCACCTTTTCTCATCTGTAAGGCTAACACAACCCGTGTTGCTCTCGCTTGTGGATTTCTGTCATTGCATTTACTTCTTTAAAATGCAGTTGGAAGCAGGTGCAGTGGTCTCCACCTGTGGCTCTGGCTCCTGGACAGGTGGAGGCAGGAGCACCACTGGAGTCCAGGAGTTGGAGACCAGCGCGGGTGACATAATGAGACCCCATGTCCACTCCCAAAAGTGTAACTGGAGTAGCTAATGTGCGCTCACTGCTTACTATGCACTTTAGTTCTCACAGTCACCCTAGGAAGGTCATCATTGGTATTATTTGCACTTTACAGATGAGGCTAGATAGAGACCAAATATCTGGCCTACAGATACACACCTCAACCCAGTGGCATAGCCAGGTTTTGAACCCACGTTTCCCAGATCCTGGCACCCTCAGCACATAACTGTCCTACAGCGCCCTGAAGTCACTGGCAGTCTCTCTTGCATCTGCCCACTTGCTCCCACTGAAACATCTTGGCTGGTGGCTGCGTTTTACCTCCTTCGACCTCAGCGAAGAGTGTTGACGTTGTGGCAGGACAAGACCAACAGCAGACCACTGTGCTGTTATTTACAACTATTTAATCTCTATCTCTAATGATGTGGTCTTTTATCATTAAACAGAAAGGAACTTACGGAGTAGAATATGTGAGCGCAATTCTTTTGTATTAACAGGGTTTACAGATAAGGTATGTTTCTACAGACATACGAGTAAATCTTCCTTCCAGTGTTAACGAAAATCGATCCTGACTCTGACTCCATCCTTTTGGGGAGTTCCTTTGAAGGTCCATGAATAGGTAAAAGTGAAATTGAAGGGGCTGTAATGAGATGGATTAGAGACGGGGAAAGATCTTGAATAGGACTGGCTTGTTAAAAGGAGTTGCCAAAGAGCAGAGTAGACAAAGGCGAGGAAGTAGGCTTGGCAAACTCAGCAAGCTCTGCTTGTTGAAAAGACAGCCTGGAGAATATTCTTGAAGTTCACACATAGGCAGTTGTGATCCAAGGACAAGTTAACAGCAACTCCTTGGCAAAAAGTTTATTCACCATATTTTGTCTGCACTGGGTCACTGCAGGGCGGAAAGGCTACATAATCTGCTAGCCATGAATGAGTGTCTTTAAGGGGTGCTGCTTGAAGATCGGAGAGGTTCAAGTGTAATAATTAAAATAAAATGCCGTTCCACGCCTGGACCTGTGTTCCGTGTGCCAATAGTCCAGGGTTACGCATTTTGTGGTTTAAGAGGAGCGTTTTGATCAGTCTTCAGCTGCTCATAAAAAGAAATACCTCCCTGTTCTTGTATAGACTGTTTTTGAAGATTTTTCAGAGTAGGTTTCCAGTTGAAATTTCGAAAGAAATGCTGTATTGTACTTAAGACATTAGGCATGTCATGCCGGAGGAAAATAATGGAATCATAACAAGGAAATGCTCCACTGAGATGAAAGAGCTGTCCTTTATGGCTACCGCTGAAGTGTAATTCACCCGCTGTTGGTAGGTTATGCTTTAATGGGAGGGAATATGAAGGAGATGAGAAAGAACCTCTGTATTGAATGGAAGAGCACTGCCAAAAAAAAAAAAAAAAAATTGCGGGAGGGGGCCTCAAATGGAACAGCCGTTTTAGAAGAGCCAATTCTGGGATTCGGGTGAAAACTCCCCTGAGATTCTGCTGCCTAACTGTGGGGGGAAGAAGTAAATAGATGAGCAGCTTTGGGCGGAACAGGCCTCCCGGTGTCCGTGTGGGCGTCAGCGGGTGTCACTGCCTCGCCCCGCCTTCTTAGCTTTGTGTGGGAATTATCTGGGGAGGTTGGAAAACTTGTGGTGACTGGTTGCGAACACATCCAGAAATTCTGAGTTAATTGGTCGAGGATGTAGCCAGGCCCTGGGGATTTTTAAAAAGCTCCCCCTGAGAATTCTAATGTACAGGAAAATTTGAGAAGCACTGGCCTAAAAGATGTATGACTTCTTTCTCTTGTTGTGTTCTTTGCAGCAAAGGAAGTGTGCTATAGGGAATTAGGTTAGAAAACTTGTCTTGCATATGCTGGAAAAATCTGGAGCAGGAGTCTTTTAAAGACAGACTCAGAGAGCCCTTGACTCAGGCTAGTTGGATAGCTTCTTTTTAAGGACTAAAAAATAAAGTTCCAATGTCCCCTTGAAAAAAAAAAAATGAATCATGAGATTTTTTTTTCCCATCACAGAGGAAGTGTTAGGTACAGGCACAACTCAGAAATACTGTGAGTCCGACTCCAGGCCACCGCAATAATGAGATTATCGCAATGAAGTGATTCACACACAGTTTTTAGTATCCCGGTGCATACAAAGGTATGTTTCACACTGCTTTACAGTCTCCTTTGTGTGTGATAAATAGCATTTTGTCTAAAAAACAACATACATACCTTAATTTACAGCCATTGCTTGAGTCAGGGCTGGTAGCACACACCCGTAAATCTAGCACTTGGGAGGCTGAGGCAGGAGGATCCTAAGTCCAGCCTAGGCTGCAAGGCTAGGTAACTTAAAGCCCAGCCTGGACTACATAGGAAGACCCTGTCACAAAACAAACAAACAAACAAACAATGGCTTACAAATGCTATCAGTCATCTGAGCCTTCAGCAAATCATAACCTTTTTCGACCTTACCCCACCCTGACCCTACCCTTTTATGATCCTACCCTGCTGTAGGGTCATGCCTGGATGTCCAAGGTTGTGACTGACCAGGGTGGTGGTTGCCTAAGGTTGGGGTGGATGCGGTCTTTTCTTAAAATAGGACAGTGACGTTCACTGCATCCATTAGCTTGTCCTGTTTTGTTTTCTTGTCACTCGTGTGCTCGCTGGAGGAGCACTTCTAGTTTCTTTTGAGAATCTTCCCTTTCCTTTCACAACATGGCTGCCTGGTGCAAGAGGCCTGGCTTTGCTTGCATCTCACTTTGGATTCTGCTCTCTGACTAACCCTAACCATTTGTAGCTTTTGACTGAAAGCGAGGTGCTCATGCATGCCTCTGTCTTTCACTTGAGCTCAGAAATTATCCAAGAGTTATTAATTGGCTCAATTTCAATATTATATCTTGGGGACAAAGAAGGCCGGAGAAGAGGGAGAGGGCTAGTAGAGGGATGTGGGGGTGGCCATTGGTGCAGCCATTAGAGCTCATACCATGTCTATCAGTTAAGCTCCTCATGTACGTCATACAGCGCAAAGCACCCCAAACAATTATAGTAATACCAGAGATCATTGATCATAGCTCACCATAATAAAGGTAATAATGCACTGAGTGTGGTGGCTCAGGCCCATAATCCCAGCACTTAGGAGGCCGAGCAGAATAACCATGAGTTTGAGGCCAGCGTGGGGGACAGAGTGAGTTCACGGCCACCCTGAATTACATAGGGAAACCCTGTCTCAAAAAAAAAGGTATAAGAATAAAAATATTTGAAAAATGAAATTTTAAATTACCAACATGTGCCACTGAAACATGCAGCGGACATTTGCTGTTATAAAAATGGTCCTGGTGGACAGCTTGATGAAGGGTTGTCCTAAACCTTAAATTTGTAAAATAGACAATATCTGCAAAGTGCAGCCAAGCAAAACACAGTCAAAGGAGGCATGCCGTTATTCTCCAGACGCCTTCCAAGAAGGGAGAAAGCAAGTACATCCACATGCGGGCAACACTCTGAGGAAAGGGATGAGTTAGGCCCCCTGAATCTTCACCCTAATTCGTTGTTGTTTAACACAAAAAAACCCTAAAACACTAAAAGCTGCCATGCAGAGTGAATGGCTCATACCTAATATCAGAACTCTGGGAGGTGGAGGCAGGAAGATCACAGATTCAAATTTAGCCAGGGCAACTTCGTGACTCAGCAAGGCCCGATCTCAAAATTAAGGCCCTTTGTTCAATCTGTGCTACAAAACATGGTTCTACTATTGTATGATAGCACTTAAATTTGATCAATCTTGTATGTCTATATGTGTTATCCTGAACACACACTTCGAAGATATCAATATGCAAAGCAGCAACTATTGGTGGTTTTTTTTGG